>OZ010575.1:557500-822500 GCA_963932145.1 Acanthosepion lycidas
AATCATAGAAGTAGGGTGTATAGGGAGAGAATCTAAATCTGTCCGATGCAAATTGATGGTATGCAAATCTGTCTAATAGAATCGAATGAAAAGTTGCAGGGTTAGGGTTAGGGTTAGGGTTAGAATTTCATTGCTATATAAATAATGCTGGTTGAGCGGTTTATTTATTTATTTATTTTGCCTTTGTCCGTTCCCGTTATACACTGTTGGATTATCGCTGTGCTTTCTCTGCGAGTGAACGAGAGAAACATGACAGGTGTATAAGTGGAGTGTAATAACGGATGGTTTATAGGTCAAGTGTTATAATGTAGGAAGTATAGTTGGAGTGTAATGATGTAGGCTGTATAGATATAATGTAATGATCTATTCATTTTTAACTAAGTCAGTTTTGCTTATTTTATCTTATATTTTATCACTTTATGTTATTTTGATGTTGGTGCCGCACATTGATGAAGTCGACGAACATTCTGTTCTTGAAGAATGGTGTCAACAAAACTCCTCGTAACTCAAGAACTTTTTCGAGAATCCTTGCAGAATAAATAATGGCAGTTTTTTTCTGGAAGTTTACAAATTTGATCTCAATTCTAATTTTCCCTAAGCGCTCTTACAAGTTTCAATGCGGTGTTATTATTATTATTATTATTATTATTAATAATAATAATAATAATAATAATAATAATAATAATAATAATAATGAGTAATAGGACAGTACACCAACAAATTGACCCTAGGGTGTAAATATACGTAGCCCAATGTACCCACCATGACACCCAGTCTGATAACAGCATACCAAGCACATGCATCACAGTCAAATGTGCGTTATACTGTGACAGATTTTGATAAAATCAGCACATAAACCTTGCAGGTGAGAGCCAGTGAGAAATATCTCCAGGTGGAGTAACAAAGTTCACTCAGACGATCTCCAATTGGGGCTGTGTTCCCAAGGATCTAGAAGTAACTACCAACTCGCTTTGGAGAATTCATCTTTCCAGCTTAAAACAGTCTTCTCCACATTCGGCTATGATTATCCCCTGCTACCCCTATGCACGAACAGAGATGTACGGTGCGTCCGTCCCTAGTTTGTGTTCAGGCAATTGACAAGCAAATCTGTTGTACTGAACGGGATATTTGCTGTAACCCATCTTAATTCACCAACATTATTATTATTATTATTATTATTATTATTATTATTATTATTATTATTATTATTATTATTTCCTTTGATTTCTATTATATACACATCTCCTACCAGAGAGCTAAGGTCGGATATGGGTTCATGACATTTTCTACTCGGCATTTAAAAAAAAAACAAACAAGATCACACACATTTTACATAGATGAAGCCCTTCGTAATGTGTGAGCTATACTTGTGAGTACAAATTTTTGTATTTATTTAAAGCATGGGCTACCAGGAATCCCTTCAATGAGTTTATCGGAATCTTTTCCAATCAATCCGAGGGCTCCAACTACAATCGGAATTATTGATGTCCTCATGTGTCACATTTTTGAGATTTCCACTTCAAGGTTCTTCTACTTTGATAGTTTTTTTTTCTTTGAAGATCTTCAATATACATTACAATCTGCAGGGACTGCACGTCAATAAGAAAGCATATTCTGCTTTTGTGGTTTTTGATAACGATGTGTGTGTGATTAATTTGCTTGTTCTGTCTATGTGTATTGTAATGCCCCTTAAAATTGTTACATGTCCTATCTCTGTAATCAGATCTGGGTGATGTCCATACCAGTTTCTTGAAACTTCCTTACAGAAAAAGTTTTCCAGTGCAGATATTGGCCGACTCTATCAACTGAATACAAGATCGTCAGTTGTTTCTGAATATTTATCATAGAATCTGCATTTAGCGTTAACACAATTTTTCAGCATCTGTGCTTGGTAATTTCTAGTTAGCAAAGATAGCATTGGTTCTGTGCAGCCAGAATAAAACCCTCAGTTTCAGCTTTTAACACTGCACAACGTAAACCACTTATAGGTACGGGGTTTGTCTACATCAGCTTGCTTGGTACGGGTAGAGTATTGACCGTGAAGAGGCTTATCTTGTCACCGTTTCTGCATTTGGTACATTGATTTTGCTTTCTTTTTTTAGGTTCTTTGCCGCTGCAGAAGTTGTATTATGTTTTATTTGCACTTATTCACCCACTTTTAAATTTGTTGGCTTCCTTTATTAATGAATGAAGTTTCTTACTTCTTTCATGTTCGTTGACACAGATCATCATCCAGTCTTCTGTAGTTTCCAGGTATCTTTGAATGCTGATATTATTATTATTATTATTATTATTAATAATAATAATAATAATAATAATAATAATAATAATAATGACTCATCATGAAAAAAAAATGAAATGCTTTCCATTTACCAAACTGAAAATGTATGAGTTTTGGATGTAATATTTTAAGTTGGTCTCCATGTCTATCTGCAATAATTGTTTGGTTAATTTCAGTGAAGCCATATGCCAAACAATTCCCGTACCAATGATTGGTCGCTTTTTAAGATAGTCTACCAATCTTCATCGGCAGAAAATAAAATTGCAGAACCATGAAGAACGGTTTTCACCTGGGCACAGTATGCACATGCTTGAAAGTTTTTGTAGAAATTCTGATAAAATTTTCGAATAATTTTTCATTCTTATAGTAACACTCATAAAAATGCGTCATATGCATCTGAGTTTCAGACGATGACACATGATTCGACTAAGTCCATTGCGATGAAAGAATCCTGTAGGTATAATGACACGGAGATACATATGTGTTCTTTTCTTTTTTTTTTTTTTTGTTCAATTAGAGCCAGGGCTCAGACTTGGGCCGTTGAAGAGCCTGGAATGTAATTTCAGAGAATTGCAGCGTATGTTATCCGTGACGTGTCAGTAGGGCTTTGATGCTGGCAACATTTGTCAAATGAATAAGGACCAGGTTCTGGATGGCCACGTAATAGAGACACCCGCCAAGACGGGCGCGTATTGTAAGGGCAGCAGTGATAGATTATCAGTAGACTGGAAAACATCTTCCCTATGTTTGTTTTTACATGTATATTAAAGGGTGGGTTGAACCAGATGATGTTCCTTTTTCTTTTGCTAATATTATCTGTTCTTGGGTTCGTTTGGTCCTTGAAACACAAATTGATGTTATGTCCCTCCTCTCTCAAGGCAGATACATATATTTTCATCTTTCGTTGAATATTTCTTCATTTGAAGAATTTTTTAACAATTTGCATTGTACGCCTAACGGGGTATGTTTAATTATACTTGACGGGTGGTTGGAGGTCGTGATAATATATCTTAAAGCCGTATTAGGTTTCATGAAAGGAGAGATGGTTCCAGTCAACAGGTTTAATTCTGAGTCCAAAAACTGGACTACCTTCTTGTTGATCTCCACAGTGATAGTAAAATTCAAATCTTTAAATATTCTGTGTAGCTTTTTCCTGATGACATATGACGATATATATATTTTCATATATCAAGAACGATATTGGGGAATAATGTAACATATATAATGTATATATATAAATATACAGGGAGCGCTGGGTAAATTATCGCCATTTTTTTAATTTCGCGCATGTGCATTGTTTATTTTGATTTGATCGACTGCACTACATAGTAGGGCCAGTTAAGCACCGTCTGTGAAGAAATGACGCAATTCACTCTGCCAGAAATTCTGAAACAGCATAATGTACAGTTTAGCATTCGCACTGGAAGCTGCAATACGAACATTTCAGCGTGTTTGCATGTCAATCTAAGGAAAGGGTTGGATGAATCTAATGCTGATTACGAAGGTGGTTCGAGTGATCACTAGAGATGGCGACGTTATGTCTCCATTCATCTTGCCACGGGGCCTCAGACTCAACACAGAGGCCTACATGAAGATGACTTGAGGATCTAATGCTGTCCCGGTTAAGAGGGTGACTGTTGGAAGGCCCTGTGTCTGACTCTGCACCATGCTACACAAGCAGAAGAACGCAGGCATGACTGTCATACAATTTCTGCGACCACAGCACTCCTTACATCTGGCCACCTAACTCCCGAGACTTGTAACACCCTTGATTATTATGTGTATGGGGCAGTTTAGTGAGAGACCAACAAAACTCCTTGTAACACCAAAAATGAACTAAAAGCAAGGATTATGGTAGCATTCACCAAACTTAAACAAAGAGACTGCCCAAAAGAGTTGCAGGAGATTCCGAAGTCGTCTGGAGCCCATAGTTAAAGTCAATGGCGATTTTATTGAATAAATTTACTCTTTAGTATTTCAAGATATTTTTGTGTAATTTTGGTAAATATATCTGTTAAAATGAGATGTCAGTGTTATTTTCATTTTTGCGTAATTTAGACGACAATTTATACATCACACCCTGTATTTATACTAAGACTCATGCATGCAATTACAATTAATCCATAATAATATTTTAAATTTTTAAACCATATTTATTTTTGGTATATGAATTTTTTAAAACTGTTTCTATATCTTTGATTGTCTTTCAGTCATTCTGCCTCACCTGCTATCCTCTTCCGCTATGCCGTCTGGGAACCCCTAGACTGAATTCAGTTAGACCACCAACTTTTGTATAAATCGGTGCAATAAGTGTGTAATAATATATTTTCGGCTGTTATCACTATCTTTACGATCTCATGCCTGCGAGATTAAAAGCCTATGTACCGTTGAAAGAATCCTTATTCGGGGCCCTGTGTATATGAGGACTTACTGTAATCCAATTATATTATGTGTAGGTTTAATATTGAATGAACTGAAACACATTCAGACTCTTGCAATTTTATTTTTCTTCGGTGTGTATGCAGCAATTGTTTTGTTAATTTAAAAAATAAAACTACGATATAGCAAGCAATTCCATTTCCAGATTTTTTTCGCTCACTTTGGCTATAGAGTGACTATAGCGATTATAGGATTATCCATTGATGTTTTAGCTTCTCCACTACATCCAGCCATTGTACAGATATTCTCCGATTATTACAGAAAATTGAAAAAGATCAATTTCATAGAATTGAAAATGATCAATTCAAGCTTACGCTCGTTTGATATTTGAAATGGAGCGTATTTTATTGATTTTTGCCAGTCGCTTTTAAGTTATTCGAAATGGCTCCAGTCAATACTTTGAATAATCAAGATAATGTATTATTTAAAAAGAGAATATCAATTAAGATATTTTATCGTTTTTGAAAACAAACAGAATCGCTGAACGAATGAAAAATATCTCAAATGCATTACGTTGATTAAAGTAGAATTCTTTCTGGCGTCAAGCCTAGTGCCCGGATGTAATGTCTTCTGTCATGGCTGATAATAAAGTTAGCTTGCTGTTATGAGCTGGGTAATTAATCATGGGAGGATTGGATTGGCTGGCTCTTAATAACCACGCCTTTCCTGACCAGGGTCAATATTTTCTTATACTCTTGTGTAAATATCGTATACGACACAAGGCCATTTTCTTTTAATGTAGGCGTTATTAAATGCGCTGTGGTATATCATTAATTATTGCAAATACCATGGAAAGCTTCCTCTCTTACTAAAATAGAGGAGGCGTGTCTATCGAAATGTTGTTAATGATGATGTCCAATATATTTGTCTCTTTTCTCTCTCATCCCCTCAGCTGCAATCATTAAAAATTACATAAATACGCCGAGATGACTGGTGAGGAGACTAAATGCTAAATAAATACGATGGATCTCTAGGCTGAACGCATTGACTGAGAAGTGATACTACCCGAGCGGTTGGAAATGCAATTAGAAGTGGCGTGGGTGGATTTCATTTTTCCTTGTTGTAAAGAACCTCACCAATTCGTTTCTTAGTCACTTGCATCAATGACAAAATTAGTCAATAAGTCGATGGATAAATTGTTAAAATTGAATTTGTATTAATTTTTTTGTTTGTGTGTGTTTCTTTTTTCGTTTTGTTTGTTTTTCTTTTTTGTATTTTTTTTAATATTATATTCTTTAAAAAAATGGCTGCTTTATTTTCATAAAAAAAAAATTCACCAGAAAAGTGAAGATAATATATTTTGTTCCTGTCTGTCTCCCGAAGACACAATTTTGTTAAAGTTCATTAGAATCTTCATATTCCAATCACAATGGGACAACATCTACTGGCCGAATGTTTAATTTCTGTGTTAGAACCAACCAGAAAACCCCCCATTAAGAAAACAGCAGTACTATTAATTAAACAAATTTGTAGTTTCGTACTCAAATTGAACGTAACAGAAATTAAGAAGTGAAGTCAAAATAGCCACTCCACCGGCATCTCCAAAAAAATAAAGATTGCACCAGAATTGGCTGAAAAAATCCGGAAGTGACGTTCACTCGAAAAAGGCGAAGAGTATCCGGCCAAGTCGTTGTAATAAAAATAAAAAATAAATGAAAATTTCAGTCTCAAATCCTCATGTCTTCTCAACTTAATTTCGTTGAACCAATCAACACACAAACATTTGCACGGCAGTGGCAGCATACACAGTGGATTAAAACAAACATTATTCTTATTATAATCGAAGGTTATATTCAGAAATAACATAGAAAAAATGTGTAATTCAGTTGCTCTGTTCGACTTTATCCACTATATTCCCCTGACCTTGTACCAACTGACTATTAGATTTCTCAAACGCTGCAAAACGCTATGACGGGGAAAAATTTATCTCATAAAAAATCAAATTGAATTGATCGTCTAAAACATTTTCACATGCAAACTGGCGGGAATTTTCTCAAAACGTATCCAAAAGCTGCCTGGTAAGCGACAACAAGTCATTACAAAATTATAATTGTACTTTCTTTTTTTTTTCATGAATGATGCTGATAAACTAAAGCATAAATTATTTATGGTTCAACATAATATATTGACCTACATTCTGCTTACCTCACAGGTTCTAAGCACTTAAATCTGTTTTGCTACACGTTTCTTGCAATTCATGAGACCTTACGGTACGTAAAAATTTGCCTGATCTCTCTGAAACTTTTATCTCTAAGCCTAACAGAGATACAGCCTTCCGGCACTGTCATCTTTCGAAATTCTTTAGTCAATAAACTTGCTTTTGGCAACCCAAATGAAAAAAAATTATAAATGAACTTTATTAAATAAAAGGGAATACACTTATTTTTGAGCCGTATTATTTTAAAATGCATATGGGTGTAACGGTTATCGGTTGCATCGACGAATCGAGTTCAAACCCTGGCCAAGATCGTTGCGTTCACTTTCACAAAATTATCCGTTGGAAAAATTTGAATTCACCTCTTCTCGCCGCAGCCATGGGTTAAATAACTGCGTAGACGTCTCTCTCTAACTTTTTGGTAGCGAGCCTTGAAGGACAAATCTGAATTCCAAACCGGTTAAGCATGATGTTAGTAATTAGGGATATAATGCATGGTGTCGGGGATAATGCCACGTATGAGAAATTAAAGAGCTGAATTCGAATTCCATATGGAAAATATATGAATTCATCTTTTCTCTCCCCCTCCATCAGCTATGGGTTGAATATCAGGACAGACTGGGTTTTGTAGCCTTAGTTGGCAACCAGTCTATCGTAGAAAGAAATGGCAACCTACAGCGGGAAAAACTTCTGATTAGTCAGTCCTAAATCGTAAGAGACATGATCGACCAAGCGTGTCTCATGTATGGCACTTAACTGACTAAAAATAGATCAGCAACTAAAAGTAAACAGTACCACCTAGCATAGTTTGGGTGTGGTTCTATACTCCACATGAAGTGTAAAGGTTCAAGAAGAAAAATTGTTTTAAAAGGTGAAATACTCAAAAGCTGCAACCAGAGAGATGATCGCAGGAACCGAGGTTTTCATTTTGTTTCGCTTTTTAACCATCATTTAACGACAAGTGATAAAATAACGAATGAAAATGTTAGTCTTCGACAGTGTACTAGTAAATATTTTGAATATTTCTGCCTGTCACTTGGGAAAGGGGTTGGGGAAATTCTTGATCTTACCACGTGTGTCTCAAAAGTGTTTGAACCTCTCTCGTCTTCACAGAATGTCGTGAATTTTCTGTTAGCAAAATAAATCTATGAAAGTGCGGGGAAAAAAGTTATTACTTTTTAGCACGTCTCCTTCTTCGATATCTATGTATAAAATTCTATGACTTCTGTTAGTCAGTATGTACATCACACCCTCTAAAATAGCCATATATCGACCGAAACCAAATTTTGGGGAGAGGCTCAAACGGGTAATCGGGTACAAAGTACAGTTGGTTTTGCTAGGTCCGTAGCTTACTATAATAATTTTTCATAAATTTTTTGATACAAATTAAGACTTTTATTATTTACCATAAAAAATACTCCCACAATTTAAAAAAAAACAAAACAATGTAATGATTAAAATAACAAATATTTATTTAATAAAAATACAATTTTTTTTTTTTTTTGCGTATCTTTTAAATTTTTATATATACAAAATACAATTTCCAGTTCGCCCTGCATTTGCGAGAACTATAAACAAATCACAAGGCAAAACACTTCAAATAGTAGGAATTTGGCTCCAGAAAGAAATATTTACGCATGGTCAGTTGTATGTTGCATGCTCAAGCGTAAGTAATCCAAAAAATTATTCTTCATTGTTAAAAAGGAAAAAAATAATTTTTCTTAGAAAATTACTGTATACCATGAAGTTCTATAAAATTAAAGAAATCTTTAAACCGTGACTTAAAGTTTTTGTCAAAGTATTTTTCCAAAAAGAATCAGCTTATTCAAATTTCATCGATTGGTTTGCAAAATTGAACGAAACGGAAGGTTTGTAAATATCGAGAAAAAAAATGTTAGCAATAACTTCAACAATACTAAATACTGTGAGGATTTCAACACGCGTCAGCGTTTTGCAAAAGAATTCTAGTTAAATAATTTTTTTAAAAAATGCCTGGCGATGCAAATTGTTGTAAATGGTCATGTTTGGAACCTTTTTCATTACAACACAGAATTCCTGTTGCTTTGAAAACGTGTCTCTCGGCGTCAACCGTTTTTTCTAAGTGCCGTCTCTCTTCAGGGTGTGGACAATTATGGCTCTCTACAATTTCTTGTCATTTGTATCACTTAGTAAAGTTTGTTTTTTGCTATATCCCTTAATCCCTGTTCTATCAACCATTGACACAAACTCGTTAGGCAAGGGTTATGC
The DNA here is from genome assembly GCA_963932145.1 of Acanthosepion lycidas. NCBI lineage: Eukaryota > Metazoa > Mollusca > Cephalopoda > Sepiida > Sepiidae > Acanthosepion > Acanthosepion lycidas. The sequence continues at coordinate 566,623 of OZ010575.1, forward strand.
GCTGATTTTTTCTGCCTATCTTGCTTTCAATATATCCTGTGCGAGTCAAATTCTGCAAGCCTTCTTTCCTCGCTATTTGCCTTAGAAGTTTCAACTGTATATTTCTAATTTAAGTACAAGTGTACTTTTAGCCTCCCTTTTCCCAGAAACGTCCTCGTTACTCATATTTTCAGTCCATGGAATTCTCAGCATCCTTCCGTAGAACTACATTTCTAGTACCTCAAGTCTCTTTATTATCTGTGAGAAGACCTGCATTTACTGTCATGTAAGATGACAGATATTACATAACAGTTCACTACTCTTTTCTTTTGTGGCAGGGGCGATATCACCCCTGAAATAATAATAATGATAATAAAGGAGGATATGCTGTAAAACAAAAAACACCAAGTGAAAGAGAGGCGTTTTCGAATAAACAAGACGTCAATATGCTGTAAAGACTTTGAAATGTAAATGTTACAGAAAGATAATTTAGAACACGAAATACAATCGTTTTGTAAGTGTACAAAGGATATCAGATTAGAAAATTACTGGAACAATAATAATTTGGAACTTTTAAAAAAAGAAATGGATTTTGACACTATAAGAATAAGTTAAAATCAAAGATGTTTTGATCTAGAATTTATTTTTAAAACAAGAATTTTTGTAGTTTACAAAGAGCGGCAGAATAATTAATAGCGAGATGATAAACAATAGCGTCTTGTGAAACTAAGAAACCAATCGATGAAAAAGTAAAATGTTTATTCTCGGAGGAGTGAAGTTGTACTTTGGTAGTATGTCAGTACGTTCACGCTAGAAAAACAGATACGTCACTAGTTTGGGTCACGTGGCCGGTTCTCTTAATAAAGAGGCGAGCCAACCTGAGGAGGAGAGTTTTGGGTTTTTCTGTCTTCGAATGCAGTCGAACTGAGTGGTGAGACGTCAGAGATTGAAAAGGAAGCGTCGGCTGTATGTTGCTGAAGCTGAGGGCGAAGAAACGGTATACCGCCGCTAACATCTAAGCACCGCTACTCCTGCTACTACTAATACTACTACTATTATTCCTACTACTGAGAACTGGAACAGAAGAGACCAAAAAGGGTTAAAACGAAGGCCACATCTCTCCTTTAGCGAAATTATTCAAAGCACTTCTGTTTGTTTGGTTATTGTTCACATACAAGAACCTTCAACTTTGTGCAACAAGAATTGTGTGTGTGTGTGTGTGTGCTTGTGTGTGCTTGTGTGTGCTTTTGTATATTAAAAAAATGTTGTCCTTTCAAAATCGAATTGATTTGGTTATATTTATTTTTCTGTTAACCCGATTCTCACCCGACGAACTCGCATGTGGGCCAACAGAGAGCTTCCGGATTTCTACGATCTGATGACCACTCTCCAGGATCAAAACAAGCACAACGTGGCTAGAGGGTGGCTTCGAATTAACACTGGGATCCGGAGACTTGTGTTTAACCTGTAATACTGAACCATACTGGACCAACGACCAGTCTTGTGGAGTGAGTAGGTCCAGTGGTGTGATGATACGGTGTTACATTTTGTTTCTAATAAAATTTCCGTTTCTTAATCCTTTGCTTAGCTTTTGGAAGGCACCTTTCGCTATCCCAATACGTACTTCGGATTGCGGTGTCAGACTTTTCATTCTCTGTTAAATTACTTTCCAGATATTTAAATTTTCGATTTGCTTGATTTTGATATCTCCAGTTCGTAGTTCACGTCTTGGGTGGCTCCTTTTGTTGACAACCATACATTCTGTTTTCCTACAATTGAGGTTTAGTCCTTTCTTCTCGCTTTCCTTTAAATGTTTAAATTTGACTCAGAGAAGCGACCATTCAAAAATAATAAATTTTCATATCAGTCTTGTTATTTGTTTTTTCTAACTTTAATCACCCTAATCTAGAAATTTCGTTTGAAAAACGAGTAGACATTTGACGCTTATGCGTTTTATCTTGTAATTTTACGTTTTATTGAAATTAAAGTCAAAAATACAAAATAATTCTGACAAATCTTCATTGCTTACTTAAACAATAGGGAAAATCGTTTATATATAGAAAGTGTTTTCGATTAACCGAATTGCTTTTTGTGATGAATATATACTGGACGGACAAACAAGCAATCCTCCAGACAACATCACCCTACGAGATTTGCCATAAGAACGACCACCAATACTTAACAGCTGCTGTTCGCCATCAGAAAAGAGTCGTTGAGAAAAACTCCAAGAGCAGAACGCACATGTGGAGACGGCAAATTGTGAATACGTATTTCCATTAAACAACTTCTTCACAAACATATCAAATCCCTCCGCCCATTCCCTACAAAAAATGAAAGAAAAAAAATTGAAATCAAAACACGAAAAGAAAGACTAAAATGTTTACCAAAAAAAATGGAGGAAGTCGTATTAATTAATGTCAAACACAGCTTGTAGGAATAAAAGATATCCTTTTAAACTGATCCATTGAGGTGGGATCTAATTTGACAACACACCTCTTTTTTTGGTGGTGAGATGCTTTAGCAATCGGATGATATCATTGGGTGGAAAGAAAAAATACGTTCAGGCGAAATCCAAGTCTTGATTTTGCTACAGGTTCGTGAAGAAACATGCGTACGGACTAGACGTGAATCAATCACAGAACGGCAGCCAGGCAGAATTTTACCAAAGTTGTGTTCCTTTTTTTCAGCGATTTAACAACTTTTTCGCTTCGTAGGTTGCCAAACTTCCGGAAAAGGTTTCGCTACTGTGTAAAATTCTTAAGGTCAAGAATTTATAAATAAAATTGTTTAAGCTCAAAGCATCCAATTTTGGGGGAAAAGAATCATCCTTAACAGAATGCCGGAAATTTCATCCACCGCTTCCCATTTTTTTAAATGTTGGTTGATTTTGTTTGGCGCCATATCAATCTCTATAGGTTATTTAATGCCGAAATCTAAATCTTTTGATCACAATTTTGGAGTACAATTGTATGCCTTCAACTGCAAATAAAATGCATTGTTGATCATTTTGCTTTAAATATGTATTATGGGTAATTTTATGATAAATAAGTATTGTTAGTTGGTTTTATTTGGCGGTATATCAACCTTTTTTTTTAATTAATACCGAAATCTGAATGTTTTCTACATACTTTTATGCTTTCAGGATAACTGTATGTTTTTCAGATATACAGTTTGTAGATCATAAAATTTATTGCTGGTAATTTCACTACAAAAATGCGTTTTAGTAATTTTTTATAAAAATGTATTGCAGGTAATTTCACCATAAAATTGTATTTTTTACTTTTCCTTTAGAGCTTTATTGTTATTTTACTATAAAAATGTGTTGTTGGTAATTTTATTATAAAAATGTACTGTTGATTTTTGCTTGGGGGGGTACCATTTACCCATAGATGGAACCCTAATAGGTGCTACCACCCCGGCTCAAGGCGGGCCTGGGAACAGCAGCAATTAAGAGGTGGTCCTATGCTCCTCAAAACCTCTTGATCAGAGGCCTTGCTGCTGGATGTAGTTTATTGTCATAGCCAGGGAGATCTTTTTTTTTAAGTCAAATATAACACTGAGAACTTATTCAAAGACATAGACATCTAGCAGTATCCTTTAAATAGGCCACTCAGGATCCTTTCTAGATTAGACAATATAAGATTTCGGAGATTGGGATTTAAAAAAATCTAGGAAATTGGTCTGCATGTATAAAACCTTAAACCTGATGGATAATGTTGTCTTAATTTGTGTGAAAGTGCAGAAGAGAATTCGTTAGTATAGGATTGTTTTTTATTTGGTCATCAAAAATTTGGCTGATAACACAAGGCAGTGAACCGATAGTTTGATGATGACAAAGGTTATATCTAAAGTGACAAGAAAATAAATGTAGGGCTAGAAAAGTCTGGGGGAAAATAGTCCTGAGTATGACGATAAACTACATCCAGCAGCAAGATCTCTGATTGGGATGTTTTAAGGAGCATGGAACCACCTCTTAATTGTTGTTGTTCCCAGGTCTACTCTGACTCGGGCTGGAAGCACCTGTTAGAGTTCCAGTTATGGGCAAATAGTGAATCCCCTGCCAAACAAACGAAACATTATGAAAGTATAAAAATACATTTTTATAGTAAAAATACCAGTAATAGATTTTTATATAAAAAAAACTACCCATAATAGCTATTTATAGTAAAATTACCAGTGGATATCGGCTCAGAACGGAAAATCAGAGGGCCAAGTTCGAAATCCGGTCGAGTTCGTTAGATTCACTTTAGGAAAGGTATGAATCCATATCTTCTCCCTCCAGCTATGGACAGACTGGGTTCTATAGCCTTGGTTGGCAAACAGTCTACCGCAAAAAGAATTGGCAACCGCGGGAAAAATCTTCAAACCTTCTATTCAAACATGCCTTGAGCCAGCATGGATGAGTTGACTCATAAAATTAACATGAGAATAATATCTTTTCTTGATGTCCAGCCTGCAACAAGCAGGGGAAGTGTTTGCATAACAGCAATACATTTAAAGCGAAATGACCAGCAATACATTTTATCTGCAGTTGAAGGCATACAATTGTGTTCAAAAAAATTAGACTTCGGCATTAAATAACCATTACAAATTCAACCAAACAACCAACGAAATGATATGCAGTAGACACTTGAAAATAGCAGCAAAGAAGATGTGAATTTGAACAAACTAGATTAAAGCTTAGATAGACAAGACACTGCAATAAATGAGACCTGTGCAAAAAAAAATGAAGCGTAAGAAAATGTAACAGATTACCTCAGGAAATATACAAAAATACGTATAGCTGGGTGGGAGTGACGATCTACTAGGAATTGTGCAAGCAAGAGCGATTCAACAATGCAAGCCACTAATACATATGTTTATTGTATCTTCAATTGTCTCATGTACGAAGTCGAATATACATCGCCATATTATGAGCATTATTTTATAGCAAAATACTCTGCCTTCATGGCGTACTGTGTATTTGTTATATACAGTGAGATACAGATTGTAATTCTATAAAACATAGCTTCTTCGAAGTTCAGGACATTTATTTTAAAAATGAACACTTTAATTTTTAAATACTTTTCAGTTTTAAATTTCTTTTTGAAAATTATTGAATGATTTTAAAGTTAAAGAAATAAAATAAAAGTAATGATCTCAACATTTAATAGACGTAAAAAAATTCCACTTAAATAAGTTGAATATTAAATAAAAATCATACTTGTCATTCAAATATATCTCTCCTGCTGATGTTACATGGAAAAACCCTGATTTACAAGGAATCATTTACTTTTTATTGATATATTTATTTATTAAACCTTTTGTTGGCGCAAACGCTTTTAATTATCGTTGACACGATGATTGCAATAAAGAGAAGAGGGCTGACCAGTTATTTAATATCAATCGTCGGGGAACTTGCAGTTTAAGCCCCGCACACCAATTGTAATTAAAGTTTCCTGAAAATTTCCATTTCGGTGTAAATGTATATGCTTAATTCGAAAATAACAGTAAAAGTTTGTGGAAATATATCGTTTATGAGTTATAAACAATAAAATTTTGAACTCATTCATATAGGGTCCGTCTACCATTACTGGCGTTGTTTACATACATTTGCCTCAATTAGTCATTGCGCGGAAGCTTACTTAGTTAACGACCTTTTTACTCATCTTCCTCTTCATACACGTCTCAATTATTGTGCAAAACCAAAAGAACTCTTTAGACACTTTTGAAAATGAAGCTTTTATTGATTTTTTTATTTTGTAAATAATCATGCTTAAATAATATTGCATATTGTTTAAAATTGTTTCTGTAATTATTAAGTCCTTAGTGTTAGAGTTTTTTTGTTTTATTTTGTAAATAATCATCCTTTTTAAAACCCTATTGAACATTAAAATTATTCTTGTTATTAATTCCTTTCTAGCATTTTTTTTATTTTATAAATAATCGTGCTCTTTTTAAATTTTAGATTGGTGCGCGGGACTTAAACTGCAAAAATTACTCCAATCGTCTTATATGACAGTAGATACTGGATAATCTCCTCACAGATGAAGAGAAAATTGGAGGCATCAGAAATGTGGTTTTTCAGAAGAATAGGGAGAATTCCATGGGCGGAGTGCGTAAGCAACCAAGAAAGATAGAAACAAAAGACTCATATTCAGAAAGTGATAGCTGAAATTTCTAGGTCACATAATAAGGAAGTGGGGCTTGGAGAATTTGACACTCACAGGACATACCGAAAACAAAAGGACTGTGGTCAGCGGGTCACACCTACTTGACGGGCTTATAAGAATGTTTGGCGAAATGGAAAGTGTGAGGCTTGGCAAAGGGACAAACGTTGCTATGAGCTACGAGAGATAGAAAGAAGAATAACGAATCGCGAAATTCTTACTAACAACTACAGAAGTAGGGGAGAGTACAAAAATTTTCTCAACCTGAACAAGAAGCCTTCCCCCACCAAAAAAAAAATGTTTAGAAATTTAGTCAGATGTTTGTGAAGTGGGTAGGGCCGTATATAACTTTGACGATAAAGAAAATTCCACGGAACACACTGATATTTTTTTTATTTGTTGTAGATGTCTGAAAGGTCAAATGAGCGTGTGGTACATTGAAAACGAAGCTGATATCACAAGAAATCTGCTTTTGTTTCCTCTAAAGCCACGAAGTGTATATTGTTCTTCTAATTTTCTGTTGAATGCGAAAACAAATTTCCCATCCAGCCATCGGCCAGTAGCCATTTTTGTTTCCAACAGAATTCTGGATACAGTGAGTCCCCCGTATTCGCGGAGGTTAGCGACCAGAACAGGCCATGAATAGTTAGAATCTGCGAATACTTGAAACCCCCGCCAAAAAAAGTGCTTATAAGTACCTATTTAGATTGTTAAAACCCCATATGCCTTAAACTTTCAACTTAAACACACTAGAAATATTTCAGATCCTTTTAAAAAAGATTTTTGAAAAATAATATTGGTGACCATACACTCAGCGTAAATTTTCTTTCATACGCATAATAACCGTTTTTACTTACGCATAGATCAATACAACCATTGAAAATACTGTATAAATATGTGTTACAAGACATAAAATATAAAGTTTAAAACATTTTCTAAAAACTGAACTGTGATGATGCCCCCCAGACATAGCATACGGCACTTTCAAGACTCCAGCCACAGCCCCTAACAAAGAATAAAGCCCAAGCACTTCGCATGTTTTTGCGTTCGTTTTTTTTTTTTACAATGAAGATGTACAATTCTGCCAATTTTTACCATAAAAATGGACTGTTATATGTTTTAAGTCACTTAAATAACAGGAAAATAATGTAAGAATATTTTAAAAAATACGCGAAAAAAAAAAAAAGAAAGAATTGAGAATACGCGAATTTGTACATATGTTCTTCAGAAAACCACGCAAATATTCGGGTTTTCAACGAATAAGTACGTACGTTCTAAAGAAAAATCCGTGAATGTGTGAAACCGTGAATGTGTGAAACCGCGAATGCTGAAACGCGAATAGGCGGGGCTCACTGTATAACCACTTTTCAGTAGTAACTGTCCACAGTTGTTGAAATCTATAGTTTGTTTTTTTACAGTTTGTTTTATAGTATCTACACTCCATGCATTACCATCTTTGTTCTGTTTCAGGTAGCTAGCTTTTGAAATTCGAGTTATCCTTCTCCTAGACTGGTTACTAACTACAGCTACAGAGTGCAGTCTTGCTTGTTAAACCCTAACTGGACGAAGAGGAGATGATTGCATACATTTCGCAAGGATGTGTGAAGGTAAATGAACCTAACTAACGGAATTCAAACTCTGCAGGTCGCCTCCATTTTTTTTATTCCAAGCCGATGACTATTACGTTGCCTGCAATTGAGGAAATTTATTTTTATGAAAGAAACTTCTCCGAGTTCTGGATCATTTAGATAAATGACTTCAAAGAACTCTTTGATGTGGTCGGATGACCTTACAAGTGGACGTCTTTCACCCGGGTATTCGAATTCATCGGTTGACGCCAAAATTAAGAGAATTGACTGGAGAAGTCAGTTGTTGCATAAATCTGCGCAGTTCATTTTACTATCATTCGCTGACTTGACAAGTAAACTATACCACGTGACAAAATCCAGAAACTCCCGACTGAAGTTATTTTGAAGAATTTCTAACTTCTTGCCATTATGTTTATCTTTTATAGCCACTGACCAAATCACTAGAATTTTTTTTTTTTGTTTACTATAAAATTTAGTTGGTCTTCTTGTCGTTCTCTTTATCTTATTTCTTTTGCAGTACACGTGACACCTGCACATTTAGTTATTATTTTTTAATTCTCCAAAGACTATGGAATCTATTATTGTATAAAGCGGTGACTTTTTTGCCATAAATTTCATATTCTGTATATTTTCGTTAATTCTATAGATTATCACATGAATGCATCGATTGCATCAGCATAAATTAATCTAGTCTTTATAATACGAAATTTTACAAAGTAAAACCATTGGAATTAATTCAGCCAAAATTAGGAATAAGACAATCAAATTATCAACAGTAGTTGATAATTCAATTATGGACATTACGTGTGTGCAAAAGTTCTCAGCGCCCTTTTTCTTTTTCTTCTTTTACAAACACTGAAAACACGGTGCAGGGGCGCATAGCGTAGAGCTTTTTATCGGCGAAGGTAGTAGAATCGGCGTTTTGCGTTCAAATTCCGACCGAGTTCTCTGCGTTCATTTTCTCCCAAATACCCGTTTGGAAATGGATGGATCCCTCTATGGGTTAAAGAGCATGATAAACAGTCGAAAAGAACAAATCTGGATCTAAAACTGGTTTGCCGCGAAGCTGACAACTCTACACCGTAAAAACTTACTTGCTACAGAAACCATAGCCAGGGCCAGTACAGGAGTCTCGTGCCCCCACCCAAACACACAGCCATCTATGTTACGGGCACCTCACTCTACTACATCTAATTTGCCATAAGGTAGTATTCATATAAAATTCAAATTATAGCAACCTAATTTTGTACAATAATGGATTATATGCAATATAGGTGAACAGTTCAACTAAAAAAAATTGAAAATAAATACAATGTACCAAAATACAAATTAGAGACATGTCATAATAGAGCCTTCCATCTTAACTAAATCAACTATGTTTTGATGCAATTTTTAATATCGACTTGAGATTTGTTGTGTTAAAAAGTTGAATAATTTTAACACATTCAACAATATTCAAAAAAATAATGAATTTTATAAACAAGTATTTTTTCGAGATTTAGCATGGTCAAAACAAATTCATGGATTTGAACGAAAAAAAAACTCAGAATGACGCCAAAATCCGCGTAACTTTTCATCCTTTAATAGTCAGTTGTGTTTAGTTTAATTTGTAACGTATGTAGGTAGAAAAAAAAAGCAGATGTTGATAATATAGCGAGGGTTACAAAGCAATGCCCGGAGTCTCCAACACGGCTTGAGCCACCGCCAGTTTTTTTTTGTTTTTTTTTGGTGGTGGGGGTGTAGTACGACCCGGCCCTGACCATAGCAGCAGCACAAGGAATATACAGTAAAGAAGCAGAGTTTATGGAAAAAAATGCTGACAACCTTTACACCCACCTAATAGTTTTGTTACAAGTCAATGTAGAGGTCCTGTACTAAACTGAACTTATTAACTCTTAACCCGTTGAGCCCTGTGTTCTTGAACAATTATAACCAAGCTTGAGCTCTTGAGTCAAAATTCGCAAATAATTGGTATGTAATGTTTCTTAGTAAATATAAAAATAGTTACAAATAATATAACTTCCTGATTGCTTCCCTGACGGTCCAGGTTGAAACTGCACGCTTCATGGTACAAACGATTTTTTTTATCCAAAACACATGCACAAAACACAAGGAAAAGGCGCGGACATTTTGGTATAACGTTCGTTAACATCCGAATATTACAACTTTTTTGATTGGCTCTTCAAAATAAGACAGCGAATAACAAAACACGACGCAAGTGTTTACCCACCTTTCAACTGGGCATTGTCATTTTTCTCTACCACTGTTCAACCGGTGGCTGGTCATTACGTCATTTGTCTCAGGACTCAAAGGTTTAATAATCAAGCGTAGAGAAGATGCTTGTTATTTTCCTTCTTCTATGTGCCACGTTATTTTCGCTCATCGGTGATCACAGCTCTCCACAACTTCGTGTCTTTTGATGCTCTACATATTCGTTATTGTTAATAAATCACGATGAAGTTGTTTCGCAATGAAGTAATGCGCTGTGAAAGCAAGTAAACATCGATAATACATCGATTCCCAAATGTGTAGCTAAAAAGAAAATAATTTTTAAGTGACAAATCTCAAGAATATTTTAGTCTTAAAACGTTTTACAGGATCTGGTCTGCATTTTGACATTTGTACTGAGTTGTCAGGAGAGATGTTATCTTGATTTAAACGAGAGAAATTCTGGGAAATCGTTGAGCATGCGTGAAATTGAATCGTTTAATGAAAGAAAAGCGGTGATGACCAACTATCTGTTCACACAATAAAAAGCAAAAAAGAGAATATAAGAAAAGTAAATGAATTTCATAGGAATCGATACGTGAGTGAATAAAACAAATTGTACATTAAGTTAAATTAATCATGCATATATATAAATATGAATATATATATACACATACATACATATATATATATATATATTCAACCCTGGTATAGACTGAGTTTGTGTCGGTGTGTGTGTGTAAATTATTTTCAGATAGTTTATAGGAACAAAATTAATAAAAAGACAGAAGGGAAAACGGTTCTTAACCGAAGCGTTTCGTCCTCTGATGGACTTCTTGAATATTACTCGCTCACTTTTGCCTTACCGGAATTTGAATTATGGGACTTTGTGTCATCCACAAGTTTTAATTGTCCTTCAACCACCTGATGAATATTCATGAACGTTCTCAAATTTAAAAACCTTGATAAACCAACGACATCATTGTTCTTGCATATGAAAGTAAATCCTACATTTGCCTTGATTAAGTCCCCCCCGAGGACGAAACGCTTCGGCTAAGAATGGTTTTTTCTATTGTCTTTTTATCCATATATATATGTGTGAGCGAGTGTGTGTACGTATGCGCTTATGTATCCTATATATAATCATACATGTGTATGCATGTGTTTGTGTGTGCGTATAGACAGAAAGAGAGTGAGAAACGTTGAGAGAGAGTCAGAGGAAACTAATGATAGATAGATCAATAGATATAAACAAACTGAGATAGATAGATAGATAGATAGATAGATAGATAGATAGATAGATAGATAGATAGATAGATAGATGAATCATGCAAGTTTTGTGATAATTAAAATGATTCCATCTAATATCTAAGTTCCATCGTGTATTTTCCTCGAGACCCTGCAAACGAATTTTGCGCACAAGAAATAGCTGCACCAATTCGTATTGCGCGCCGTTCAAATCCTCACAAAACTGAGAGATATAAATCTGTGTAGAGAGAAAGAGATCGTTATACTACACACACACACACACATATACATATATATGTATATGTATATATATATATATTAAGCAAGTATTCATCCAACAAATTGACAATATATATATATATATATATATATATATATATATATATATATAGTCGAAGTTCCTATATATTGTTTAACGATGGTGTTAACATATAATTTAATTCCATTTTGCAGCGACTCGTAGATATAAATATGATGTGAAAGGCCAGAATTTAACAGAGCGAGACATTTGGGTGAGAAAACGTTTCGCTCGTAATAAACAATAGAAAAATTTGATAAGCAAAGAAGCAAGGAGTTATGTGAAAAGTCGCTCAATTGTTATCGAGCTAATATTCATGATTATCTCCCTTAGCGAAACTGTCGGCTGTGATCTGGTTGGTATGCGACTTCTCCTTACTCTCCCTTCTTCGATGTTGGCAGCTCTTCGTGTACTCAATTCCCGCTTCAAGTCGGCGATGGCATATGTTAGCGACACATGGGATTGATTTCAAGTTAGCAAGCGACTCTGCCTTCTGAAAAATTTCACACTACTGTGTCCAACTCTAGCACAAGGTACATATCTCAAAATCTTACGCTACAATTATCTTTCTGACTCTCTAGAGATAGCAATTTTGTTGAACGAAGCAAGTGAAGCAAGAGTTCTTCCACACCCAGTTTTACCCTTTTCGACCTTCCATCTCAAGGCGTTTTTCTTTTCTCTCTTAATGTTTTTCTTTTATTTTCCTTATGTCTTTTTATTTAGTTTCTGCTCCAGTGCAAAGTCTCACCGCTGTCTAAGCAGAAGTTACCTTTTATAAACAGAAAATTTTTCTCAAGAAAGATTTTGGCGACTGACAGTAAGTTCAGACTTTGTGAGTCTTCATCCCATTAAAGTGTCTCCTAACGTCAGACAGTAATTCCCAGAACGACGTGTAAAAGCGGACACACACTCGCATCGGAATTCGTTTAGAGGGGCTTTTTTGGTAAAAATCTGAAATGGAAACCGTAATTTACCAAATGACACATCCAAATGAGGGGATTTGCTCCAATTTCAATCAAGAGTTTCATCAAGAGCCAATTTGAAATTGAGAACGTGGGTGGAGGGACAAGATTCCTTGATAACCTAAAATTTACACTTCATTTACTGACAAGTTCTGTCTATCTCAGTTTGTCTGTCTATCTATCTATCTATCTATCTCGGTCAGTTCATTATCTATCTATCTAGTTTGGTCAGTTTATTATCTATCTATCTATTTTGTTCAGTTCATTAGGTGTATAACTATCTATCTGTTTATATATAGCAATCTGTTCACATCTAGCTAGCTATCTGTAAATAATCGAATAAATAGATAAATACTATCTTTGTTTACGAATGTTCTGACTGATAATGTGTCGTGAATATGGGAGGCATATTTACTTTGAAACTCAATCTTCGAATTTCTCCCGTTTTAGTTGTTTGAACACTGACCACTAGGTACACGAGAAAGTATTCCACAAAAATCTTGGCCATAGATAGATATGGAAGTGATTTAGGAAATTTTATTGTTGCAAAAGAAGAAAAATTAAATTTAAATCCTCCAACCCCATATTCTTTTCTTTTTCCGATGTGAAGTGAATGTTTGAAGTTTTTCAAAATGACATCGTCATTCTAACGGCGGAGAATTACATGAAAGTTTTTACCTCCCCATCTGATTGATTCATTGCTACATTGTACAATGCCCTGTCGCCAGACAGTCATGTAGTGTCCTTTAGCCTTCTTCCTTTTTTTCAGTAACATGAGGCAGAGAATAAATTCTTCCTCCACTGATCTCGAAGACCGTTGTAATGTCTTCCCCGATGGAGGAAATCCGTATATATTTTACTGATGCACCCTGAAATGTAATCATATGTGCCCCAAGTTAACAGAAGAGTAATTTATAAATTATTTTTATATCTACAAAAATTTTATTTTTAATAAGCTTGAGACATCAAGGCTTCTATGTCTAAGTCATTGTCATTTCATATTTTAAACTGGCTGCTAAATTCCTTAATCTTTAAGGAGTAGATAATCCTTTCTGTTTTGCCTTCCTGGACGGATTTAAATTAGTCATTAGTGGTCTCTTTAAAAAGAAAATGGCAGATTCTTCATAAATCCATTAAAATGAAAACTATACCACTTAAATATACGATGTAATGTCTTAAATATAAATGCTTATTTCAGGAGACTTCATTATTATTTTAAAATTTCATGACTTATTTTTTCTTATTAAAATTTAAAGTGCACCCTAGGGTTTTAGTTATTCTACAAGTGGCGCCCTGAATTCAAAATGGTTGAGAAACACTACACCCTCGCCATCGTAGACATACATGATTCTACATTGACGTCCAGGTTTATGCCTGCTTGGTAGGTTGAATAGAAATTACATGAAATCCCTTAATATTTACGGAAAACTGATTCTAGACCGCAGATCTTTTATTTAAAACTACGTAATACCATGAACAAAAGAGTTGTTAGGAAATTGACTATCTAAGAGGAAAAGACTTGTACAAATCTATTTTTAATGTCAAAGTCTTTTTTTTTTGCCAAGATAGGCTGGAGAAAATTCCGATTAAAATGATTAGTGTACGCTTTCTAATCCCGGGGATAGGTGTGAAAAGTGATAGTGTGAAGTGTTGATTACTTTTAATGAAACATTTTTAATAATTTGTATTAGAAAAATTTAAAGAATTTTTTTGAAAAGATTAATCAGTCTATAAAGTCAATCAATTTTTAATAAAACTTTCTCTACTTATTTAATAAAGTATTTTTAAAAAAATTTTTTATTAAAAATTTTGGAATGTTGATTTCATTTGTTTTTTACGATTTATCAATCCTTTAAAGCCGAAACATATTTGGGATTGTAAAATAATTCTTTTTTTGCGAGTGAATATTGCATTAAAAATAACAATGATTTTTTTTTTTTCAGGTACAAGTCCTACAATTTAATCCATAGCTGGGGCAGAAGATATGGATTCATATCTTTCCTAAGGGTATTTGCGTGGAAATGAATGTAATGAACTCGAATGAACTCGTCCCTATCAATTCCTCATTCCGACCACTTATTACACCACCCGCACACCATCCAATATTTTTAGAAGTAAAGGGTGAATATAATACAAGTAACGAACGACGAGAACAATGCTCAAACAACGGGTTCTCGAGAGATAATGAAGAATTGAGAAATGGTGCGAGGTTATAATAGGGTAGGTCTACGCCAGTGGTTCCCAAACGGTGCGACAGAAAAGGATAGCAAATCAGGCAGAATGATTGAGAGACGATCAAAGTTTCAAAAAATACATATGACAAGAATAAATATGATTTCAGAATTTAAAATATTATTATGGATTACTTTTAATTTAAATTTTTAAATGTACTTTTTGTCAAATAAAATTTGGTGAGGCGCGAACAAATTTCCATTTCGAAAATGCATCCTCAAAAAAAAAAAAGTTTGCGAACCACTGCTCTACGGATAATTTTGTATACTTGTAAATTCAGTCTGATGCTCCGTGAGCGGCAAATTCAAATTTCGCTTCTTTTTTTGGTTTAATTTTCAATGCTTCTTTTTTTTTCTTTTTTATTAAATATTTTCGGTCTGTGGTTTGTTGAATCTGTCGATGTGAAACCGATATCAACATATTTTGCGAAGCACTTACCGTAGAGCGACGTCTACTACGTTATCCAAGAAAAATGAAGAAATTTAAATGAATTTTTTTCTACTTCATCGTCATCTTTGCTTTTGTTTAAATTAAATCTACTGTTGCGCCATCTGTCGACAGTACAAAGCGAAAAAGATCAACTTTGGCCAAAGAGGCTTTAAATACTGAAAAACTGTTATTCAAATTTACTTTCTTTCTTCGTTTGAAAGCAGTTCAGAAGTGTGGCGATTTCGATCGTCACTAGGAGCTTTATTACGATGGTTTTGTGCCAGGGTTAAGCTATGTCTAGTAAAGCACAATTATACTGACATACGAAATGAAAGAAAAAAATGGAGTAAAAAATCAAAAGTAAAAAGAAAAATAACAAAAAGAAAGGAGAAAGTGGAATAAAGAAAGAATAAAAAGATTTTTTAACAGAAATAAAATGGGTAAAACCTGTCAATTCGATTGGCAGATTTTTCGAAATCTCGGCATTTGGTATTTGAGAAAGAGTGGGGAGGAGGGGGAGAACCCCCCATATTTGTTCACTTGTTCAATTGTTCGTGAGTTGAAAGAAAACCGACTCATATCCGTCGTCGCGTCACTGAGATTGACAAGTCGTGTAGTTAAAGAGCGGCTAATTTTCTTCTTATAAAACCAAATTAAAAAGCCGTAGAGTCGCTCATTTTGTAGGCCACCTTCTCTTTTATATCAAGAAATTGTGCTCGAGAAATCAAATAATTTTTATTGTCTTTGGTAGAAAGAAAGCGATTCATTGTTATTTAGCAAAATCGCCGAAAGCAAAGATGGCCGAACACATAACGGTTGATTATCTTGTCAGTCGCCATCTTGTCTATTACGAGATTTAGGTGAACGGAAACAACGCTTTTCTTAAAGCCATTTTCATAGATCCCCACCCACAAAGGGGAGGTAGAACTAGGTGGCAGAGAATCCCACCCATCATTCAACCCCCCAGTGAGATAAAAACATTTGAAAGCCTCCACGAAATGACGGTTACTTAGAGAATTGTTCCCAATGATTTCGTATGCGGGTCTTTTTGCATTTGTTTTGATTGAAAATTATTTTTCACTTCACATTTAGAACTCCAAAATGAGTAATATGCGACTTTTCATAAAAATTCATTATGGTTTTTAAATATTAGTTATCTGCAAAGATTTTCAGTAAAAAATCTTTTATAACTGTAGCCTGCTCCGAATTTTCAAAAATGGAAAAGAACAGACACTGCACGTATCTAATACATCTGATGAAACAAATTGTAAATTGAGACGCTACCAGCAAGTTAATCTCGCTAAGCCCTTTGCTAGTCCACAATGACCACGCCTACTAATAAATAGAGTGCACCTGCCGAAGAGAAATGGTTAAAATACTCGTTTCACAAGTTATTGTTTGTGTGATTATTAATATTTTTGTTTATTAAGAGGAAAGATCAAAGAATATTTTTATCCTTTTTAGAACCTTGAAAATTTGGGTTAAAAATCCTGATTTTAACGTTTTGTACGGAAAATTTGAGCATTTTTTGTTTTATTTTTTGCAGTAAAAACATTGGAAATTCTTGCAAAAATCAAATAATTATCGGATTTTAGTGAAATTTTCAGAACTTATTCAGAAAATAATTAAAATATTTTTTTAAATGTTTTTTTTTTCAGAAAATATTTTTTTATAATTGTTAAGACACGCACACACATTTAATTTTTATGAAATTTCGATAACATTTTCGTATTGCCTAATGTCTATATTTGTTATAAGGACAAGTCCTCGGAGAATTTAAATTATCAAAAGTGTTTGGTCAAATACGATACCCCGTTAAAGAAATTCTGCATAGAATCATAAAATAAAAAACGCAATAAAGCAAAGACATTATTTAATTGGAAAAGATTTTTACTTTTATGAATAAAATATATCATGGACACTATTGTCTTAAGAAAAGATCGATGAATAATGAATTTTACAATAATTACTTTAATATTTTTTAAAAATTTTAATTAGAATAATTTATAAACGTTTAAATCTTTTAAAATTATGTATTAATTTGTATCGGCCAAGTGATATTGCTATTAAATTAAAACTTTATTTCCCAATTATAAATGGAAAAGCTCACTACAATTCAGTGAACCAGTATTTTAAAAAGAATTTTGAATTATTTTGTGTATGTGTATAAACGTGTCGATTTTTGTAAATACGGATGTCCATACATGACGTTATCAGACAATAAAAAAGGTACCAAAAGTAAAGTAAAAATTTCAACAAGCGTTTTTATATGTAAGGCTATGAAGCCAAGGTACATAAAATGCAATAAATATTAGATTATTTACATTATAATGACCTAGAGGATAAAAGCGTTGGTTTGTGAATAGTGATTACGAGTTCAATCCCTCGGTTGGGCAGTATGTACTTGCACTCAGTGAAAAGGGGTGAACAGTCTACACGGTAGATTAAATAAAGCATTCAGTTCGTAATTCCCTGTAGGTGACCAAGATCGATATAAACCTGAGGAAAGCAGGCGGGAACAACAGCCGAAACAACGAAGATGAGGATAATCGTCCGAATATAAATATAGTGTAAATAATAACTCACATTCCAGAAATCCAAACAAAAAATTAGATTGTTTAAAATATTTTCTTACATTTTTAAGATAACTGGGTAGTTAAAAAAAATTACAAAAAAAGGTGTTCACGTTGTATTTGTCAAGTAATTTATTTCAGTTCTGTCTCCCTTAAATAGCTTCAGGCTGTCCATAAATCACTGAACATGTGGGAAATGCACACTATCCATTAAAAATGCTTTTGTAATTTTTTATAAATAACATTTCAGTAAAGAATATTTTATTTTTAAAAGATTTTGTAATAAAGAGAATTATTTTCAGTTGACAGATCTGTTAATATGTACGAATTTATATATTTTACTGAGAAGTATCAAGAAAGATTTCAATCCATTTAAATTCGGTTTGAAATACAGCAAAGTATTTTGCTTATTGGGAATATTAAATTTAATCTATTTGCTTGAAATTAAAACTAAAATAAATACTTCAAAAAAATTTTCGTTTTTTTAAATGCATTTTAAAACTTAGGTGTCGCTTTTTAGGAGGAATCTAGTATATAAACATATATACACACACACTGTGTTATCTATCGAGATGGGTTTTTAACACCTTATATACCAGATATAAGCATTACCGGCGAAGCTTTTAGCGTTAATAGCAGAACACACACACACACACACACACACACACACATATATATATATATATATATATATATATATATATATATATATATATATATATATATATATATATATATCAGTCAGTTATGTGCCATGCGTGATACAGGACGACGAGTAAGTAGGTTGCAATAAAGCCACTAAGACACAAGGGGTTACTGAGTGCGTGTTTTACAATGATATTAATCCGTTAGAAGGCCTAGGGTTCACTTGATGTAGGGAGTTACCGAGTGAGATGCAAATTTATAGATTTTACTAAGGAGGCAAAACAAAAAAAGAAAGTGTTCAATCCATTCAAATTCAATTTGAAATACAGCAAAGTATATTGTTTATAGGGAATATTAGATTTAATCTATTAGCTTGAAATTAAATCTAAAATAAATACTTCAAGAAAGATTTTTCAGTTTTTGCAAATGCATTTTAAACTTCTGTATCGCATTTGGAGAGGTCTTTGAATTAATTATACGCGTTAACACAGTTTTAATGAAACAATGAACTATAAACAATGAAACTCTGAACTATATATTTTGGAACCAAAAATATAACATGAAACAATATAAGCATGAAAGTACCTTTTAGGTACCTCCAAAAATTCGTATACCTAAGGTTTAAATGCATTTTTCATAAAGGAAAAATCTTTTCGAAGCTTACCCCCAGCTCCAATTGGAGGCTAAGGGATTAAATTTTCTAATTCCAGAATAAAAAAAATATACTGTAGCATTTCGAATAGAAATTTGAATGATTTTTAGTCGATTCTTCCGAAAAATCAATCAAAGCAGTCACTTTAAACTTTTTTAGAGAAATTTAGACAAAATTTATTTTTTCCTTTTTGAATATCTCGCTAAAATAAAATATACATTTCTAAAACGTTACTTTCGTAAAATTAGCAAATTTAAAGTTAAATTAATCTGTTCTGAAACAAATATCACTTACTTATAGCATCAAATTTCCTAGACAAACATTTCTTGACCTCGGTATATTGTTATATTCACGTCTTCATCGATAATTTGATGGTTGAATATGTTGACAGGTTTAGTGCGGTGCACCAAAATTGACATAACAGTTTTTTTTGTTTCTTATAATAATTTAAAATACTATAAAAATTTCTTACATTATTGAGTTACCTCTATAATGGTATTTCATTATTTAAGTGCTAATATAATGATATTTCGATAAATTGTTAATATTACATTAAGTTATTACATATTTAATTTAATAACTGAGATAATAATTAATAAAATTATTATTATATTAATAATTAAAATATGCCACTCAGTTATTAATTGTTTAAATTGATAATGAGATCATTTCATTATCTCAGTTTAATTTTTAATTTAATAGCTGGGAGTGAGATAAGCCGAAGATCATTATATATCAAGTGGTTTCCCTGAGGAGGAGACAAGCCTTGAAACACATGAACTTTTAAACCTAATGTCACTTACGAGATATCATACTAAAAAAATATAACATTTTGACGCATAAAAAATATCTTTATGTTAAAACGTTTTGGTAGCATGATTTGTATTAAGCTAGGTACCTCCAATAATTCGCTAAAAATCAGTAGCATAATGATAAAAGGCACCAAACTTAATAAAAACAGTTTTATCGTCAGAATGTTTATGTTATTCTTAAGAGGAAAGAACAAAGTATTTTTAAATTATTTTTAAAAAAATTTTCCTTGTTTTTAACACGTTCGAAATTTGGGTAAAAATCTCGTTTTTGTTTTTTTTTGTCAACTTTGTACTATTTGTGGTAATGGCCATTTTAGTGTAGGAGTTTCCGGGGGAAACACGTTAATTTGAAAATTCTTGCAAAAATCAAATAATTGTCTAATTTTAATGAAACTTTCAGAACTTATTCAAAATTGAATGAATTTATTTTTGATATTTTTATTTTTAGAAAATCTTGGTAGAAATATTTTAGTTGCTTTTATAAATAATATACATTGAGGGCATTATTACCTGAAGAAAAATTTTTTCGATGAATAAAGAATTTTTACAAGAACTGTTTGCATTTTTCTTTTAGTTTTTTTCATTTTTCTTTAATTTTAAAAAAATGTTTTAAAATTCTTCCAAACAGAGAACGCGGTACGCAATTAAGTTTTTAAGTGAAGACTATATTTACTAAGCGAAAATTAAAAGCTTAATATAGGGTCCTCCATTAGGCCACTTAAAAAAAGCAGCATATCACGATGAATAAAGGTCCATAAATCAAAGGAAACAAAATTTGGTCTCAATATATTTATGTTGTTATGAAGAGGAAAGATCAAAGTATTTTTTAAATATTTTTTGAAATTTTTTACTCCTTTCTAGTACGTAGAAAATTTTGGTTAAAAATTTTGTTTTTTTTTGCGACAGCGCGAGAAGAGTAAAAAAAAAGGTTTGTTTTATTTTGCGCTTTTCCCGAGGAAAACACAAGTTAATTATGAAATTCTTTCAAAAATCACATAATTGTCGGATTTTAATGAAACTTTCAGGACTTATTCAGAAATGAATGAAATTATTTTGGAAATTTTTTTTTTCAGAAAATCACGCACGGGATTTATTTTATTAGTTATAAACAGGACTCTTTGTAGAAAGTAAATCACCAGTTTTTTTTTTTGTTTTTATTTTTTTGTAAAACAGTACCCGGTTTCATAGAAAATCTGCTTTGAATTAGAAAAAAAAATGTAAAAAAGTATGACATTAATTAATTAGAAAAGCTTTCACCTGTTTTTGTAAATACGTTATACTAAGGACATTATCGAAAAAAAATTATTTCTTCACAAGAAATAAAATTTTTTCGATGAATGATGTATTTTTTACAAATCTTTTTCCAATTTTTGTTTGTTTGCAAATTTCTTAAAATTTAAGAAAATGGCCGCTTTTAAGAAAATTAAACAAAAATCGAGCATATATTTGACATTCCAATCTATATAATTTCTGTCTGAAAGACACCAGAATATGTTACTTACTGTAAGTAATAAATTTAATGTTTTAGCTTTCAATTAATAACAACATATTGAGACAAAACTTTGTTTTTGTGGATTTGAGCCTTTTTTTAATCGTGATATGCTGCTTTTTTACGTGACCCTAATGGAGGACCCTAATTTTATAGTATACACAATTATATTTTCTCTTATTTTGTGATTAGAACTTAGATTTTATCATCATTATATTTGTTGTTATGGAGAATAATATCATAGAGAAAAAATAATAAATTAACTTTATATATAAAAAATAGCATTTTTATTAATTTCGCAGCGCAAAAACAGATTCAAAGTAAAAAAAAAGATCTTCGTAATAAGAGTTTGTTAAAAATTAAAAATAAGAAAATATTATTAAAAATTAAAATTAACTTTTTTGGTAGTGATTTTGTAACATTTGTGATAAGAAAGACTAAAAAATGTGAGATTAATCAATTATTTCCTTAAATCGAGTAAAATTAAAATCCTACGTTTTGCTATAAGAAGCGTGGTAAAAAAGTCAGCATACTTTTTCATTTGTCCGAAACGAAAATAGACGTGGAGCAAAAATAAATAAAGTTGATCATTAATGTATTTGCTCTAATGGATAAAAAAATCATGTTAAAGAATATCCACTTTAAGTGAATTTTTTTTTTTTTTTTTTTTTTTTTGGAAACATAAAATAATACAATGTACATCAAGTACGAAGGAAATACAATAAATAAATCTTATACTTATTTCAATTAAATGAGCTAAAATGTAAAAAATTTCTAAGCCAACTCCTCCATCCTGGCTCCATGCTTTCCCGCCAAATTTAATCTGCAAAAATTTAAATGCAATGTCAATCGCTATCTACTGTCCTCCTAATTACTCTTTTCTTTTCCCACTCATTATTATTGTTTCTGTTCCTAATTCTTTCACACCCTGTAACCCCTTGCGTCTTAGTGGCTTTTCTGTCTCACATGGGGTGATGTCATTAAAAAATAGAAAACTACAGCAACGTATTAAGCAAACCCGAACTAAATAAAATTTCGCTTCCAGTGGAACGACGAAGTTTGAGGTAAGCCTCCATCCTTTAGATTAGCGCTGCATCGAGATTCGAACTCATATCTCTTTCTCTCAAGAAACCTTCTTATTCGGAACGACTCCCCTAAATATTGGCCGACGTAAACCAACCGGCTAATGTGGCTTTGCTTCTTTTTGTTCTTCTTGACATTTCCGATGATTAGAAATGATCGTAGAATTAACGATCTGGCAGTTGCAATAAAAAGCCGCTAAAATAAGATAAACTAGTAAAAAAAAAAGATATGAACCATGATTAACAATGAAATAAAAAAAATAACATGACTAGCTTCATGAATTTTACTGAAGTTGCCTTAACCAACATTTCTCAACGGCAGCTGCTGTAATACACTGGTGAACAAAGTAGTCTATTTGCCGTGGTAGTGAGTTCAATCCTGACTGTATCTCACAACTGATTCTAAACAAATGCCTACACGTCTGTAAATGGAACGATTTCTTTATGAGAAAAATCATCATTATTGCATTTTTAATATAGCGTGATAACCGCCGGTCAATGTTGAAAATTGGGTCCTTCTCAGAGGGTGCCAGCAATCGAAGTTTGAATCTAGGTAAAATTCAGAATGTCAAATAGTGATTTCAAAGGTCGGTGATCAGGAAGGTCGGTAAGTCAGTGTCATTGACTTAAAGTGGTATTTTTATTACTATTGTTCAGCTAATACGAAGCCGAAGAGCCACTCAATGTAGAGGGTTACTGAATAAGATTGTAAAAGATGTAATTGTAGGGTAAGGATGTAAAAAATGTAATTGTGGCGATTGGGGAAGCATCCTATTGAAAGTCTCTTCCATAAAGTAACAATTTTGAGGAAGAAGCTATCAAAATGGATCTTCCTCCTTACTAATTGAATACGAATAGAATAGAGATGATACATCCCAGTGTATGTGGCATGGCGTGTCTTCATTATAGTCTTAACTTATTGTTGCATGGACATAAGGGAAGGAGGTAAGAAATGTAATTTATAAGATTTTGTAACCTAGGAAGAGTTACTGAATGAAGAATAACCAAAACGGACGTTAGAAATGAAATGGCAATCCTTATAACATCAACAAAATACAATACTAGCCAGCGTCGTGAAATAGGTAAACCACTGCTATTGGTGGACAACGTAGACAGCATATTACACCCACTTACAATAGTTTCCAACGTATTTATGCTGATTGAGACATACCCATTAGTGTTCATAGGTACGGTATATAACATAAGGATATGTAGGATAGATAACGGTTGACTTTAGACTTGAAAGGTTAACGCTGTAGTACCCGAGGTATCATCCTCTCGAGAATCTGTTCCATAGAGTAACAGTTCTTGAGAAGAAGCTATAGTAATGCATGTATCTCGTCAGATTATTTACCATGGAAATAGCGATGGAGTAACAAACGGTTGATGACGTTTCGTCTATCGGAAAGAGCTTGTAGAGTACGAAATAATACATCACCTACAAGTCCGCGTCTGTTAAGGCTGGAAAGTGAGGATTCAGCAGCTCCAACCCAGATATGGCAGATATGACAGCATTACCCTAATTTTAGCTGGTCCTTTCCCTTGAAAAGATAGAGTGGCAGGCGAAGTTATGCTCTTACTGGGATGGCACAAGAAACTGACCACTTTTCCAGCAAATGGTGAGCTAATTCAAATAACTTGGCTCGATTATCATCGAAGTTGGCTCCAGAAGTTAAATAATTCTAAGACCAGCACAAATAATTACAGCTGTCAAAAACTAAGAACTATCAAGAAAAACATCTGCTTAAAATCATTGAACAGAAGCTTGCGTGCATTGGCCTTTTTTAAATTTTGTGTACGTCTGCAGAACTACGGCGAAAAGTTCAAGCATTAGAAATGAGATGCTACAGAATCATCTTGGACATTGACCGCGTTATAAATGACTCAGTGCGAGACACCATCAGACAAACTCATTTAAAAACTTCATAACCAACGTCAAGGAGAGAAAGTTGAAATGACATAGTCACGTCGCAAGTGCCAACATCCTTTCCACTATCATCCCAGATAGGAAAAAAGATGCAGACAGTCATACTTCTCGTTTCCACGTTTGCAACCCAGGGGCAATTGGACTGGTCATGTGAACCCAAGCTAGGAGGTTACCTGAGGTCAACACTGCCACCTTGATGGTCTGGTGTGATACTGAGTATGAATTCTACTCTGGCATGATTCAGAGTGAGAGAGACGTTACGCAGTCATATCATCCCCATTTAAAAGATGACACAATCTTGTTTTTTTCATTATTGTTTGTGCCTGAATTCTATAGCAAATAAAACGTAGAAGAATGAAAACGGATCTTTTCTCAAAAGATCTTGATAATTCTTTGATTTATATCTTTAGAATTCTCTCTCTCTCTCTCTCTCACTCCTCTCCCTTCCTTTCGCCCTTTCACCCCTTCTCTCTCATTCTCACTCTCACTCTCTCTCTCTCTCTCTTTCATTCTCCCACCCTCTTTCTCTCTTTCTCACACACCTTCTCTTTCACCCCTTCTCTCTCATTCTCTCTCACACCCTCTCTCTCTCCCCTTCTTTCTCATACTCTCTCTTTCACACTCTCTTTCTCTTTCGCTCTCTCACCCCCTCTCTCTCTCCTTCTCTTTCGATTGTCGCTTCTGGCTGACAGTTCTGGCAAAACTATGCACACATGCTTGCAAAATTTACTCAGTGCTTTTTTTTTATACGCTCATAGACACACCTCTTTTTTGCCTATTGTCCGATGGATGTTTTTTCGGGGATCGGTCTGTGTGTGTGCGTACCAAATGCAGCGTACGGATGCAATAAAGGTATAACTGGGGGGACGAAGGGAATCGAAATCCTGACCCACCTTCAATTTCAATATTTTCTATCCCTCCTCCTCCCTTTGTCCCCCAGGAGCGGCTGCCGCCATGTCCCCCCGGTCAATTACCCATACGGATAAATTTGACGCGACGTCTCCAAGACGCCCACATTAGCTGCAAGAAACTTAATCAGGCGTCACTGGAATCACCTATTTTGTTTTTCATGAAGTAACAAGGGCAAAAATAAAAAAAAATAGGGAATATTTCGCCTTTTCACATCAGAAAAAATGTTGATTTTAAAAGTTTCGTGGTTTTTTCCAATTTGTCTAAAGTTATTACCTTAGATCAAAGGTCATGTCACGATAGTGAGTTCGATCCTCATTCGGTGAGTCATTCTTGTGATTCGTGCCAGAAAAAATTAAGGTTAATGAATATCTTGGCGCCTAAAATTGTTTTGAAAAATGATTGTGATCCAGTCTTGAGGCTCTACGATCACGACCTTATGCCAGACTTAATTAATGTCATATTAAAAAAAAGTCACTTTTCCGGGGTATGCCTTGGCCTGGGGCAATGATTAGCGAGTCTATTCTGGTCGACCATTAATCCTGAGTCATGAGTTCTGTCATCACGTGCTCCTACAGAAGTTGAATCAAATAAGCAAACAAATGTGGATTTTCATAAGTGTAGCTTAGGTGTGACACAAGGCCAGAAGTATGGATCACCCAGTGAAAATCGAACTCACTACTCATTTGCAGTTGTTCTGACGAGACAATTTGGATTATTTTGTTTGGCGGCATATCAACTTCTACGGATTATTTAATGCCAAAATCAAAATATTTTGTACATCATTTTATGCTTTCAACTACAGATATTTTTATACTTTCAGAGTAAAAGTATGTTTTTTAGATATATATTTTGTAGATCATAAAATGTGTTGTTGCTAATTTTAACTCTAAAAATGCATTTTATATTTTTTGAGTTGCATTGATTGTCATGTTGCTATAAAACTGTATTGTTGGTCATTTTATTACAAAAATGTACCGTTGGTTTTTGTTTGGGGGTTCACTATTTGCCTATAGCTGGGACTCTAACAGGCGCTACCATCCTAGGTCAGGTGGACCTAGAAACAATGGCAGTTAAGCGGTGGTGCCACATCCCTCAAGACCTACAATCTCCTTGCTGCCTGATGTAGTTTATCGTCATACCCAGGACGATCTAGCGAGACCAGCTTGCTAACCATTACATCAAATCGACGTGCTCAACACGAGTTGATATGATCTAAAATCATCCGAACTAACTTTTTATTTTAGTTTTGTCATATGAACCCTGATTCGAACCTGTGGCAGGTAATATAATGCTGCTGAAGTTAGCTTTAACATAGAAACTTCGTTTTGCTTTTGTTTTCAAATTCTTTGAATCGGAATATTGTGCTACTTATGAAATGTCTGAATTATCGAAATAAAAGGAAAACCTGTTGACGCTAAATCCGTGGAAGAGCTGCCTATCTTATCTTTTCCTTGGATTTATTTTGTATTGATTGATTGGTTTGTTTAATATCAACTCCTTATGAGTCATTTAATCCGAAATGTAATTTTCTTGCGATCTTTGAAGTAATAAAAATATGATATACGTTATTCTGCTTTCACAATTGAGTACATGGTAGATGATACTCTGTTTTTGTGTATATACCTGATGGTGTCGACATAATTACTGGAGGCGGTGATATGTGTGTTTTAAGATGTAGTTTTGTTGAAGTTATAATTTGGAATTCAATTTGATTTCTTTAAGAAATTATCGGATATTATACGTATTAATGCCCTGAAAGAGTATTTGTTGTTTGATTTTGTTTAGTGGCCTATCAACCTCTATGGGTTATTTACTGTCGGAATCTCAATATTTTGAACATAGTTTTATGGCTTCAGCTACAGAAAAAATGTGTTGTTTGTCATTTTGCTATAAAATGTATTGTCGGCAATTTTGCTCTAAATATGTATCCTTGATATTTTCATTATAAAAATGTATTTTTATACTTTCATAATGTTTGAGAAATCATTATTTGCCCGTAGCTTGGACCCTAGCAGACGCCTCCACCCCGGGTCAGGGTAGACCTGGGAATAACAGCAATTAATAGGTAGTTCCACGCTCCTCAAAATCTCCAATCTCTCGATCTTTGCTGCTGGATGTAGTTTATCGTCATACCCAGAACTAGATTCATTTTGTAAAGTGTGCCCATGCGATGTCATGCTAGTGAATAACACCACTTTTTTCTTTACCAAAGCCGGACACTTTCGAAATGTCTGCTTTTATTGTCCTTCCAGTAACTCGTAATAAGCGACACCTTTCATATTCCACGAGACACAAAGCAAAGATTCTCTGAATGGTGCGCTGGTTTCGTCGTTATCATTGACTTCCCATTTTATGATTTTCGTTTTCTGTTAACTTGCAAAACCCATTTTTCACCGCTTGTAACGATGCGATGCAAAAGTAAAGCATGACACTCCTTGTTTTAACAAGGAGTGTCACGCTTTACTTTTACTTATGTGTTTGATTTTCAAACGAAAG
This sequence comes from Acanthosepion lycidas, assembly GCA_963932145.1. Taxonomy (NCBI): domain Eukaryota; kingdom Metazoa; phylum Mollusca; class Cephalopoda; order Sepiida; family Sepiidae; genus Acanthosepion; species Acanthosepion lycidas. The sequence continues at coordinate 594,305 of OZ010575.1, forward strand.
CTCATGACGAATCCAAATTCCCACTTTGCATTTTTTTCCAATTAAAATATGAAATGCATTATAAAAGACTCACTGTCGGATAGAAGAGATGATAAACTAATTCTAGACCATTCAATTTTTGTTCTGCGTTGGTTAGTTGCCTATATATTTATAGCGCTGATATATGTAATTATGTTGCAAAGATCCCTACTAGTTTAACGCAGCTACAATGTGAATTAAATTTTCCATATAAAATTAAAGTAAACCCGTTATAATCCAACAAAGGAGTGGTTTCTGAAGACAATCAGAATTTGGTTACAGCCATTCTGCTATATATGAATGGCGGAAAAGATCCAATGAATATGCAATCATTACAGTATTATGGTAGTATTCCAAATTCATTCAGTGTAATGAAAACTCTCCACCAAAGTAAAAACCTCCATTGGAATAAAACAGGACCAAGAATTGTGTATAAAAAATACCGTGAAATTATAATAGACAGTAGTAGTAATAGTAATTGGCACCTACTTGCATCTGAGGACGGAATCGTTGTTCCCTCTCACTATTCTCTTTCTCTCCACTGATTACCGTGGTGGAAATGGCTGTGAAGGCCCAACCTACTCCTACGGCTGTCGGATGCTTGGTCTGTCAAAGTCCGTCTTGGTTACACCAACCGGACTGACTCTGCCCTCTTCGGCCGTTTTAGTCTTTGAGGTCCTGCAGATCTTTATCTATTCCGTCGTTGAGGTTTTCATGGGCTTGGTCGCGTACATTCTGGTCCCTGCTCCTCGATTTTACCGTCAATACAATACAGACAATACAAACGCGATATCGACCTCCGTTCCAAATACTTGCGGAATATCGACTGTTATAATCTATAGAGAGATTTAGAAAGTAAGTATAACTGATCATGTGTATTGGATAGAAGGGACACACCACCACCACCTACGGAACGAAACTAAAATAATATACATTGAAAAATATTGAAAAGCCAAACGTTTTAAATAAACATCACCGATGTTATGCGCAAATAATCCAATAAGTAGACGGAATATAGATATTCATGGATGATGAAAGACGCTGATAAAAACAGATTAGACAATGAATTTTAGGTCCCAATAAACACCACCTAAATTTTTTTTGGAACATGACCTGAAAATGTATGTTGTAATGAAATTCGACTTGTATGTTGGAAAGTCATCGGTTCAACGCGTTGATCTGGAGCGCCGAATTTGCGGGACGATTATTCCCAAGAGGAGACATCGGACATAATCTGTATGGAAAAGGAAACGAATATCCCTCTCGGATCAAGGTTCGGTATTCTCAAATCGGCGATATGTGAGAAAGGCCGGAGAGAAAAACAGACGAAACTGCATGAGAAAATATAAACAACAAAGACAAAGAAATTTCACTAAATGAACCCAAATGTCAGAGAAAAAACATTTTCTAAAAGGCAGTCTTAAAACTCTCAGATTACAAAAAACTGGGCCTCCAATAAACTTGCCGTACCTTTTCTATTGTTTTTAAAAATGAATTGGATAATCATCCGTCTGCTTTTATTTCTTCTTTCGCTTTTCATTGTTTCGGTCTATTAAAAAAAATCATTGCTAGTAAAAGAATGGTTTAGCTTCAAAAATAACAGCTGTAAAATACGAGAAGCAACGGAAAACAATGAAAAGCAAAAATAAAGAAGCAAAATAAAGTTATCATTGTTTTACCGGAACAAGAATATCATTAATGGATGATTTCTTTAGCTATTTCAGAAGAAAGAACAGAAAGGCTCTTGCTCATTTTCAGACAATAAAGAATTAAATCCAGATGAAAAACAAAATGGAACATTTCGGCTGGAACAAGAGTTCGTGGCGTTTTTCAAATGTTGGCATTTGAACACATGATATCGTTCCACACGTGATTCATGACATATTTCCTTGGACAAATGCTGGTCTTTTTGTTGAAAAATATTTGGTTTTTCTATAGATGTTTTTTAAAAAGTAATTTCAGTTCATGTGTAGCTGAAATTCTTTACATATACACACACACACACACACACATATATATATATATATATATATATATATACACACACACATACATACATACATACATATATATATATATATATATATATATATATATATGTTCTGAAAGTTCACATTTCAGCACGTCTTTTTATACGATTCGCGTGTGGATTGGAAATTTTAAATGTTTGTACGTTAAAAGTGAAAATTATGAATATTATCTGCATTTTTGTCATTGATGCTTTTTTTTATTTCCAAAAAGAAAAAACTACACATACAGGAAAAATATGTACCATTTGTGGATATGGTACAATATGGTACAATAGTTGAGTGTTCAGTTCTTAAGTGGGTCGTTAGGTTCAGAATTTAAAATTTTGATCTGGAAGCTCGAAATGACATGCAGCCATTGATGATGATTAAATCCTAACACCGTTGAAAAATAATTCGGGTGACATGACGCAGGGCATCGACAAAATACACTGCAATCTCACGTAAGGCATTTGAAAACACTTGGATAAGTGAATTCCCCGTTTAGTTTGCTCACGATTTAATGGGAAAAATTGAATGGGACACGTTTACAGCTGCGATTCTCTGCTTAAAAGGGAACCCATTTTTTAAAAAGAACGACCACAGGCGATAATCAATCGATTATTTACAACAATGTAGAGCAGAATAATGTCCCGGGAAAAACAAGCCACCGATAAACACTGCAAAAGATGGTCTACATCCGAAAATTATTTTGTGTATCTAGTGGAATTGGAAGAGTGTTTTGTATTATGAGTTTCTTCCGCAAAATCGGACGTGGCATTCAAACAAGTACTATTGCCAACAAGACCGATGAAATACCGCAATCGATGAAAAGTTTCTGTAAGTTGAAAATCGGAAGTGTATCATCTTCCATCGGGACAATGCCAGGTCCCAAGTCTCTTGGCCAACTCGACAGAAATTGGAACAGCCTGGTCGGGAAGTCCTACTATAGCCGCTGTACTCATTGTACCGTCGGATTCGCATTTATTTCGATTCTGACACAAACTAACTTCAAGTCCCTGGGATCCGGTGAAAACACTTCGACCATTTCATCATGCGGAAAGTTGCCATGTTCTGGGAAAAGAGAATCATGAAACTGACACAAAGATAGCAAAAGGAAGTCGAACAAAACAACACATACGTTGTTCACATTTTTTTTAATTTAATTTTTTAATCGGTATAACCCCATGCAAGGCAGTATAGCCACTAAAACACAAAGGTTTAAAGTGTGTGGAAATATTAGGAACAGAAACATTAATAATGAGCGGAAAAGAAGAGTAATTAGGAGGACAGTAAATAGCGGCTGACATTGCCTTTAGAATTTTGTAGATTAAAGTTGGCTGGAAAGCATGGAGCCAAAAGGGAGTTCCACAAGCAAGAAATGCGAGAAAAGAAGCTGTTAGCATAGAATTTACGGTTACATCTCGCCAGCTCAACTGGAAATTGCTGAGATCTCGACGACTGTTTAGTACTGAACTTAAAGTCATAAAGTCTAGGTACAATAGGGAAGAGCCCATCCGAACAATTACCATGAAATTATTTATAGAAAAGACACAGAGAGGCGACCTAACGGCGGTGGGCAAGTGAATGAAGCCGCGACGCCAGATCATGACCAATAATATTGATGATTCTTCTTTGGATTTTATCAAGGGGTTCAAGGTAAATAGAAAAGTCAGTGGACCAGATGTGGCAGAAATATTCTAAGAATGAACAAATGGTAGACTTATAGATATGCAAGATACATAATATTTTAATATTATTTTGAAATTCACTTAAAATCGTCAAGAAATATTGTTCCTATCGAATTCATCGCCTTCGATACAATCATTACAATGTAAATTTAATTTGTAACTTTTGCATAATTATTAAATAGACACCGAGCGGTAAAACAACGAGAAATTGGAATTCTTACCATAAACCATTATATGAAAGCTTAGGTTTTTTCTTTTTGCTTCTCATATTTCAGTATGACCGTTACTTAAACGCTACAAATGTCTATGCTATTGTGCACAAAAGAAAATGTAACTGATTTTTCGATTTACGTGACAGCCTCGAGTTTGAATACATGATTTTCCTCCATTAATTACACGGAACATTATTATATCGTCAATAGATTTGTTGTAAAAGAGAAAATGTAAAGTACAAAAGAAAAGACATTCATGGCAATAAATCTACTGCAGAAGAGGAAGCAAAAATACATAAGCCGATTGTAGCAAGGAAAAGCATACAGGCAGCACTTGAAAGGCGAAGGTTCACAAATGTTTATGATTCCTGAATAAGACTTGCTAGATATGTATTTTAGCAAAAATAAAAGACTCCAACCGAAATGTCTTTTCCTAACTATCCATTGAAAACCCATTTTATATCTTAGTGTAAAGTTGCTTAGTCGTGAAGAAGAGAAAGAAATCAAAGGACTATTAACTGTTATGTAAACTTATAAAGAAGGAGAAAAATGGCGGCGATTGTTGTGGATGTAGGAAGACTTTTTGTATAAAATCAATTTACTTGGACAAATTTCAAAATGCGGAAAAACTTATCGATTTTTGTGCGTGTGTTTAGATTTCGAAATAATTAATGGCGAAAAGCTTTGTAAAGCCGAAAGAATAAGAAATCGGAATTTGTCCCAACGTTTTGCATTTTCAAGATCTTCTGAATTGCCTCAGGAGATGATATAGTCTATCACTTCGTTTCTCACCAGCCCATAGCACTTACACTTAAGATTACTCCAGGCTTTTGTTTAATCTAAGAAAAAAAAACTTTCGAATTTCTTTCACAAATCCCTTGTGGCAGGAAGAGGAGACACCGATGTTACTTCCGGTCACTTCACCTTGTACCCTACACACACCTACCCTACCATGCCACTCAATGATTGTATCTAAAATTCTTATCGGATATTCATCTGACCAGAGGTGAAAGACAGAAGTTTCCCTTCTTCCTAGACCGCAAATAAAGATGGAGAGGGAGTCACGGTTTCAAACGCAATGAAAAGACGAATTTTCATCACTTGTTCAATCTGTCTATGACGTAGTCTGGTACAAGATCGAAACAGCAGGGCATTCACTGAGAAGTGAATGTGTTCTGAGTAATTTTTTGTGAGAACTGGTTTTAAAAAACTGTTTGCCAACAAGCGCCCCAAAAAGATATTTACGAAAAGCCAACCTGCAATTAAGGTGTAGCACATAGTAGCGATTGTTCTGCAAAATGAATTCATGTCAGGCTGTCATTTTGAAACGGCTGCGTTTTCTGAATCAATCCAGTTTTATTTCACGACATTTTTATATCAGTAAGAAAAAGTACATTTAGCAGAAATTGGTAAAGGGCCATATTTGTTGAAGGGATTTGCTGCGTCAATCTTCGGTCTCGCCTCATTCAAGTGAGCATTCGGAGGAGTCCTGTTCGGAGTAAGCCATTTTGTCTGCCAAAGGGACTTCTCGTAACGCTTCCTAGGGGGGGGCAGGGTAACAAGTACTATAAAAGTAAAGTACATAAACTCTCTTCCTCTCTTTTTGTTCTCGCAATCATAGGGTGCCGTATCTACAAGACAAACTTCTTTCTCAAAGGGAAACGACTTTTTATTCAATCGAAACACGTGACGCCTGTCTGTTTCTCTGTCTCTCCGTCTCTCCCTCTCGTACACACACACACACGTACAGACACACACACACATACACGCACACACATAGACACACACACAGAGTCCTGGTATGACGATAAACTACATACGGTAGCAAGGCCTCTGATTGTGAGATTGGAGGTTTTGAGGAGCATGTAACCATCTCTTAACTGCTGTTGTTCCCAAGTCCACCCTGACCTGGGGTGGTAGCACCTGTTAGGGTACCAGCTATAGGCAAATAGTGAAACCCCAAACCAAAGCAAAACACTGTGAAAGTATAAAATATATCAAAATGTCCAGCAACACAATTTTATAGAATTACCAACAATACATTTTATAACAAAATGACCAACAATACATTTTATCTACTGTTGAAGGCATACAATTGCGTTTAAAATATATTTAGTTGAACCCATAAAATTATGTTGAAAATGTTTAATTTTTGACATTAAATAACCCCGAAAGGTTGCTATGCCACTAAACAAAATCAACCAAACATCCAACATAAAGCACATATATCTCCACCTCTACTAATTATGTCCTCACAAACATGTATATGCACAAAAGCTTAGTAACATTTACCATGTATTCAATTGTGAAAGCAGAATAACATATATTATATTTTTATTACGTCAAAGCTCCCAAAATATTTAAGGGTGTTGATATGCCGTTTATCAAATAAATCAAATCAAATCGAATTTCTCTCTCTCCCTCTCCTTCTCTCTCTCTATCTCTCTCTCACAGACACACAGACGCACACACATACTAAAGCTAATCACAAGTATATGCTTCTATTTTTTAATAAGCTACAGTGTACTACATATAAATATACGTATGTGTTGAATTAATTTATTTTGAAAGATTTCAACCCTGAGCCGGCTTTGTTAATAACGCGTTCGTTCCACACATAAGATAGTGATTATACTAACACAGTGTAATATGCTGTTAGCGGATTATGTTGAACTAATCTACGTATTAAGAAATATTTTTTGTATATTTAAAACAGTTGCCTAACTGTGAACGGAAAATGGAAAAAGATTGTGAAGATAATTCATCAAAGAATTGTAAATTAATTGTGACACATGACGTCTATATACGTGATGAGTTATCTTCCCTTTGTGTTCGATTACAAATGTATGTATCATCGAACTTTGTCGAGTGTTCCGAAATTTTCCGATCTTTCTCGGCTTAAAAAGGACTAAAATCTAACGTCTGTAATTTCCCGAATGTGTCCTCCATTTAGGTTTAAAATCACCGTCGCAATATTTATATATTAATATTCATTCAAACATACAATAATTATGACGGCCGTTTCAAGATTACATAGCACCAGGATGTGTCAGGGGGAAACAGAATGTTTACGTGCATACCTTCATTTTTAGGAATGTTCAAATATGGCAACCCTAGTCGTTGAAAAATGTTTTCTGCCTAAATATTTTAAAATTCTTAAGAGAAATTACTTTTCTTCTTTTTTTTTTCTTTTTTTTTTTTTTTTTTGTGAATATTTGTTTTCCAGCGGGTGAAGTGGCTAATTTGGCTTTGGCTAAGTGGGAAGTAGCAAGAAATGTGTTTAAAATGTAAAGAAAGAATAAACGGATGAAAGAACGAAAGAAAAAAGAATGAACGAATGAACGAACAAATGGAAGAATGGATAATTGCAAGCAAGAACAAAGGAAAGAAAGAATGAATGAATGAAGAAACGACTGAATGATTGAATGACTGCAGCAAAGAAGAAAAGAATGAATGAATGAAAGAAAGAACGTGAGAATGAATGGATGGAAGGTTGAACAAAAACTGAATGAACGGCTTAATGAAGAAACGAACGAAAGAAAATGAATGGATGGATGGATGGATGGATGAAAGAAAGAAAGAACAAAAGAAAAATAAATGGAAGAAAGGGCTGAAAGAAGAATAAAAGAATAGATGAAGGAACGAACGAAAAAAATAATTAATCGATGAAAGATAGAAAGATTTAGATAAATAAAAATGAAAAATAATTTGAATGAAATGAACAGAATATTAAACTAAAATATCTGTCAACTTTCTTAATCTCTGTTCACAAAAGAGTTCTACTCAATTTTCTCTTAATAACAAAAGAGAAAACTGAATGAGACAATTGTGTGACTATTAATGGAATAAAGCCGATAATTACGAAGCAGGTCTTCAGCGAAACTCTCATCGTTTAATCGATGTGATCTTGCCACAGCTTAACCCAGGTCAGAACCCTTTTTTCTCCATAGGTCGACAGCTGTTTGTCTTGTGTTTATGCGTGATGAAAGGCTGATGAGAAGATGATAATGACTGCAAAGAAAGAAAGAAATTATCTTTTCTCGAATCTTTATCTCCAGAGCCTGCGGAAAGGCGAAGTCGCCTAACACTTTGTTTTGTTTTTCTTTCAGATGCTCTTTATTCATTTACGAGTTATAAATGGAACTAGTAATATTACATGTAGGAATTATTAAATGCGTCAAAGCACTCCAATCATTGCTGATACATTTACACGGCAAAGACATATCGACGAAATAAGCAGATATCAAAATTTCTTCAATGTCTGTCTATATTTCTGAGATGAAGTATCGATTACTTACGTTATTTAAATTATTCAAACTGTTATCCTCATGTTCATATTTCGTCCACCAAGGTAGATAAGTTAAAGGGAAATAGCTGAGATATCAGGAAGAGACATGGCACGTCGAATTAGAACAATCTACCCCAGTGGACGAAATAAAAGGTTAGGTTTCAATTGTTGATCCAACTCCCAAGAGAGTCTTTTCCCGATCACTACAATCTTGGCCTGCTCAAGTCTAGGATTAAATGTTTCTTCTTCCCCACATATCCGCATAAGCTGTGCCTCTTAATCTGTAACCCTCTACCTTGAGTGGCTTCAAGGCCTTGTACATGGTTAACATCACTGTAAAAAATGATATGAACTTCTTACTCTCATACCTTATGCGCTTAAAACAGCTTCATGCAGTAAGCCTCTACCTTGAGTTTTTCTTGTGCTTTGTATTGGGTGAACGACAGTATAAAAATATTCAAAAAGTTAATCATTTACCTCCGTTCTCCCTTAAAATTTATGCAAGTCGTTAAGAGATTTGTCGAGAAGACAAATCGAAAATGCTATTCACAGATTGCTTTGATTAAAGGTCGTTTTTTATACTCAAATTCACACAACACGAGGTTTGAGAGACACTAAAGGTAGAGTGTTAATGAATGAAAGAGGACGTGGTAAAATGAAGATTAAGAGGATATCAAGGATAAATAAGAATTATCACTTGAAGAAACAGGGAAGTAGCCAGGCGGGAGTCTATACCACAAAGTTCTAAAACAACTGACTTTCATCTTACATTTGAGACACGAAGGAAATCAGAGTGCTTTTCCTCCTTGAAAGTATCAAGTCGTGTCCTAGCTCTTAAATTCGGAACTGGTAGGACTAAAGGTTATCTGAACATTTGCCGTGGAAATAGCGATAAGCTTGCAGCGTTGCTTCTGTGAAAAAAAAAAGTTGCAGAACGGAGAATAAGTTTCCTCCAAGAGCGCATAAACGATTATGAACCCTGTCAAGGCTGGGAACTGAGAAGTGAGCAATTCCGGTGAAGATATTTGTCTACAAAGAATTATTAACCTTTTTTTTTTAGCTATTTTCTTCAATGAATTTAAATGCTGTATATTGAAAATCTAGAAGAAAATAATTGTCAGTGGTCAGGAATTAACGCAAGCATTGCTGATAGAACAAAATCATTATTTTCACATTCATTTTCGATACTGTTTTCTTTTTCGTGCTAAACAATTTATATTTGGTGAAACTAAAATCAATAATCTCAGAAAAAATGATTTTATAATAACTGATTTTATCCCACAAGGGCAAAATATTGATTCTTGAAGCCCTCTGAGACACGCGAATAAATGTTTTCATTTTTTCCACTTACTAATTCTATAAAAAAAATCAATGACTAAACAGCCACATTAACAGAAACGTAAAATTTTCGATTTACAAAATACAAGGGAATAAGAGAAAATAATCGCAAGTCCTGCTGTCATATGCAACGTTTGTCCACAACGTATCCGGTTCTGTTGAATAACCCGAGAACCAATTGTGAAGCTTTGATGTGACGGGGGAAGTCAAAAGAAACTTTAATGTGCACGCGTAAACAAACGTTCTACTATGAGTATTTTTATATCTTTTTTACTTTCACATTATACGAATATTTGAAATATTGTATTCTATGAGTTGTATCAAGGTTTCAGTGCATTCATGAGGTCGATGTATTGAATGACAAGCTTTCCCATTCGAAAAGTGATAATTTTAGTCTAGAGGACGAGCCAAGGGAAGGTTGTTCAAAAGGACTCGATTCAGAGGATTTGGAAGCTGCAGTTGCAGTAAATCCCGCCGCTAAGAATAGGGAACTTGATGAGAAATCCTAAGACCTACGCGTGGTTGGAAAATTGTTCCCGCAAGACCAACGTATCGATGGTTGTGCTTCATTGTTTACACGACAATTCAGGTGCACTTTTTGGACAGGTTTGTTACTAGCGATGAGAAGTGGATCGTTTATCATAATGTTAAGCACCGTCGTCAGTGGATCAGTCAAGAAACCAGACTCTACCGGGAGGAGAACTTAATCGAAATAAAATCTGGTCGAGTGTATGATATTCAAGGATTCACCCATCATGACAATAATCAATTTTTTCCTTCTTCCTTTTTTTTTTCTTATTTTAGTTTTCTTCTTGTTTCTTGTGTCGTTCTTATATTTGCGTGCATATATGTTTAGTTATATTTATTGCGAATGTGTTTGACGCGTCATTTGTATAAACTGACTTCCTTGTGTCTAATGTTTATAGCGTTTATTGATACTTCTTTCATCAGCGTCGAATTTACCGGATAAATTAGCACTTAACTAAGAACAGTAATTATATTTTTCCTCCGTTCCAATTTTGAATAATTTTGCAATATTTTAAACCTAATGTCCGGTTAAATTTAGAATTTGAAATTTTTAATTTTTAATCCTTAATTTTACTGTGAAATTAGAACTTAATTATTTCATGTTTGTTTGTTTGTTTGTTTGGGTTTTATGGCATATCAACCACTGTGGGTTATTTAATGCCAAATCCAGTTTATATGAATTTTAAATGCCTATTTTGCATGGAATAAAAACTGTATAGCTGACAACATTATTCCCTTTACAAAAAAAAACGTATAGCTGGCAACATTATTTTTCTTTTTACAAAAAAACTTAGAGCTGGCAACATTATTGTTTCAAAAACTTATAGCTGGCAACATTATTGTTTCAAAAACTTAGAGCTGGCAACATTATTTTTCTGAAAACATTATCTGAGACCTTGCTGTTGGACGCAGTTTACCGTCATACCCAGGACGCGGATGTAGTTTACCGTCATACCCAGGACGCGGATGTAGTTTACCGTCATACCCAGGACGTTTATTTCATGTTGATTTATAGTTTAATCTAACATTAACTTTAATACACTAATGGTTTGTATTTAGAATATACTGTCACGTTTTTAGAATTTTCATATACTTGCATTCTGATTGGTCGTCAGAGGTTACATAACAATGTTTCCCCTATTGATTGGGGTTGATTTGGTTTTGAATTTTCAAAAATCTCTTTATTTTGCAATCAACACTAACACTTAATAAGACACCAGAAGTATTGAAACAAAATGGCTATTTTTGTAGTGATGTTAAACATGTTTATTCTATAAATAATATATATATATGATAAGGTAAAGAACAAATAGGAATAGTTTATCAATCTAGCATGTTTCACTTTATCAAAATTTGGTATTTTCAATTTTGTTTGGGTCGATTATCATTGATCAGTCACATTCGTTCATGCATTGAATATTGTTGCCATATATGGTCAGCTGCTCTTTCTGTTCATCTCGAGGTTCTCGACAAAATCCAGTGAACGATCTGCAATGTAATCGGTTTTGACTTGATATCTCGACTTCATTTCTCATTGATGTAATGTGGCATCTCTCTGTCTTTTCTACAAGTATTTTCATGGCAACATTTGTGATCGGCTACCTTCCCTGATGCCCCGACTACATGAGTTTAAGACTGCTACTAGTTTAGCATCTAGGTCTCACTCTTTTACTAATGAAATAGTTAAATATAACCGCCACTTCTACTCCAGAAGTTTCTTTTCTCGCGCTTCCTGGCAATGGAAATCCCTTCCGCTTACTTGCTTCCCTGGTAACTACAATCTTGAAAAATTTAAATGCAACGTCAGTCGCGATCTTCTTTTGCCTTGATCCCCGTTTTTCTTTCAACCTTTTCTCAATTCCCTCTATATACAGTCTTTTCCCTCACTTTCACTCTCTGTAGCCCCTTACATACTAGTGTCACTCTCACCTCGCTTCGGGTGAAATACTTAAAAAATGTATCACGTGCATTAAAACCGTAGATAATTCTATATGAATGTAAGTTTGTAAAAATTATAGTATGTTTAAGCGGGTAATATGTATTCCTAATTGTGTATGTCTGTCTGTCAAATAAGAGGAGTTCTGATATATATATATATATATATATATATATATATATATATATATATATATATATATATATATATAGTTCGAATATATTCTAATATATAGTTCGGAAGCCAGGAATTAAGAAGCAGTTCTCTAGCTTTGGATGGCAATCAATGTAGAAGGAACATTCTAAAATCAAAACAACCTGAACAAGGATGTGCTCCGTCACGCTCATTGTCATAGACACACCCACTGGTACCGCCAACGACACTAATGCCACCTAACGACAATAAACTAACGAACATATTAGGCTACTCAGTGTGTGTGCGGGGTGCACAGAAAGTTCAGTGCAGGTGTACCAGGAAGGTTTATCATTTATGAATGCGATGAATCGACCGGGCAAAAATATGAACTGGTTATATAGGAAATGGAGAAGAGGAGATTGAATACGGTCGTTTCTGGATTTCTCTTAGCAGCAACGCAGAGAAGAGAGCAATGGCTGCTTATTCCTGTCAACTTAAAGAGAAACAAAACAGAATGGAATTTTATGTGTAGAGATGGCGGGGACGTAAGGTATGTATCGAGAAACCGAGTCGATAGTCGGGGATTTTCTTCGGAGCGAATGCAGGAAAGACACGGCGCAAAGAGGAAAATGTCTGGAATTTTTCATTTTCAGTCAGGAAAGTAATTTTTTCAAACAAACCAGGAAAAATGCTTCATTTCCTTACGAAATTCAAAACAGTCTTTGTTTAAAGCAGTCGTTCTCAACCGGGGTCCATATGAACCCTGAGATCCATTTAATATTACTTGGGGTCCACACAAAAAGTAGCAAGTTGGGGGTCCACAGTAATATTTTAGTGGTCCATAGAGAAATTTCAGTTTGGAACAGTTGTTACAACTGAGAATTGGAATTTCTACAGTAATCTACACCATGTTAAAATGCTACAAATAGAAAAACAACTCTAAATCTAAAAGAAAATGAGATAAGGCTATGTAGATTAGCGTCCCTTTTACTCTACCGGATGTTTTGATTGTAAAATTTGAATAAAAACTGAGAAAGATTTATAAAGATTCCTAATTTTACATTATTCGGACTGTTATCCTCGTCTTCATTGCCATATTTATTAGATTGGTGCAAAAATAATGACGTAATAATGTCGTTTTTTGACGTCAAAAAAACGACATTATTTTTGCACCAACCTAATACAACGTTTCGCAATTACGAACCAAACCCTTTATTTCGCCCACCTGGGTAGATTGTCCCGTATGTCTCAGTCATTTCCCTTTAATTTCACTCTCCAAGTCTTTTGGTTCACCACTGTTGTAGCCTGGTATTGAACTCACGACCCTTTGCGTTTAGTCACTGTGTCTAACGCCTTTATGCACTGGGCCATATCTCCTCAAGGACACATGGACCAGTCGATAAAGGCAGTGTCAAGCGAGAAGTGCGAGAAAAGAAACTGATAGCATAGAACTTATGGTTACATCTAGCCAACTGTAAATTGATGAGATCTCAACAGCAGTCTAGTACTGCGCTTAAATTCAAAAAGTCTAGGTACCATAGCAAAGAGCTCATTCGAATAATTATCTTGAAAGTATTTATAGAAAAGACACAGGGAGGCAACCTTACGGCGGTGGGAAAGTAACTGACGCTGAGTAGCCAGATCAGGACTAATAATATTGCTGATTTTTCTTTGGATTTTATCAAGGAGCTTAAGATAAATAACAGGGGCACCGGACCATATGTGGCAGCAATATTCTAAGCATGGATGAATGGTAGGCATCCATGTATGAATTTCTGAGATTTATAAACTTAATGTCTCAGCAACCGTTTTTTTACCAGTGCTCATATTGCAATTTTTTGTTATTATTCATTGATTTTCTCTAGCACTTCTTGTTACTGGTTATGCTTGGTCGGCTCAGGGGAGTGTTGTGTCATTTTCTTCTTTACGAATTTGTTATTTTAACTTTATTTTTAACTGTATGGTGTAGTGGTTAACGAGCTGTTCTGAAAAGACATTGTATACAGTTTGGTTCCTGTGTAACAAATTAAAATATTTCTTTCACAAGAAAAATCCATTTTGAAAGCTCACCCGTCTAATTCAAGAGGCGAATGACTGTCAGTTCAGATGCCTTTTGGATTAGATATTCAATTTCTGCCTTTTTTACCAAAAGATTGTAGAGCGTCCATTTCCTACAGAAGAAGGCTACATATTTGCTATAAAACTCAATTCTTGAAGCTAGTTTGGATTTGTGTAACGACAACAGTCGCTGTAGGCAGTCGAGGTCCTGTCATAGCGTCGGAAGTTCCATTTTCTCGTAATATCCCCCCATCGTTTTTCTCTCTCTCTCCCCCCTCTCTCTCTCTTTCTCTCTCTCTCACTCGCACACACACACATTTTTATTGCTCTCTTGCTCTTTCACTCTCTGTTTTTCATATTACCCTCTCTATACTTCTAATTTCTACTTTCTTTCAATTAGTCTTCTCTCTCTCTCATTTCTTTTTTCCTCTTCTCTTTCTTCTCTCTTTCATTTCTTTTTTCTTTCATTCTCTCATTCATCTCTCTTTCATTTCTTTTTTTTCTTTCCTCTTTTCTTTTTATGAATTCTCGTTTTTCAACCAATTTCTCCTTTTTTTTTTCATTCCCCTCTTTTTCTTCTCTAGGAAAGAGCATCTTTCAGAGCCCAATTCCTTTTTCTTTCTTTTTTTTTCTTTTTTTTTTTTTTTTGTCCTACTTACCATTCTCTTAAAAAGGTTCCTAATTTTAGATGTGTTTTGTCAAGACAGAAATGCTTGTCAGTTTCAAGAGAAAGACGAGCAAATGCGTCACACAGTGGAAGAAAAAATTCAATCAGAGGGAGAAAAAATGGTTGTCTTTGTAGAAGAGTTGTGTAGAGCACTTAGTAATGGACGCCTGTCTTGCCTTCCGACTGGCAAAGAATCTGAAAAATTTCATCGACCTCCATCGATCGGTCGTCTTTTCCTTTTCGACTGCCAACAACGAATTAAGAATTTACCCTTCACATTAAGAGAAGCTATACAGTATGACAACCTCTACATCGCTCTCATTATAGAGCCTACTGTAGTGCAAGGGTTAGTTCGCAATTTCGTTTTACAAATCAATTAGCTCGTGTTGTGATTATAAACCTCACAAGGTGCCTCATTCTAGCGATCTTATGTCAAAAAAGACTAATAAATAAACTCCGACATTAAGGTTGTAATTACTTTTTAACGTGAATAAAAACAGTCGACGCTTTAGTAATCAGTCTATTTAAGACTGGTTCCGCCAGAAGATTACTTGGTGGTCGAAAGAGTTGTTGTGCATTTACCACATGTCCCAAGAGCTGGACTTCGAAATCAAACAGAAGACTTTTAAAAACAGATATACTTTCCTTAGTTAGAGGTTTGGCGCAATACAATCTTTTGATCGTCTCTCAACATTCTTCATCATTTTACCTTGTCCCTTACCGGACTAAGCTTGGTCACCTTGTTAAAATAACCGAGCTTTTCTAAACAGAAAAAAAAAAGTTGCTTTGTGGATGAATCTTGCAAGTCATTGAGTTTTTCATAAAACTGTCATTTTTCAACCAATGACTTTGTTTAGATATCATTCTGGGGTTCATCCTCTTTTCTTTGTTTCCAACGAAATTTTTACTGTCTCTTAGTAGTTTGCTTGGCTTTTGGAAAGTATCTTTGGTCATCCCAATACGTCTTTGGATCTCAGTGTTGCACTTGCCGTCCTCTGTTAGAACACTTCCCAGTTATTTAAATTCCTATACCTGTTGATTTTATAGAATCTTTGACCAAATGTCCATGACAGATTAATAATCCTTAATTCGCATCGCATTTTTCTTTCTCTACCCGCACCTCACAAAGAGGGAAAATGGTCTACCTTATCCATCTCAAGCATCACTATGAGCTTACATACCTAAACCTACCTTCTGAAAGCTGTTCATTATCAAACTATGTCCCTGTGAATCTGCCGCGCTTTGCTTCTGAAAACTAATTCTAAAACAGGCAAACTGGCTAAAATTAAACAATATAGATATTTACTGAGGGGAAGCGACAAGTACAGGCCTACAAAAGGAAATGGATGATTACGTTTCGCCATTCTTCTCGGTCTAATGAAACTGCTTGTACTGAAAATCTTTATGTGAAATCATGCTTCTTCCTGAGTTTGAACCGCGACCAATGGCGCCCGCGGAACAACCTTAGTCACCAAACAAACCCAATAAGTTTATTGAGCTGCGTTTAGTTTGCTACAAATCCAGAGGGTAAGAAGGACAAAGAAAGAAATATTTTAATATTAATATTTAATATAAGGAATATTTTCTTAGCTATTCTTCACCTCATAGAAGGCCCAAGAACCACTCAATGTAGAGGTATGAATAAGACTGATGCATGTGCGTAGGAGGAGGTAAGAAGTGCAAATTATGAGGATATGTAGGAACGATAACAGTTAACCCTATACTTGAAGAGGTTAAGATTGTAGGGATCGAGGAAGCATTCTCTCTGGAGTCTATTTCAGTTGTTCTTGGGAAGAAGATATCCAAATTAAACTTCCTATTTACCAATAGAATATAGGGAATGGGAATAATTCGTCTGAGTGGCCCCTATGATATGTAGATCTGCACTGTGGATCGGAGGAATGTAGCTCATGGAAATGACGATGGAGTAGCGAGAGGGAAATTGGCTGTAAGGTGGAAAATAATTGATCACCTACATGGCTGCGTAGACGATTTTGAACCCTATCAAGGTTGGAAAGTGGGCGTTTGGGCAGCTCCCATTCAGATATGACCGCAATACTCCATTTTTGGTCTACTCTGACTCTTGTAAAGATGGTAACATACGCCATTTCTTTTTATCTATTCTGACTCTTATCACATGGCAGGAGAAATCAGATACTTTCTGGAACTAACAAAGAATCGACCATTTTACGAACATCTTTAGCAATGTATCGGATAGATGAGTTCCACTTGAGGCCTGGGATGAACTCGAATCCGAATAGCCGTTGAAAGATAAGCGAAACTATAAAAAAAAATAGGTTTACTTCAAAGCAAATGCCTATATGTGAGGAAGATAAAATGATCTTAGTCTGTAATTGTGTTTGCGTGAGGGGGATAAACGTCTCTCATTTTATTCAGATTGGTTCAGTATGACACAGACCCAAAAAGAAATAGAAAGAGTGGAGGTCCGTTTGCCTGTCTTGAATATCTGCATTTCAAAATTGTATTTTTACTTGGACTTGAACACTGATCACTGGCGGGAAATTTATCGTTTCTCAACATTTAGCACAGGCAAGCAGACAGGCAGACAGATGATAGTCACCCAAAACAATGATTGTAGGATTTCGACTGTCAACAAGTCTTTCATTGTTGAGCCCTGATTTTACTAAACCTCGGTGTATTTTTTGTAACGCGGTAGGGTACAAGACCTCAATGGATGGCACAATATTGTATCGTTGTGGCAGACCAAGTTAAATTAGTAAATAATAATCGTGACCAATCTTGTAGTGTAGTCGTTGCACCGGTTTCAGATGGCGGTGCTCAATTCGAGGTAAAATGAAAAAGCTCGATGGCTGATTTCCAAAGCCGGTTATCTCCTGTTTAAAAAATACTGGCGTAACACAGACTTAATACGTTTATTGCCTCTTTGTACTGAATTCAGAAATATGTTTATAATGATGGTGTTGATGACCAATTAAACCAATTCTCACATGGAAGAGACGATGGCATTGATTGCATAGTAATGTTGGTGGAGGACGAGATCGATTTTTCTGAGACTTTCTCTCCTTTCGTTTGACTTCCTTTTCTCTCCTGGTGGCTTCGAAGATTTTAGTTCCGATGGTGACCTATATGATTTGTGACGTACTTTATGAAAAGCCTTGCATAATCTATCAGATATATGTATACATACTTTTGCATTTGCATTGCTCTTTCTGGTATCATTCTGTGCATAAATATTGCATTCTTTGTTGCAGTGCCTTTAACAAAAATGCACTGTTCTTGTTCTATTTTGGGTCTAAATATTTACTCGTTTTATTCATCAAAAAATATGAAAAAAGCACCTCATGGGATCAGCTGGGTGTAGTTTATTATGAACGGATCAAACCGACCGAAACCATCACGGGAGATCGCTATCGACTACAACTGATGCGTTTGAGCTGAACATTAAAGAAAAAAATGGCCGCTATACGAGCAGACACGACAAAGTGTTTTTGAAACATGATAACGCTAGGCCACATGTTGCAAAACGGGTAAAAACCTACTTGGAAACGTTTAAATGGGACGTCCTACCCCACCCGCCGTATTCACCAGACATTGTCCTGTCAGATTATTACTTATTCCGATCGATGGCACATGGCCTGGCTGAGTAGCACTTTTATTCTTATGAAGATGCAAAAAAATGGGTCGACTCGTGTTTAGCCTCAAAAGATGTATCGTTTATCCGACGTCGAATACAGATAACGAGAGAAAGATGAGAAAAATCGTGGCTAGCAATAGACAATACTTTCAGGGACATGTTTCTTACTAATTTTTGTAAATAAACATTACTTTTCATGAAAAATTAGCGAGAACATATTCAACGTCCTAATACATAACTTTAAACCATAAGGCTAGTTGCAAATATTTAAAGAAATATTTCTCATATTAAATTATTTGTAAAATATCTCAACAGGCTTATCATATTGAATATACACTTAGTGAAAAGCTTTGAACGTGTGCAATATTCTTTTGTCTTGGTTTTAGATGAACAATAAACAGTTTGGTAGTAGGCACATAGAAGAGGTACAGTTATTCCCCAGCCCGTCATCTGTTGGACGGGCTGAACCGTTTTACAGAATCAGAAATTTGCCGTCTTCTTGTCTGTCCGCAGATGTGCTGTGTTCTTGAAAATTTTTCAAAATTAAAAATGGTCCCAAACCAAACGTGCCGGGAAATCTATTGGTTCACTATGCCGTGCTAGAAAATTTTTCTCGCCAGAAACTATGTTACATATTTATAAGTCTACCATTTATCCATGTTTTGAATATTGCTGCCACATCTGGTCTGGTGCTCCTGCTATATATTGAGAGATTCCTGTTTAAATCCCCAAAAGAATATTCAATTTTATTAGTCTTGACCTGGCATCTAGGTTTCAGTCACTTTTCCACTGCCGTAATATAGCTTCCCTGTGTCTTTTCTATATATAATTTCATGGTAAATGTTAAGATGAACTTTCTTCTTTGCTAGCATGATTTATGAATTTAAGCACAGTACTAGTTTGGCACCAAGGTCTCATCATTTTACAGTTGAAATGGCAAGGCGTAACCGTAAGTTCTATGTTAAAAGTTTCTTTTATCACACTTCTCGTTTGTGCAACTATTTTCCGGCTTCTTGCTTCCCAGTCAACTTTGATCTTCAAAAACTGAAATAGATTATCAATCGTTATCTCCTGCCTTCTTAATTCTTGTTCATTTATTGTCTTTTCTCATTAATAGTATTTTTTCTCATATTATCTGACACTCAGTAACCCCTTGTGCTCTAGTGCTTTTATTGCTTTGCTTGGGGTGAAATTTTTTTTTTTAAATAAATAAATGTCAGAACTCTCAAGCAATTTTAGTTGATAACGAAAAGGTAAAATTAAAAAGAAAGTTATTGAATCAGTTTCTTCTTGGTATTAAAGTAACCTTATTACACGGGCATGAACAGAAACTCTTCCAAGGTGTTATGCAGTAGTCATTGAGTCATCACTAAATGAGTTTATGTACTGTGTGACTGTCACATTTCCAATGACCGAACAGTGGGAAAAAAAAGGTCGAACTGAACCCTTTATTTCGTCCACCGGAGTAGATTGTTCTAGTTCCACGTGCCATGTCTCTTTCTGATGTCTCAGTTATTTCCCTTTAACTTGGTTCACAACTACTGTAGCCTGCTACTGAATTCACAACTCTTTGAGTTTAGTTACTGGATCTAACTAACGTCTTTATCCACCGGCCCATTTTCCCCTGAGTTCATTGTGAGTTCAATACCTGGCTATATTTATAAATAATTTTATTTTTGGTAAAAATAATTTCAATTTCTTTAGCGATTACTTAAGTATCATAGATTTTGAAGCGACACAATTTTTATCCCATTTTATATATATATATATATATATATATATATATATATATATATATATATATATATATATATATATATATATATATATATATATTATTATTATTATTATTATTATTATATATCTATTTATTTCTAAATCTACTGTCTGAAATTTTAAAATGAAACATTACTCTACAAATTATTCAGACGAGTATCCTCATCATCTGATCACTTTGTTTCGGAAGGTCGAAGAATTTAGCCAAAATATTATAGCAAAAACAACCAACAAAAAACTAATTTTTGTCTTATTTTTGTTGGTTTTTAACGCAACGCACAGGTCGTTTTTACATTCTACGACCCCTAAGAGAGCTCGGAAATAAAGAATTAACCACCGCATGATTTGAACTCGAATTTTGTATCTTTACAAAGCCGTCTGACATGGAGAAATATAATGAAGATACAAGGCTAAAAAAGAAGAACTAATCGTAGTCAGTTCCGAGGGTGGAGAGTGTTTCTCCCAGGTTTTACCTCTCGCAAAGGGAAGGGCTAGGGTAAATCTCTGGCATTCTCAAAAGAGGGGGTGTTTGAGCAATCTTTCTCCTTAGACCCCTGTACGTGTGAGATTCTCATCTTAAATTTGTTCTTATGCCATAGTCAATTTGTATGGACGTCGGCATAAATACCGTACTTTATCTAAAACGCAATGGAATAATACTGAAATTATTACGCCTACATCTGAGTAGATAATTATAAACCTCCTTACATTTATATATACAAAAAATACTCATAAAAATGAGAAACAGCAAGAGGTGGAAAAAACAAAACGAGTCTTATTTATTATCTGGTTGTTATTTGGTGTTGGAGAAATGAGAGACAATAATACTCAGTAAAATTGTGAGTTTGGAGTCAAATGTAGATCAAATACGGATGGGAATCCGACAGAAGGATAAGTTAAAGAATAAGCAAAGTGTATACAGTCTTTCTCTTATGTTTGTTTTTAATAGATGTGTTTAATGATTGGCCACATAATTTACAAGAAGTGTCTGGCGTTTCCTTACCTCGAATTTTTGTTGTGTACTAAAAGTTAAATGTTACTATTATAGCCTGAAAAGGAAAAGGAGACAAAATTTTCGTTGACCCACATGTTGACGACCTGTCCGTGTGAACTGCTTGTACGATAGTGAGAGTGTCAAATATCTGTGTGTCTAGAGGAGAAAAGTAGGGTCGATTCTCATTGGTTAAGAATGAGTGGATTAATGATAATTATAATTGTTATAATTATTTTTTGACACTATAATTAATTTTTATTTATTTTTATGGACATGAAACATTTGCTCGAATGAGAAAATATTACGGATAAGGAAGAATATGACAAAATTTAAATGTCGCCTGCATTAACAAACCAGTAAGGCGCTGTCAATGTCAACAAGCTTCCAAAGAAAACGTCGATTTCAAGTCACGTTTGAAGCTGTTTCTAAATACATAAGATGTTCCACATTTCAGTTTTCCAGCTGAAGAATGAGGCACGGCTACAGAATGTTAAGAAGAGAAAAAAAAACGCATAAAATAATTCTAAATATATACGCAGTAACTATCATTTCAAATGTTTGATAACAGAAGAATTTTAAAGCAGAAAAATTTATGAATTAGCCTTGAACCTTTCAGTAATTCCAGTGTCTTTTCTTTTCCAGTTTTCTTTGTTGACCCAGACAGACTGCAAGGAAAAAGAAAAGGAAAAGACAAACATGCGATCGCTGTACAAGCTCATTTTTTTTTATAAAGACTCAACAAAGGAAAAGGAAAAGCAAGTCGAAACAAAGAGAAAGTGGTGTCAAGTTTCTATCTAAATAATACTGTCACCAGCGCTTAATCATGTACGAAACTGGAATCCAACTCGCCTCCTCGTTTATATAAGTTTGTATTCGGTTTCATTCAATTGACGATAATACTCTACTGCTGACTCCTTGAATACCCTGCGTTTGGAGGGTGGGAAGCGACACCCGAGCGTACGGAAGGTAGAATCTTTTAGTTTGACTGCCGTTACGGTTAGATGTGCCTGTTTTCCCGCTAATAGCAAGAATAGAAAAAA
The DNA here is from genome assembly GCA_963932145.1 of Acanthosepion lycidas. Classification (NCBI taxonomy): domain Eukaryota; kingdom Metazoa; phylum Mollusca; class Cephalopoda; order Sepiida; family Sepiidae; genus Acanthosepion; species Acanthosepion lycidas. The sequence continues at coordinate 616,608 of OZ010575.1, forward strand.
ACATGGTATGTAAAATAAACTTACAAAGAGCTTCTCACTTTATATGGCGACAACAAACCTTATAGAAACAGTTCAGCGGGTTGCTAATATTTCCCCATTCTCTATCGATGTGCCGTATCTCTTCAGAATGTGTACTATCATAGCTCCCCACAGCTTCTTGATTTTTGTAGCTCTTAGTAATATTTTGACTTTTATGATCGCCTTTTTCTCTTTATGTCAACTGATCCGTCAAATTTGTTATTATTCGCTGTTTTTCTCTTTGATTTTAATGCCTTAAGTGTTAAATTATCCAAACCTTCTTTCCCCATTAAGCATAGATGTGCGGGTGGTGTAATGGATTATTTATCCGCGAGCCGAGTTCTAATTCCAGTTGGATTCGTTATATTAATTTACGCGCAAATACCCTTGGGAAAGGTATAAATCAACCTCTTCTCCCCCCAGCTATAACTTAATTAGTAAAAATCGTGTCACTAAATCATTATTATCTCAAAAATAATTCTTAGTATATAAAAATATTTTGTGTCCTTAAATATCCTACAAATGGTTGATAAACCGTAGAAAATAAATGAATGAATCAAATACTGATTATGCTTTTAAGATTTATTTACATTCTCTGGAATATAAATGTATAGAAACTACTTCGGCCACAAAGTGAGGGATATATATATATATATATATATATATATATATATATATATATATATATATATATATATATAAGTTTATTTTAATACTAGGAGCGGGAACTTAGTCCCTATTTAAAACAAGAGGAGAAGGAGCCTAGCCCCCACCCCCACTAGAGTAAATATCTATTTAAAAATATTTATTTTAAAATATTGAGGGAGGATTTACCCCTATTTTAAACTAGAGGGATGGGAGCTTAGACCCATCGTTCTCGAACGGTCATAATTTTCTGTTGTCGAATTGCCATTTTTTCCTATTTATCCACTTTTGCCATTTTTACCGTTGCCATTTTTCCGTTGCCATTTTTACTGCTGCCATTTTTACCGAGTACTCTATATATATATATATATATATATATATATATATATATATATATATATATATATATATATATATATATAAACTGATTAAAATGTTTTTTTCGCTACACAGTAATAACCATGTTTCAAATTAATTTAAAAATAAATTAAAAGCATTATGGGAGGATAGATTGTTTTGCGCAAGTCAGATTTTTCACAAAATTGCTTATCCAAGTGATGTTGGCAAAATTTTCAAGATATGACTCTGTTTAAATTATAAACATAGTATATGAATTTCACCTTATAAATATTTTTTATTTACAATAAATTATTTACTGATCTGAAATTATATCATACAAATCGTTTTCTTTATCATCATATTGTAAATAATTGTGTATAATACTATAGATACTGATGTTGATTATTTTCGTCAAGATTGACATGGGCCGTAAAAAGATATGAACTGAAAAGTGGAAAATGATATTGTAAAATTATTGAGTGAATGGAAAACAATATTTGATATTGCGAAAAAGTTGAACAGAAATCAAAGAAAAATTAAAAAGAAAAAAAGAAAACATTTACAAAATAAAAAAAAAATGATTTTATGAACACCGAAAAAAGTGATTTCAGAAATATTAAAAATCATAGGTAAGAAAATATTCGAAGATGTTGCGAATGTAATTAAAGTGAAAAGATATAGAATAGATTTAGAACTTTAGCTAAAAGACAAGAAAGCAATCAATCAACCACAAATAAGTAAACATCACAAGTAGAAACGTGTAAATTAGATAAAAAAAGTACAGTAAAAATGATTTCTCAATAGTAATTTGAAGAGATGGAATTACAGCTTTAATGAACATGATATATTTACCCGGCCTTCCCACCAAGGCTGGATGTGACACATTGTAACTGGGCGAGAGTTTGAGCCATTCATGGAAATATTCAGTTAACACAACACAGAAGACAAAAGAAGGGAGGTGGCGTAAACTTTGGGGCTAATATTATGGACACTAAAATTATAGGCCACTTCAAATGTAATGATGTCATGTTAGGTGCAAAGGATTATTGTAAGCTTTGCGGTTCGAAACGCTTTTTTCTTTGAGTCGTGACGTTATTTTGTTTTGTTTAATTTTTTTTTTTTTTTTTTTAGTAGTAACTTTCTTCCTGTATTTATTTATCTCTCAAATATTCGTTTTTATCAACAATAATAATAATATGTTCTCATATATTTAATGATAGTTTTATATTTTTATTCCTTTTATTCTTTTCTTATTTATTGATTCGTTTCTATTATCATTAAAGTAATAATAAGTCAAAATGGTACATTTCATAAAGAACTTTTCACTCCGACATCCAATGTAAAATATATATGGTCGTTCCTTGTCATGGTAGAGGGCTTACTTTTTCCAGTGTTGCCAACAGGGTTGCTGTCTGGAGTTCCAATTCCTGTAGTGCCACCCATGACGGTAAGGTCGAAGAGGAATGACAACGCTGAACGCGACCAACTCGCGAACACCTAACGGCGGAATAGGAAGTTTTACACGATCCCACCGGCCAAACTAGCGGAAGAAGGCGGCGCCATTTGGGCTGGCGTAACCAAGGCGAACCTGGACAGACCAAGTATCCGACAGCCTGATGCAACCAGGTTTGATAGATCTCGCGTGTCTCAATCACCTTTGAGTCGCGAGGGAGGCGCTTCTGGCCAAGTATGTGGGCTTCTCCATCGTACAGTTGTCCCCCAAAATCAACTTCATGCGAATGGCCTCGTCAAATTTTGATTCACAGCCATCTCCACCGCCGCCACCAAGGGAGGGGAAGGGTATAGGGGAGAGGATGGCGATCCTGATGCGAGCGGGTGCTGACAACGAAAATTGTAAACTCCTGGACAAAACATTTTTTGAACAGTATAAAACACAAACTAGAGATTTTCAACTAAAATGGATTCTTCATTTTGCAAAACTGTTTCTTACCCATCTTGCTTAAAAGGATGTTAAATACACCAAATTAATGGAATGCCCGAAACCAGTTTCTTCCAATAAAAATTAATTTGAAAATGTGTGCTCTGTTAGTAATTATTTTCTCTTCTAATCAAAATAGCATTCGCTATGTCAAAATTGAGGTCATTTTCATTGCGGTGAACAGCCAATGCATTTTGTGTTGTTATTTAAAATGTCTCTTTTGTGTTCATATATTCTTTTCTTTAAACATCTTAAGCTTTCTCCAATATATTCTTTTTGGCAATCCTTACGCTCGATAGAGTTATCCTTCAAGTTTTGACTTGTTTTGTTTTGTATTTATTAATTCTTTTAAAGCTTTAGATGTAGTTGTGACAAATTTTATGTTGAGCTTAGACGAATTTTTTTTTTTCGGTTGTAGTCGTCAAGTTTGTTTTCGCATTAAATATGAAATAGGATATTGAATTAATGTCTTGGGTATATTTTCAATGTATTTCTCTTCTGCGTGCAAATATTGAGGGCTGCAAATTCTGAGTACACTTAAATAGAATCCAATGATTATTCAGGATTTTATTTTGTTATGATAGGAATAGAAGTTTATTGTCATTTTTATTGGTTGATTTTCGTGGACACTAAGTTTTAGTCTGCTGTCAACTCGGTGTAACATGCTGTCTAAGAAAAGTATTGTTTTTTTCTATTTCGTATACTTTACCTTTTTTAGACATCAAGTTCAGTTCTCTGTAACATTAGTTTCATTTTTTTTCAGCACGTTTTCTTTTTCTTTCTTTTTTTCTTTTTCTTTTCTTTTTCTTTTCTCTTTTGTTTCCTTTTTTTATACTTTTCTTTTTTCTTGAAAACGAACAGAAAGGTTCTTCCATGTTTGTTAGTCTTTCGGATCAGTTCTTCCCCTGCTGCTCTTTTGCTCACCCTCCCACTGAAATTCTTGCCTCTGCTAAAATTACAAAATCTGGCGCAACTCCATTACTCATCAATTTATTCCAAATTCTTTGTTCGCTTTTTTTATGCCTTCCTGTCGGCTTTTCTTTACCAGCCAATGTCTTCAATGATTAAAACAATAACGGAAATCTTCAGCGGGAAAATTAAAGAAGACTTCTGATAAAACCAAAACAACGACGTATGTCTTCCATTTCCAATTTGACATTAGTATTCATAAATCGTTCAAAATAACAGACTCTTCGAAAATGGAATAACATTCTTGTAGCAATTAGATTTACCAAAAGCCTGAACACAAATTTATATCGAAAACGAGTTAATATCGGTCATTTTTGTCTGCATTGAACACCGAGGCTTAATATTTCTATGAAACTGACAATGGCCAGAATAAGCAAGCCTCGCTGTGCCTTTTCTATAAATATTTTCATTTCTGTAGTTCTAGTGGGCTCTTTAGTGCCTCAACTTCACGAATTTAACCGCAGTACTGGATAGGCAACTAGGTCTCATCATTTTACTACTGAAATTTCTAGATTTAGCCGTAAGTTCTATTCTAATAGTTTCTTCTTGCTTGTGAAACTCTCTTCTGGCTTCGTGTTGTGCTGTTAACAACAACCTTCAAATGTTTAAACGCAACTTCAATCGTCATCTTCTGTCTCCTGAATCTTTATCCTTGAAGTTCTTTTTATTGTCGTCTCTCCTCAATAACGTCTTCTCAGATTCTTTAGCACTCAGTAACCCCTTGCGTCTTAGTGAATTTATTTCCATGCTTAATAATTGCAAGAAACTGGAATCAGCTGGTCAGGCCCTTCCAAAAATTATCCAAAGAGCCTTCTGAAGATGAAAAATGATATCGTCAGTATTTTATGCGTGGAACAGAAGAATGATTAGATGTGTAAAAAAAGTTCCCAATGCTGCACTTTTTTTTTTTAAATATCAAAATCAAAACAGGACAATTTAAAGCAGCCTGGTAACCGGTGATTCATCCCTCAGATAATATCTTCATATTTCACTTAGAATGGCTGTGTCAGTATTTATATTCGGACTATTGTCCTCATATTGGTTATTATTACTCATAACATTTCAGTCATTATACTTTCCGGCCTTCTTCAGTTGTGTTCCGATCCGGGTTACCTTCAGGGAATTTCGAACATGCGTTTATTTAATCTGCGGGCAGGTAGGTAGATGGTTCACTTCTGCTTTTCACTTCTACACATTTGTGCAAATTAATTGAAACAAAACGAATTCCGTTATTATTTACATTTTTTTCGTATTTTTCCAATGAAACATGACCCAGTGCACATGTTGGTACTTCGTATGTCCATTCCATGAAATTGTTCCTTGCAGATTGACCACAGATTCTTGATTGGATTTAAATCAGGAGAGATTCCGAGCCAATCGATAGTACTTTGATTTGCTCACTGGTAAGGCTTGCCAGTGTGTTCATGCAACGTTACAATTTTCGTACGCTTCCTTGGAGTAGAGACAATGGACGTAGAACAACTAATCGACAGGGGTAGACAATAATGCCTGGGCGTGATGAAAATCTGATGTAATCACAGATGACGCAATATTTTTCAAGGCCAAACAAATTTCATCATACACCTCGAAAATAGATGCATATTACTGCACACTACTGCAAATGACCTAATCTGAGGAAAAAATAGAAATCGATTACACCCTGTCATTCCAGTTGGTCTAAAACTGACCGTATGGTGAAAGAAAGGAAACTAAAACGGTTGTTTCAATTAATGTGCAGAAAGGTGTACATTTTGTTCTTATTTAGTACTGCTCGGTAATTTTTCTCTCACCGTTTTCATTGAGTCTAAGTTTACACTATCCGGCCCAATTAGGGAGGCGACAATGAAATCAGCCGTAGCTGATCATGTATTGAGGGAAAATGATAGTCACCAATACCTGTCAAATGAAGTAAAAATACTAAACAGAAGAGAACACTGGGGAGTCAGACGTAGCACATACGGTAGGTTATAAGAGCCTCCTTAGTCCTCTCTTTCTATGTGTCCCATCCATTCAGGACGTTGGCGATCATGGTTCTCCACAATTTCATATTTTTGTAAATCTTAATAAATGTTGTCTTTTTCTTATCTCTGCTAAACCTTGTTCCGTCATTCAATTACTCAAGCTCCCTAGGTTGTGCGTTGTTTTCCTCTGTCCCTCTTTTGCCTTCAATCTGTCCCGTGAGTATCAAATTTTCCACTCACTCTTTCCGCAAAGCCAGTAGGTGTAGCAAAAAATAAATATGATACGGGAGGTATTAATAAATAAATAAAGCAACACCAAGTAAGACAAGAGACGCCACTGTGAATGCAGTCAAGTTTGAGAAGAAGCAGCTGTGTCAGCAGCAGGCAGATTAGGTTTAAGGCTCCAAGTTCTAGACTTAGGATTGTCACACGGGATAAAACCTAATGGATCAAAAACGATATTTTGCTAATGAATTTTCAAGAAGCGGAGATTTATACTTGAATCAAAATTATTATTAATGGAGATAACGATTTTTTATGCCAAAATACATAATATTTACGCTGATTGATTTCAGACGATTGAACATTGTCAACGGAATGTGTAGCATTTTCAAGTTTTGAACTCGGAAACGTTACAGAGTTTTCAAGAAAAACTACAAACTAAATACATGAGATGCAACAATTGGCTGACAAGTTATAAAAACTATCTCACTTGTTGGCTACCGTGGCATGAGGGGGGGGGAGCTTCCTTACTTTACTCGAATCAGCAGCAGCGGAACTAATCAACAGTGTACAACCGGAAGTAACAAAGGTCATAAAAGCATTGACCGCTCCCTATTCGGCCTCTTTTCAGCTTCAGTGGTCTCTATATTCCCGGCCAGCTGTATATTCCAGCTTCCATTTCACCTGCCTCTATATTCACGACCAGCTGTCTCTTTTCTACCTTCCTGTTCAGCGCCCTGTATCTCACGGCCAGCTCTCTTTTCCATTTTCCATATCTGCGGACTCTACATCCAAGGCTCTCTTTTCCATTTCTCACTTTCAGCGGTTTCTCCCTTTGAGATAACTATCGAAGGGCTATGCGCAAACCTTGCTGCAGAAGATGAGGCCTGTCTTGGCAGCTTGACGTTAGATTTCTCGTTTCACCAGAGGGAACCAGAGGAGAGATCTCTCTTCGAAACATCCACCAAAGGAAAGCTACACACAAACCTTGCTGCAAAATGCGAGGTCTGTCCGAAAAGTTTCGCATTCAGATTTCTTCCCGTGGGATCTAGCGGAGAACACTCTCTCAACAAAATACTACTACTACACTCATGAACTTTGTTAAGTGGGAATACTCCATTTATACCCGCAAAATACTACTATATTGCACCCCTTTTTCAAACATTAATAAAAGCTGTTGAACAATTATTTTCATGCTTTGTTTTTTTTTTTTTGTTTTGTTTTTTTCATTCTACTCACACTGCTGAGCGTGAAAATCCCAGGAAAGAAAGTGTCCTAAAATTGTTAATCATATATCGGCCAAAAGAACTGTTAAGACATTAAAAAATCCAATGAGCTCATTGCGTTTATAATTCATGAACAGTTGGGTTTGAAGAAGCTTTCGGCCAAGTAGGTTGTAATATATTTTAATTCTCACCAGAAGCGATATCGAATAGACACCTATGAATTGATTTTCGAACATTTTTAGTGATCTAGAGATATGTTTGTGGCATGAATTAGGATTAGGATACGAACCAACGGTCTACACAGTGGCAACCGTCGAGTTCTCTATGGCTGATTAAATTCAAAACACAAAAGTCATCCAATATGGCTACAGTTTTTGAGACAAACCAAGATGACTATCCAAGGCCAAACAATTAAAGCAGAATAGCTTTGCTGTGCCGATCTTACAAACATATCATCTCGTTCCCCTATACAAGTTCATGTACAGGTAGTGGTCCTGTTATCAGCGAGCAATGTGGACTTAGCAAACCACGTTTGAATTCAGGTCTTATCTGTTGCGTTTCCTATTGATCACCTTGAGAAAGGTATGAGTTCATTTTTTTCTCCTCAAAACTATGAGTTAAATAGCAGGTACTTTAGCCTTGACTTACAGCCAATATAGAAGAAAAACTCTGAAATCAAAACGTAGGAGAAGGTAACAGGAATCCACACAAATTTTTCAAAAGAAATCTTGGCAGTTCACCGATATTGAAATGAAAAGGTAGACAGCAGGATTATCTATGATCTATGAACACGGCATTAAACATTTCATAGATATATTCGCAGAGAGGAGGCACATTGACGTGGTGTAATGGTTAGCGAGATAGTCTAGAACAATGAAGACTGAGTGTACTCACTGGGTGCTCAACACTTTCGGCCTTGTGCCACATCTAAGCAACGTTTAAAAAATCGCTATATATTTGTGGGGAGGGTTTTTTATATCTCAATTTAGGATTAATGATTGTCTATTTTTACAGTCTTTTTACGTTTAACTTACCTAATTCTATGTTCATCCCCTCTTCCATATTTGCCCCCACCCAACCTAATCAGAGAGTAGCGCCTCCGTTCTTCCCCTCCTCTTGGATAATTCCCTTTTAACCTTGAAACTTGACCCCCGGAAGATGAAAGTTTTCTCTCTCTTACAGCTTAAAAATCAGCGAGATCTTCGGCACCAGTTTTATGGTCGTTCTTGAAGCTGTGTAATAAAAATGAGTCTGATAAACGTCAAAGACTGAGCCTCCCCTCCAACATAAAGAATATATGACCTACCCACATTTGATTCACCCTCATCGCACTCACACCCAACCTCAACAAATTATGAGAGTAATTCGGCTTAAACAAGTGAGATCTTGTGGATTTGTTAGAAAATGGTGAACACCATTTGTGCTCTCAGAAGATGTTTTCCATTTTAAACATTTGAAAAATGAATGTAATTCCGAAAAACATGATTTTATGGAGAGAGAGAGAGAGAGAGAGAGAGAGAGAGAGAGAGAGAGATGAAGAAACAATACTCCTCCCACATTCCTCACAAGGCTAGAACTGATTTTACATTTATTCATCATCCAGATCACATTATTTCGATCATCACTGTGCACCTCAGACAAAATTCGACATGATAACCCAACAGGGTTTGATATGCAAAATCAACCAACCTCACCAAATCACGCCACCATTTCTGCTGATTTTAATTCCAACCTCTATTTGGATTTATTTAAATACCGTATTTGACGCCCTATTAGCCGCGAATTTTACCCCCCAAATGCAGCAAAAATTACCCTGCGTCCAATGCAGCAGTATCATGTATTTTTTTTTACTATTAAAATATATTGTTAGAAAAAAATTATCATTAAAATCTATTACTGAAAGTTTTTAATTTAAAAATGTATTTTTATACTTTCATAACTTTTTGACTCCAGTTTGAGGAGTTCAGTATTCGCCCATTCCTGGGATCCTGAAGCGTGATACCATCCCGGGTCAGGGTGGATCTGAGAACAACATCAATTAAGAGGTGGCTCGACGACCCTCAAAACCTCCAATCTCTAGATCAGAGACCTTGCTGTCGGATGTAGTTTATCGTCATACCCAGGACGCTCTAAAACTAGGACTCCTGGATGTCAAAAAACATGACATTAATTAAAATATACCTGAAAAACTCACCCAAGAAAAAGAAATTTGTGGAATTGCACAATACCAGATTTTACAGAAGTATTGCTGCTTTTGTTGATATACAGGTATTGAAATTTGATTTTCTGCGTGTCTGCTGTGGGATTTCATTAACCAACAAATACCATATTCCTGTTTTTTGCCTATTACCATATGTACGAGTGTTCACCAATACCATTAGAGAGACAATTTTCTTTGTAGCTATTATGAACTTACTGTATGTACAAATGTTGCTCCCTGAAACACAACTAAAACAATTTTCAATAATTGCATGATGAAATGTACTAAAATTCTTCTTTTCCAAAAAATGTCCTGGTAATTAAACCTATTTAAAAAAAAATACCAGTCGTATAATTTGTGCTAAAATACTTTAAGTGTTTCTTCATGGTTAGTGAGAATGTCACAGGTAAGGTAATAATTTTTATTTTTTCTTTGTGATGTATGCATTTTTCCCTAAATATTCCATGCCAAAATCTGGGTGCGTCCAATGTGTGGGTGGTCCAATATGCCGGAAAATACAGTACATTATTTTTTAGGGTGTCGTACCTCTTTGAATCATTACATGGATTTTAGTTCAATCTCCTGTTTCACGACTTTTATGTCAGTTGTTACAAAACAAACATCAACACTTTACAGAAACAATTGTCTCGCCGGGTCACCAAAATGCAATCGTTTATTTATTTATTTATTTTTATTTTATTTTTTTTTCATTATTTGGATTCACTGAGTTTCCACCAGTAATAACTGGTCACTTTTACTAGAGAACAAGTGACAACAATTTATTTACACTAATTATATCCGGATTATTGTCTTCATCTTTGCTTCGGCCGTTGTGTCCTCAGGCCTTCCTCCGGTGTATGTCGATCCAGGTAAACCTACAGCGAATTCTGAATTGAACCCTTTTTATTTGACGTACGTGGGTAGACTGTCTCGTTCCACTGCTCATGTCCAAGGATATCTTGTCTAGTTTTTATTTTTATTTAGTGCTCTTCAGCTATTGCTCGTCCGTTTCCGACAGAAAGTGGCAAGTATCCACAATAATCCAGTATTTTCTTCAGTAGTGTTGCTGATTTTAAGAATAGATTTCGTGCAAAACGTTGATGCTTGTTAAAATCCTCACAATATCTAGTATTGTTGAAGTTATCGTTAACATTTTTTTCGAGATTTGCAAACTCTACGTTTCGTTCAATTTCGCAAACCAATCGTGTTTTTTTAATTTTCATTAATTTTTTAGGAAAAATTAATAAAAATTTATTGTATTGTACTAAGGTACGCACCCTAGTAAAACAAACTATGCTTTGTACTCCCTTACCTGTTTCCACTTTTACTAAAAATTTGGTTTCCATCGGTCAATGTATGGTTATTTTAGAGGGCGTGATGGACGGACGAACGGAGGTCACATAATTTTACATATAGATAGTGCCATCGAGATTGTTTCCATTCTTATTTCTTTCCGAGTGGATGTTTGCAGATTCGGGTATAAACCCGATCAATGTCTACCTGTGAAATCAAGTGACAAACTGGACCTATACTAACTTATTCTTGCACCGGTTTATTCTCTGTTCTTTCTTGTATTCGTTTAACCCACTCTGCATTGGAATTATATTCGTTTGGGTCGCTACAAATATTCCACCAATATCTTTCCCCTTCTTCAATAGATGGTGGCGTTTTCCAATTTCCCTGTGAAAATTCTTGAAGTCCGTTTGGAATATCTTATTTTGTCGACAGAACCTAAAACACTTTTCATATCGTCTTATTCTCTGTTCCTTTAATTGCAGTTTCTGTTGAAGTATTTCCTTGATTGGCGGAATTTCATTGACTGCTTTCATTTTATATTTCCGCTTGATCTTCTTGCTTTTCCGTGTTGAAATATTTGAATTTCTTGAAACCTCATCTAGTATCGATAACGCACATTTGATTTCCTCAATTTTTCGATTTAATTTTGTCTTCCAAGCAGGCTCTTGTCTGTTTCATCTTTTATTTGTCTTGACATTAAGTTTTCCAGTAGCTGCTAAATCTGTTGCATATATGACATTATTTACTTCTGTGATGCTTTCCATTGATTTATCCGTTAACAATGTCTGTAATGCAGCATTATATGTTTGAACATTATGTTTATTGGACTTTGTCATATAAAGTTTTGAAAGCCTGTCTCTTTCTGACATTTGTATGCGAGTTACTTTGCAATGATGTGCTTTTTCACTTCAGAGATTTCAATTCTGTTGTTTTCAGGGAATTCTGCTTTAATGACGTTTGATTCATCTTCATCAGTGACAGAATCTTCATCAGTGCAATTGCTGATGACGCAATTAGATTCTTCCGTTTTATTTCCTGAGAGATCATTATTTCGTATCTCATTTATTTTTTTGCTTGTATCTCATCCTCCGTCATATTATCTATTTCCACCCTCGCCTCATTTTTGTTTGGCTTATGTCTGATTGTACTCTATCTTATATTTAGTTTTACCTTATCTATTTCTGTATTTGAGAATCTTTTATTTTGCATGATGTCCCTGCGAATATTGACAAGCATATTTGGGCCGAAATATGGTCTTATTTTAGTCCCTACTATATGTCTCCATATTTTGTATGTTTGATCCGTAATATACTTTTGTAGACTTTTCAGTGCAGTGAAAAAGATGCCATGACTTGTTTATGCTCTTCACGATTTCATTTCGTTCGCTTTCTTTTGATAAATTGATTTGGCATTAAGTCACCAGGTCAAATCTTGGAGTTAATCCGGTTTTGGTGATCAGGTGTCTCATTATTGGCGGAAGAGTCTGTTCCAGTGACAAGTCTTTCGACCCCAGACTGGTTCCTCTCTGAGGGACACGGCCCTTGTTGATCCGGGTGACGACTGATCCGGTATGAGTTTAGGAAATATTTAGGAAATATTGAGATTTGTAATTTTTGCGTTTTATCCTTAACCGCCAAGGGGTAGTTTTATTCAAGATACCACCTGGTCAAAAAAACACTAAACAGCTCGTTCTGCCCATGAGACATTATTATTAAAGCAACGTGCCAAGAAAAGTGACGTTGGAATACAAATCCGAATCTCAAGGCCGAAAGTAAGGGGCACCCAGTGAGGATCGAACTCACTACTCATTCGTAATTGTTCTAGCGAGACAAACTTGCTAACCATTACACCACCTCGAGGTGCCCATCCGAATCTCAATATATCTACCATGATATTCAGTCTGTTAGGGTATACCAGTTACATGCCACTCAGCCAAAATATGAGCGATATGGAGACAGGTTTTCATAATAGCAGCGAATAATATTATTATTATCATTATTATTATTATTATTATTATTATTAGAAAGTCAATATTATTCTATTGTGAAATATAATTTATGTTTCCAATTTTGCTCTCAAATGTTGATGGACATTTTATTGTAATTAAGGGGAAAAGTTTCTTGACGAAATGACAGACAAAAAGGATCAATGAAATGTGGTCGCTTGTTTGCACCAGCGTGTATGGTTGTGGCGGGGGTAGGGTGCAAACGAGGTTGTACCCATCAGTGCGTCTGTTCGGCACTAGACTGTCTCTCATTGTTTTGTGTACGGCAGTGAATTAACAGAAGTGTGCGTGCTTGCTTGGCAGAGTTTTATTCATTTTAACTTGAAATGCCAAAGTTTATGTGCGCATGCTCAGTTTCGCTTCCCATAGAAAAAGATTATATAACGTATAAAATAAGGGACCTAAGAGTTTTAATGCTGCCGTTCGAATTCAGATAAAAACAAGAATTTCGAATGCCTGTTTTTAAAGAAAACTATCACTTTCCGTCTAAAAGATTGGCATTAAAGTTTCTTGTATATTTTCATTTCACTTCATGTTGTTCCAGCGGAAAACTAAGCTTAGCTTAAAAAATAGAAATATTAATTATTAGTGGTTTATTTTCCATAAAAATTGTCGTCAATATTTTTTTTTAATTTTATGGGAGAAAGTTTCTTTAAAAACGATGTTTTTTTTTTCCTTTAATAATTGAACTTCATTCCAATTGTTATTTTAATTTAATTGTTAATATATTCCTAAATAATACGAACTTGCTGGACACGGTGTTGCGAGACTGACCACTTTTGTTGCGAGTTGTGGAAAGTGGACATTTTTTAGTAAACAATTAATTTCTCCTGGTACATTTGTTCCGCAAACAATATTTGGCGGACTCGTGTAAATCCGGATAAAATAAGTACAAATATTGAAATTTTAAAAAGCAATTAATGCCTATTTTAACAAAAGAAAATCACATAACTGTGTACACAGATGAAAAGAAAATAACTAGGCATTAAGAACGTAGCTATTTAAGAACTCTTGTATGTGTGTGTGTGTGTGCGCGTGTATGTAAGAGTTCAGTTGTTAGTTGAGCGAGGAAAAGAACATTGCCAGTGGAGACGCCTTCATCTACGTATGCTATATCTTGAATCAAGACTAAGAAAGAGAAAAAAGAAAAATGTTTGTCTTTTTATTGAAATTAATGTACCACCTTATGGGTGTTTTGGCCAAGCCAGCTGGGGTGACTCACAACTGCGACTTGATCATTTGTCGAGGGTTAACACCAGAGCGTTGTACTGATAAAAAGGAACTTCGACTTTTCGACGTAATTGTTAATTCATATACGTGTGCGTTTGTTAAAAAATAAATGAAAGAATAAAAACATTATAAAAACATTAATTCGGTTGTAAGGAATATTTTTCTGGAGAAAGAGACAAGTGTGTGTTGTCATTTGCTTCAATAAACTGTTTAAAAAGGACTCGCCTTAAACAAAATCACGAAATGATTTAAACAATTATAAAACATTTATTTTTCTTTTCATATTAAACAAAAATTTATTTTGTGTTAGTAAATTTTCATTTACGAAATTAAATCCTACTTTTAATTTAACAAACAGAAAATGAATTAATTAGATTTTATAAAGTTTTTAGTGCTTTATATTTGTATTATAAACCAAGTATTTTCGTCTCTTCACGCCATTCCGATAAAACCTTTCTGCAACACTTCTTCGAAACAATGGAAACACGAACGATAACGTAAGCCAACGCTAGTTGGCGTGCTGGTGAGACTTCAGCCCTCCCCCAAAAACATACTTTTTGTAGAAAATGAAAACTAAACAGAAGCCGAAATTTGTCTTCTTGGCATCAATTTATGGCAAAACCTATGGAATTGAACTTGTATCATTTCTCTAAAATCATTACTTCTATTAATTTTCTATTAATTTACAAAATAATTCAGAAAATTTCATTTTACTTTTTTCACCGAGATATTAGCTTCTAAAACTTTTATATAAGACTTAAAATGTCTAATTGCAGAAAATAAGTACAGCAAAAGAAAATGTATGTTTAAAACCATCGCACAAGAACTATGTGAAAATAAAATAAAAAGTTGATTTTATGGGATCAGGTCAAAATATAGAATCAGGAATTTTGAAGCCATAACTTTTTATTTAGGCCCCTGCGACCACTTTAAACATCTGATTGAGCCACCCCCCTCACACTTACCCAGAATTTTTGGCGTCTTTCTAAGTAAACGATCTCAGGATTCTTAGCACTACAGAACAGGAAGCAGATTCATTTAATAAATGGACTTTGGGTATAATTATTATATTTAGCTAAAAGATTTACTGACAGACAAGCCTTTACCAGACAGATAGACAATTTTTCTTTCTGACAAACACCATATTTAAAATGTCTCAATTGTCTTAGAAAAATGTGTCATTCTTATTTTTAATGAAGAGTCGGCTCATCAAGCGGTGTGTCATCCAATCTTCATCTTAGTGAAGTCCATCATCGCAGAGGACAAGAAAAAAAGTTTAATTCTCTCTCTCCCTCTCCCTCTCCCTCTCTCACTCACTCGCTCACTCTTTGGCTGTGTTTACGTGTTCCGTGAATGACAGGCCCTATTTAAAAATATAAAAAAAACTATCCATTTAATGGACGCTATTTCCCGTATTCATTATTTTCTTCTCTTTGCCTAATTAACGTAATTAACTTGCCTGATTAGGAAGTATTGCACATTGCTTGTTCACTGGTCAATATTAAATCAAATGGTCCTGAGACATCTCGGCACATAAGGCAAAATGCAGATCTTGGCACACTTTTGCTATATTGTTAAATAAAAAAAAAGTTTCCAAAAAGTTATTCAAGAATGTTGATTACTGGCTGAACATTAGTTTTTGTTCGATCTTTCATCAAATTTATTTTTAAAACAAATTCAACCGGTCACTTAGGAAAGAATTCGCCTGAAACATCAACGCTAATATTTCATGTTTCAAGTCAAAAGAACAGTTTTTCTCTTGACGTGGCTATTATTGAAAGTTACCCATAACAATTTTTAATCTTTTAAAAAATTATTTTCATAATTTGAATAAAATCCAAACATATGAAAGTGACTTCATGTATTCTCGTTTTTCAGTAAACATTATTAAACTAATTATTTTATTAGATTGTTTATTTACATGAATAATTTTATATTTACAGGTTTATAAATATATGTGAAGCAACAAGAATGCAATATTAGTTGCTATATTATCAAGAAATTTAAAAACATTTTTTTTATTCATAAATTTATAAAAATTTATGTGATCGGTAACTACGAGCAACTGTAATTATTAAAAAAATGGATTTTGTGGGAATTTATTTCATTTGTTCTGGCCACATAAATTTACTAAAATAGGTTGCAAGCATCTGGATTTATAATTTTTCTCCCCGAGAACTGACAACAAAAATGCTAACCACAATTTATTTACTAAACTGTTTATTTACAAGAATGGTGTTAAATATTTTGTTGTCAATTCACAAGAAAAAAAAAGAGAATATATAAATTTAGGTATCTCCAAAAATTTTCTAAAAAAGAGCATATCATGATGAAAAAAGACCCCAAATTTTGATAAAAACAAAGTTTTATTGTTAAAATGTTTGGTATTATTAAGAGGAAAAACAAAAGAATTTTTATTATTTCATTAAATTTTTTAATCCTTTCTAACATATTCTAAATTTTAGTTAAAATTCTTGTTTTTCTTGCATCAGCAGATGGACCAATGATTAGTATAGGGAAATTTAGCATCTTTTTAAGGTAGAAAAGAAAACATTGTTTTGGAAATTCTTGTAAAAATCAAATAATTGTCAGATTTTAATGAAATTTCTAGGACTTATTCACAAATGAATAAAATCACTTCTTAATTTTTTTTATTAGAAAATCTTTGTAAATATATGTTTTTAAAAATTCATTAGCGCCTCTTCATATTTATATTAGTTAAAAACAGGAGTCCATAGAAAACTGAGATCATTAATTTGTTTTTGTCAAAAAGAAACGCCATTTACCAGAAATGTGCTCTGAATCGTAAAATAAAAAATGCAATAAAACTATGACATTATTTAATTATAAAAGCTTTTAATTGCTTTTATAAATAAAATATAGCAGGTCATTTTTTTTAAGAAAAAACATTTTCGATGAATAATGAATTTTACAAGATTTGCTTTCATTTTTTAAAATTTTAATTAGAATAAATTAAGTTTTAAATCTTTAAAATTTTGCGTTAATTTCACTTTTTTAGGTGGCATTATTATTATTATTATTATTATTATTATTAAATAAAAAGTATATTTACTAATCATAAAGGCAAAAGCTTGGTAAGAATCATCAAACACCAATATTTTAAAAATAATTCTGAATTTTGTTGTATGTATATAAACGTGCCGATTTTTGTAAAAAAAAACGTGACCTATACACGACATTATCAGAAAATAAGAGCGATGACGATAGTAAATTTAAAGTTAGAAAGTATCTAAATCTCAATAAAACATTAGATTACGGAGAATATTTTCTTAAATTTAAAGATTACTGGGTACGGTACTTAAAAATTATATATAAAAGGCGCTCATGTTATATTCAATTATTTTTTACGAGTAAAGCCTCTATAGAACAACATTAGATAAACATCAATCTGTCATCAAGCTTTCAAAGTTGTCAACAGCTTAAATAAACAGCTATCGCTGTGTTAAAAATACATTTCTGCAATATTTAAACGTAAAGTAAATAATATTTGTTTCAAATCAGATTAATTATACTTTAAATCGGCTAATATTCCTCAAATAAAGATTCAGAAAAGTATGTTTTATTTTTGGAAGATTTTTTAATAAAGAGAATTACATTACGATGAAAGACAAATAAAAAATGGCGATTTTAGCAATAAAAAATAAAATTCTTTCCAGTCAATTTAAATTAATAAATTTAATAAGTTTTTGGAATACAGCAAAATATTTATTGGAAATATTAAATTTAATCAATTAGCATGAAATTAAAACTAAAGAAAGATTTTTCACGTAAAAAATTCATTTTAAACCTTAGGTATCGCGTGTTTTGTGAAAGCCCCTATATAAATTCCATTTCATATGTTTGGGTATTATTAAAATTCTAAAAATAGCCTTTTCAAACAATACAAATTGCCGGGAAGAGTAGGCAGTAGTGGCGGTGTCAAGAAAAAAACTGGTCTTTTGACACACCGTTTTTTGCGGGTACATTTGCCGAAAAGTTTATTGACTACTCTATCCTGACCACTCGACCAGTTACACGTTTCTAACTTTTACTCGCGATGTAGAAAAATAAATTCTTGTCTAAGAACACAAATTACTGATGAACATTTTTCTAAGATATCGACTTTTATACGGATCTATCCTGCATTTAGCAAAAGGCCATAACTGCACTGTTGGAGATGCCAAAATTTATAAAGCTTTTGCATTCCCGTTGAGAAAACGCATTTCCGTCAACTAATTAAGTGCGCATGCGTGATGCATCAGGCGATAGTTAGTTTTCGAACAAGCCACATTGAAACAATGACCGATTCGACAGTCAGTGACCAACGTCTCAAGTAAAGATAATCAGAAAATGAAACAGAAGTCTTGTCCTCTCACTGACACACGTCCCGGGGGGAATATTTCAGCAGACAACAAACCGTGTGTCATTTCGGGATGGATGTCAGTCGTATTTGAGAAGAAGATCCTCTTGTCATATGAGAATGTAAATATTTTTTTAGATCGGATCGTATGACACCGAAGATGATATTTCATTTCTTGTTTATTTATTTGTTGATAAAAAGCAGAAATTTATGAATCATCAAAGAGTTATCTACTCCTGTACCAAATTCATAAAAAAAAGTGTTTAAATATTAAAATTAAGATGTCAATGATTTTTACAATAACCGGGTGGATATAAAATTGGACATTGGAATTAACCGTGTGTTTTAAATGACTTTTAAAATATTTAATAAAATATTAGATATGTGCAAGATTTTCCATTGATTTCTTTATCCAAAATATGGTTTCTACTCTATATTCAAAATTTCAAAAAAGAGGTTGCTGGGTACTCTGGCCCACATCGAATGTAACGAAATGAACTGAAAGATCGACTAAAGTGAAGATGTGTAAGTGGTGCAAAGGATCGCCTTCACCCTAAAGAAACATGGCATTTTCACCTTTCTTTAAAAGTGCATTTCTTAACAAGTGATTTTTTTTTTCATTTCCTCTGACATATTCGAATCCAAAGAGTAACGACATCGAATGTTAATTCTCAGGGTCAACAAATGTGTCCTACCAACTGGGGGATTTTCTCATTTCAAAACAATATATATATATATATATATATATATATATATATATATATATATATATATATATTAAAAATATGATTCCTTCGCTACATAAGAGTTCTTGTGTTTGAAAAACAAGAGCTGAAAATATAGTGGATAAGTTTAAAAAAGAGGGAATTGTAGAGAGGAAAACTGTATCAGGAGGTCAAAACAGGAAGAGGAACCATCATTTCAACTTAGAGCTAAAAAGATTAATTAGATCCAACTCAATCCATAAGACGTTTTCTACATGAGAGAAAAGTTTCAGCTATGAGAGTCCAAAGAGCAGTGAAAAAGACTTGAAAATGAAATCGTGCATGAAACGTTTGAGGTACCTTGTTACTCCAGGACAGAAAGTTAGAAGGTTAGAGTGGTCGAAGATAATCTTAAATAAGTTTGAAAGTGATCCTGGAATAATATATATATACTTGAATTCTATTTCAATCCTTAATGAGCTTCCGATCCTTAGCTATGATTAAATAACGATGAACAAGTCATTTCCGTTTATGATCGATTTCATCACGATTCTTCAGTTAGGCTTCGAGAGTAATTATAGATTCTTATTGCTCGAAATAAAATCCAATAGTTTTATAAAAACCTCGGAAAATTTCAGTAAGATATCTTTAAGCATTTCTAAGATACAACGATTCAAAGCTTAATCCAATAATAATTGAAGAAATTTTGCTGTTACACCCAGTAAACATGTGTGTGTGTGTGTGTGTGTGTGTGTGTGTGTGTGTGTGTGTGTGTGTGTGTGTGTGTGTGTGTGTGTGTGCTTTGATTGAATTATATCGACTAGTTCTGTCTATCCAAATTTTTTATGAACTTTTTCGAATTTCCGAATTAACAGTTTCATATAATCGGTAAGGTTACCAAAATTCACTTTTATTTTTTGTTTTTTCCCCGAGTACTTTCGAATGTTGCTACATTCGTTTTCAACGGTTTTGTTTTTCGTTGGTTTGGCTAATTATTTTGGCTAATTATTTTTAGCTACTCGTTTCCTAGAACCAATTTCATGTCATTCCAGGCGACGCTATTTCAAACTGAATTTTTACGTGTGTTTTAAATTTTCTTTACTACACTTCCATATACGAAATGGAGAAATCTACCTTATTTAATGATGGTTGCTTTTCTTCTATTGCGACGACTTCCAGAATTTTGAATTTTTCTTTGTATTCAGTCCTACATGATATTTTGGTGTTGTCTACTAAAAGGTGTCTTATGTTAATATTATGCTGGTAATTTGTGATATGTTCATCTATATGAGCGCGAATTGCACTATATTTTGAAAAATGACAAATCAGCCTACGAGATAATGTGCTGCATGTGTGGCCAATGTAAGAATTTAATGCCGTTTGTTGATTCACCGCGTTGGAGATATTAGTATTATTTTTGCGTAATCATTTTTTAATCTTTAATTAATACAATCACGAAATTCTCAGTCGTCCTTCGGTAAGTATTATATTACATTTGATTCAGTAATATATATATATATATATATATATATATATATATATATATATATATATATATATATATATATATATGAAACTTACTAACTCGCTTTTATTGCCGTTGTTTTTTGTGGGAATCATCTGATTTCCTTTTGGATTGGCGTAGTGGATATATAAACCTTTCTTTGTCAAATGTTTCTGTGGTTGTTATTTCAATCCCTAGATCAGGAAATTAAACATTATACTCTGGCCTTAGCAAAAACGAAAGAGAGACAACATGACAGGGTGCAAAATAACACAATAATCAAAGCCTAAGATATCCTATATAATGACGATAACTATAAAGTACTTAGCCGAGATGTCGTCTCTATAATAATAGTTTTAACGACTAAAGATAAGAACAATCGTTCAAATAAGTTAAAATATATACCATGTTCTCTTTTTCTTTATTTCTCTTTATTTTCTCTTAATAATTCCCCAAATTATCTTTTGTGTTGCGTCTTGTGCGTTTAATAACGTAAAAAAATAAGAACAGATTTTCAAACATCTTTTATAAGGTGCTCTTTTCAGCGATATCTTTATTCAATTTTTGTAATTGTAGCAAGTACTTACCCGGAAGAGACAAGTCCTTCCAATGAACTGAAGAGAGATGGCGTTGTTACTGGCGGGAAGACAGGGTCTCATCTCTGAAAATGAACATTATCATTGGCATCTGAATCGAAGATATCAAAATGCAAAGAGTGTGACGAGAAGGCGACCCTTGCGCACAGCATCCAACTGACAAAGCTAATTTAACTGGTTGACCCCCGAAGGTCATTGTGTCGGAAAGCGTAATTACCAAGCTTTCTGAGTAGAACGTCCCCTGTGGCTTAAAAACGCAAGTCAATCTCTGTGTGCCTCTTGTCACTCCCTACTTCCAAATAGACCACCACATAAACTGATGCAGTGAGCAATATTTGCGGCTGAGTGGGTGTAGGGAGGCGGTGAATAGAGACAATAATTGCCACAGGAAGAAATCCGAAACACCAGCCTTGACAGAGTCTGAAAAAGCTCGGCGTTTTCACCAGGGGAACGCATTTCAGACGACCAATTAAACGGACGTGCGTGATACGCCGGGCGATTGTTAGTTTGACTGCGAGAGATAGAGAAAAGAGAGAGAGAGAGACGCGTCCAATTCCCTCACTCTGCAACTAACATCGGACGGGCCTTTGAGGAGTGCATTCACAAAAAATTTTTCGAAAACTAGACGAGTTATGAAGTTGGAATAATTAGCGGCTGCCAACCAATGTTAAATAAATTCGGCTATCGGTTTACTGAAGTGCATGAGCTCAGTTCGTGCGACGTTATCCACCCCATCTTTTCTCCCCCGCCCTACACTCAAACAAGCGAACGCACTTACACACACACACACACACACATGCATGTGCTCATAGACACCTTCACTCATGAAGACACACCACACACATCCGCATATACATCTACAAGATAAACACACACACAGACTCCAGCCACTCTATACACATACACACTAACATATGTTTATATCCACATACAGATTGATATATTTACGTTATTTGACAGTAATTTTTATTTTGAAACAACTGTAATATATCTGTCTCTCTTCGCTTCAGGGATCAGCATCCTATCCATAATACCACTCCATTAGGACAATACTTAAATACCTAAGTTAATCTAATAACCAGGAAATATATATACGATAGTGTTTTATTTTGGGAATATACTTTTTCCATTGTGCTTATTTTTAGCATCCATACTTCAGCTATCTATGAAGATGGATTTTGATCATATATGAATTAGTAAATTTGACTTAGGATACACTTGGCCTTTGACAGTTGACAGGTAATAGACGCACCCACTAAAATGTATTTTGTTATTTCAAGTAAAAAAGAGATACGTTTTCCACGTTTCCAAAACTCACTTAAGCAATCATACGCAGTAATTGATGTCCGTCGTAATTGAAGTTAATTTTTGGATGGCAAAAACTGACATTAAAAACAGTCCCGAACTTGCAAAAGTAATTATTTTTTATGACTAACTTTTTGCTATCTCCTAACTAATGAATTTGAGGGAAATTTAGTTTTAATTTTGTAGGCAAATCCGAATCTCTTCTGTTAATTTACCTCAAATAATGTAAAGTTACTTGTTGCAAATATTAATTCACCCAAAGAAATTATAAATTTTAAATCAAAATTTGTTTGTTTTTTGTTTTGTTTTGTTTTGTTTTTTATTATTATTAAATTGTTGGCACTCTTTTACAATTATAAATTTTAAGTCAAAATGTGTTTAGCTTGCCATAAAGGTTGCTGGAGTCAATAGAAGAATGCAATAAGAAGGAGAATGGTGTTCGCTTCTTACAGAGAATAATTATTCTTCCTACGTCGATGAAATTATATCAGAATATTGAAAAGAATGTACATCTATGAAGGATGATCCCAATTATATTCAACTGACTGTAAATCGCAGTATGAATTTCGTTGACCCAGAAACATCAGCTCACACACAAACAATCGAAAGTACCTGGCAGAACGCCAAAATGAAGAATAAGTCCATGTACGGGACTCATTGCAGCATGATAGATTCTTGTTTGTGTAACTTCCTTTGGAGACGCAAGGCAAAAAATAACAATGAATAAATTTTTAAATACAGCGGTGAAACAGCTAGGAATATAAAGAAAAGTATAAACATAAAAGAGACATATAATTAAACCACGCTCAGTGTATGCGCCTGCCACCGGAACCATCGTGATCATAATTTTAACCTAGATTATGCTATATATATATATATATATATATATATATATATATATATATATATATATATATATATAATATATAAACGAAGATGCAATCAAAATTGACCTAATCTTCGAATCCCTCTAAATTTAAGTAAATGCTCTGTTTTTAATTAAACAGTATTAATTACATTTACCGGTCTGAATGTTCGAGAAATTAATTTTAAATTTGCTAGCCAGACGCTTCTCTATAGCTGAGTGGTATAGTACGTCAGATCAAATGACGGTTCCGTATAGGTCACAGGTTCGATTTCTATTGGAGAACGCATATCTATCAAATTTCTTGAAAATACAGGCCGGTAAATGTAATTAATACTGTTTAATTAAAAAAAAAAAGCGTTTACTTAAATAAATTGTATCTGTTAAAATAACGTAAAAACAGAAAATATATGAAATAA
The DNA here is from genome assembly GCA_963932145.1 of Acanthosepion lycidas. Lineage (NCBI taxonomy): Eukaryota > Metazoa > Mollusca > Cephalopoda > Sepiida > Sepiidae > Acanthosepion > Acanthosepion lycidas. Next base: position 640,411 of record OZ010575.1, read on the forward strand.
CACACACACACACACACATATATATATATATATATATATATATATAACGAAAGTTGGTCCACCAATGTTTCTCATATGTAGATTTAAAGACAACAAAATGATAACAATATTGACAATACATTTGTTGATATTTATTAGCCTTTGATTAAATTGAAGCACGAAGAGAAAGATTTTTAAAGTCGGAATTTTCGGACACGCCTGTGTCCTTTTCGACAAGACGAGCAATAAGCAATAAAAAGTGGGACTCACCCTTCCGAGGAATGTTGTTGCTGTTGGTCAGAATGCACCTCCTCCGTGAAAACTATATTCTCTGAGTAAACCCAAATGTTTATTTAATCATTTAATGCATGATTTTATTTTGAAAATGTATTTCATCTCTGATCTGCGTCTTTCTTGTCGGCTATTAAATAAAGACGCTAAAAGCAGGCATCTGATGTCAGCGACAGGGAAAATTGTTGTTGCCGTCTTTGATGGGTTTTATTTTATGCATATTAAATTGAAGACGGAATTTCGTGCCTGCTTCTCCAACATAATTCCATTTTTTGCATTTGTGGCCGAAAAGTAAATATATAAGATTTGAACTGTCACAAATCAGAACAGGCGGTTTGAATATTGTGTGCGTATCGGGGTGTGAAATTTCTATTAGTGATGATATGTTTACAGACTTGGCATCGGGTTTATTGCAAGTTATGTTCCCTTGGTGACGTGGTGTATTATGTATGCAGGATGATGTTAGGAGTATGTGTAGGTTGGTGGGACCGACACCTAGTATGAATTGGGTTCTCGCTGAATATTTTTCTAATTGTTTGGTAGAGTTTTAAATACAGAAAATATTTCGTTAAGATGTGGGAAAGTTTGTGAATGTTGTAATTAAAATAAAAAAAGATGGGAATTCTGGAATTATTCTTTTTTTCATAGGTTAGAAGATTATTTTTTATTTTGTGTGGAAGCCTAAGTGATTGATTTTGTATAATATATATATATATATATATATATATATATATATATATATATATATATATATATATATATATATATATATATTATTTATATATATATATATAATACAAATTTGTCACTCCGCTGATTGGTGTTACCTACAAAATTCCGACAGTAGAGATTCATAGACGAGCCATCCAACAATCACTCCGTCCACTCGTACGGGACATAAAGATTACTATGGATTGTAATACGTTAAATACGGTCAAAGGAGAAAATATTATAAACCATTTGAGCGATGTGAACACAGCTTTTGAAACTGTGAAAAGTCAAGAGAGATTTGAAAATAATTTTTAAAAAAGAAATTAAAAACAATGACAAGAAAAATCTGCCTTTATGAATCTGACCAAAAGAGATTTGGACAAAAGAATTAAAAACATAATCAGTTGAGAAAGATTAACCAACAAAAAATATCTGAAGAATTGATTTTGCAAATGCAAACCGAGGAAAGAGGTGCAACATTTGGAGAACATTGATTAACGACATAAAAACATATGAAAACGATATATATATATATATATATATATATATATATATATATATATATATATATATATATATATCGTGCGAATTCCGTGACCCATCAGAGTCGTAGGGGTACCACATGTACCTCAGCCGAAATAGAAGTGGTGTTTCTTGAGCAAGATAGCTTGACGGAGCCCAACGCTCTCTAAGCCGCTTTTGAATTCAGAGTTTCTCTTTCTCCTAGACCGGTTGACACCCAAGGCTATAGAACCCAGTCTGTCCTGCTTTTTATCCATACCAGAGGGTGTAGAAGAATTGGATTCATATCTTTCCTAAGGGTATTAGCACGTAAGTTAATGTGATGGATTCCTCAGTCCGAACTGCTATCCATTACTCCACCGTGCCTCCCTTATATATATATATATATATATATATATATATATATATATATATATATATATATATATATATATATATATCCAAGTACAGGGTTGGTATAGATGGAATAAGATTCCGATAACCAAAAACACCATTCTTAAAAGAGTGCTCAATACATAATAAGGCAAATAACATTTATTTAAAATTATAATACATTCAAGCTATAACAGTTATAAAATAGCCATTTTGTTTCAACACTTCGGGTGTCTTGTCAAGTGGAAAGAAAGTGGGTAATAGAATTCGTTTAGACTAAAATCTTTAGTAAGTGAGTCCTGACCTTAACCCAATTGAAAAATTTTGGGCGATAATGCACAAGCGTATCCGTCATAGGAAAGTTAACACAGAAGATGAGCTTTTTCGCAAATTAAAGAAATGCTGGAAAAACCTGGCGTAGGACGTTGACTTACTAAAGAATTAATCTATAGCATGCCACGAAGAGTTAAGGCCGTTATTAAAGCAAAATGTTGCCCCACAAAATACTATATCATTTTTTTGACTTGTATAATGTACATATATACACCTGTATTAATACCCTGTATTAATAAACGAATTCTATTACTTACTTGTCTTGGTAAAAATACAAAAATCGACTTTCTATGGGCGCGTCCATTTTTTGCCTCGTAATGTATATGTATGAAAATGATATGAAAATAACAAAATCTTCCTAAGAACACGTACCCCGATCGTTAGTGAATATATCCGATTCTATACCAATTTATGCCGATTCTATACCAATTTATAGGTGTACCTCCAAAAATATGGATGACCAGAACCCAAAAGCTGATATCCTTTGTGATTCAATGGAGGATGGACTGACTTGTAAAATCCAATACATTCTACTATTAACATGCCATCATCACCGAGCAGACCCTGAACTTTCACCGATCATGATAGATGGGTGTGGTCACTCAAGGATGCTCCTTGTCTTGAATGTCTACTCGGACTTAAGCTCACCCCAGACCTCAAGTGGAACTCATATACCTGATCTATTGCTAAAGATACTGAAAAGCTGGTCGGTTCATTGGGCCGCTCCAATAAATATCTGACTCCACCTGCTATTCTCTCTCTTTTAAAAAGCCAGATCAGACAAAAAATGGTGTTTTGCTGCTATATCTGGGCCGGACCTGACCAGTCCACGCTTGTCTGTTTTGATATTCAAAAGCGTCTACGCGGCCTTTTTGGTGAGGGATTATTTTCTACCTTACAACCCCTTTCCCACAGAGGGAACATTACAAACTTCTCGCTACTCTATTGCTACCATGACAACTGTTTTGGCGAGATACATTCCTTGGCTCCCCCTCCCGATCTTTGCAGCTGGGATCTGACACATCACCTACACGAGGGTGAATCATCCTCATTCCCTTTTTATTCCATTAATAAAGTTCTACTCGGGCAGCTTCTTCCCAGACTGCTGCTTTGTGGAACCGACTCCCGGTAGGATGTTGAATATATTCTTGAGGTAAAAGTCTATAAACTCAACCAGCACCGTCGGTGTCGTATCTACCGATACCAAACAGTTATACTGAATGCCCTCACCCACATGTAAACACAACCATACTTTCACTAGCCATTCTTCTTTGGCCAATTTATATGATGGACATTCGCTGCGGCCTTAACGTTTTCCAGATAGTGTTTTACCATAACCGCTATTACCTTTCATTTACGTTCTTGTCTTCAGCAGTTTCCAGCTAATGAATCAAAGGAGTGTGTGGAAGCATATTAAATTATGTTAGATTAGCTAGTACTGATGAATGTCGCCCGTACTTTGTTACGATAATTCTTTTTAAAATCACAATAATAATAATAAACAAAATGATTGACATAACTCTTCTAATATTTTTCAACAGTTAGGAGAAGAGCACAATTTAAGGAAAGAAAAAGAAATGAAAAGATATAGTGTATGATAATGTACAACAATATTTCGACAGTATGTCTGTCTTCTTCAAGTTATTTTTTTAATTTACAAATATAAATATATACAAGTTCACAAATGTTATAATTCTTTATACAAACGTCGCTTGTCTTGAAAAAAAAAACGGCTGTACTGATAATGAACGCATCAAAACGAATGAAACTGAAACGTGCTTAATATGATGGTGATCTTGTTCATCTTAGAATTTTCCCTTAGTTGATTAGTTACTAGTTTGTTAAATAAGTTAGTATAAATCTAATGGAACTCTCCTGTCATTCTTTTCATTCCCCTGGATGGGAAGTTAGTAGTTTGCATACATAACTATCCTCATGTGTTTTAAGGGTCGGAAGGTCAGTAAATTCTGAATATTTTTTTCAGAATGTGCACCTTAAGATCCTTGTCGCAATTACAGTCGTTTGTCATAAAAAATAAATTATATTTTTTTTTCTTATTAATTTATATTTAATAAATTATATTTTATTTTATTTTATTTAATAATTTTATTTTTATTTTTTCAATAATTATTTATTCTATAATTATTTTATTTATTATATTAAATGTATTATTATTTGTATATTATATATTGTTTTAATCTAGTTTTAAATTTTAGATGTTACCTTTTTACTTACTCTTTCTTAAAAAAATTTCTTTAAAAAATCTTCTCAAATTTTTAAATACTTTCAAGTAATTTTCCTTTATAAAATTGGGCGTTAATATTATCAATATAAGTCAAGGTTATTTTAACTGTCTTCTTGACTTGAACCAGACACCCCCACCTCTACTATCATAATATTGGGAATTTATTTAAATTTCTCATCTGCTACTTCCTTTTTACTCTTCTCCCTTACTTTTTTCTTTTCCACCTTTTTTTCTTTTTCTGCTTTTTTTCCCCTCTTTCTTCTTTTATTCTTTAATGTTTAAATTTTTAAGCTCCTATTTTATTTCTTCATATCTCTAAGTTGACAAGGCCTACAAGTAAGTCTTGTGGGTCGGAATAGCTATTCGAATGAGGTAACTTTGGATTTTTAACCTATGTAATATATATATATATATATATATATATATATATATAGAGAGAGAGAGAGAGAGAGAGATAGAGAAAGAGCGTGTGCGCATGTGTATGTGAAAGAGACAAAGAGAGAATACGTGAAAGTGAAAGAAATTGTTAGACTTATGTAAAGAATGAGTAAGAAAGATAAAGAATAAGAGAATAAAAGAGAGGTTGAGAGCCAGAGATTGGAAAAAGTTTCAGTTCGATATTCCCTGAAGGTCACCCAGATCGGCAGGCACCTGAAGAAAACCGAAGATTATAACAGCCGAAACATTGTAGTACCAACAACAAATATTAGAGCATTTCTCCCGAAGCAATATAAATAAAGAGGTTTCTATTTTGACAAACGAAGGAGTGGACATAGTTCGTTGTTACTCAATTCATTATTGTTCTTTGGATTTTTCAGAGCAGAAAATCTGGCTTTACATATGTTCAGGATGTTAGCAATCACGACTCTCCACAGCTTCCTGCATTAGGTATCTCTCAGCTAATATTATCTTCTTTATGCCCACTCTTTCTCTATGTGGTACGTGTTCCACCATTAATTTGTTCAAAGTTGTCAATTCACTTACTTAACCCGATTTTGATGCAGCCTTTGAGTGTTAAATTCCCCAAGCCATCTTACCTCGGCAAATCAAAAGTCTGTAGTTGACCCAGTTGTCAAGGATTTCTGGTTTCTTCTAAAGTCTACTTCAACTCTATACTCCGAACACTTGTCCTTTCTTACGCTAATACAACTCCACAAAGTAACACTCTACTTTGAGTGACTCTTGAGCCTTGTATTGAGTGAACATTAATAAACAAAATATTTAGAAACGGATACAAAGTAAAACTGTCTAAAGATTAGAAACTGAGTGGCTGGTACCCGTATGACGTTGTTTGCTGCACAAAAAAATATCTTACATTATTTATATTATTCGGACTGTCATCCTCATCTTCATTGTCATATTCACAACGTTTCGGCCGTTGTACGCTCCGGCCTTCGTCAGTTGATGGCTTAGTGGATAAAGACGTTGCTTAGATCCAGTGACTAAACCCAAAGATTGGTGAGTTCAATACCAGGCCACAACAGTGGTGAACTAAATTTGGAGAGTTGAGTTAAAGGGAAATAACTGAGACATCTGGAAGAGGCATGGCACGTGAAAGTAGAACAATCTACCTCGGTGGATGAAATAAAGGGTTTGGTTCAAAATTCCAATCACCTGAAAGCAATGAGTATACACCAGAAAACTAAGGCAATAATAATAATAATAATAATAATAATAATAATAATAATAATAATAATAATAATAATAATGTAACAAATGATACTATTAGGGAATTAGGCTAGGTAGAATTATCTGTTTGAGGTAAAAATTATAGTCTATAAATAGACTACAATTTTAAAATTAACCTCCATAGGGTCTCGACTTCACATATAAGGTGCAGGGCAATTTGAAAACCTTTTTTTTTTTCTGTAATTCTATTTTTAAAGTTTGTCTTCTATGTCGTCAAATACGGTAATTATACAAAACTAATCTTTCTTACGTAACATGTGAAGTGTCGCAAGCCAGAATAAAAGAACGACATTCAAAACGACAGAAGATGATGATTATGGTTGAATTTTATCTTTTTTTGAAAGTTGACAGGAACGCAAGCCAAAAGAGAATTCCACAAGAGAGAAGAAATTATTAGCATAGAACTTACAGTTCCGTCTAGCAATTTCAACAGTAAAATGACGAAACTTAGCTGCCTGGGAGGCTTTATTGTTTAAAATAACTTCCTTTTCTTACTTGAGGAGAAACTCAGGTTACAAACTGTTCACTTGAGAAGACAATAATAAAAGATATACAATTATAAAATCACGCAAATTAATATGTTCTTTAAGCGCGCCAAATGAAAAACAATGTCTTCATTGGCTTTCTTCGTCAGTCTTTCCAATTGTGTAAAAATTTGGGACAAATTCTTTTCATATTAAAACATAAATAATTATCAGGTAAGACACAAATGAATGAAAGAAACAATGGAACACGTAAAACACACACAAAAAAAAACGTGCCTATTTTACAAAGCTAGAAAGAATTTGCTACTTTGGGTATCCGACCTCCACCCTACATTAGACTTTTTTATAATCACTTTTTTGTTTTCCTTTTTTACTGTCACCCGAGTCGGTTTTTGTCTTGCTTAAAAAGAAAGAAAGAAAGAAAGAAAGAAAATCTTGTGCGAGCGTCACTTACGAGTCTCGCCGTCACATGACCTAGACACGCACTTGTGACGAAATAATCCAATGAACATCAGGCGGCATTTCCTCTAAATCACACGTGGAAATTATGAGAGTTGCACCGAGATCCTCGCTCCCCACCGACCCCCACCCTAAGGCTTCATGTTACCGACACACACCCAACCCCTTGACGCCACTCAAGTATAATAGATTTTCTTTCCGAGGGAAGCCACTATGGCGCCTTAATGGGCGAACTCAGGCCGAGGCGGAACACTGTGATGTTTTGCCGCCTCAGGCGGTCATGACAAAAAGGTCAGGGAGATGGTAACGCAAACAGAACTTCATAATAAAAAGACAGAAAAAGGTGATGACGGACTTTGTTTTTATCCTTTTCTTTTTTGTTAGTGTTCTTTTTCTAATGAGCGAGATCTGCCTTCTCTCTACACCTCCACATACTCGACATTGTCTTAGCTTTAGCATTGTGATTATAATTATCACCTTGATTATTATTATTATTATTATTATTATTATTATTATTATTATTATTATTATTATTAGCACATTACCCATAAAAAATGACAAGTTTCGTCTAGACTGGAGTCAGAATATCTGTGGAGTTTGTATAAAATGCAAGTTTAAATTCTGAGTCCTTTGCCTAGGATCAGAATGAAAAGTTTAATTCTCCTTCTCTCTCTCTCTCTCGCTTTCTCTCTCTCTCTCTCAATATATATATATATATATATATATATATATATATATATATATATATATATATATATATAAAATATGTTACCCTCCAGTTAGTTAATTTCATGAAATTTCGCACAAAACCTTTCTATTTCCTGATTTTTTTTTTTTTTTTTTTTTTTGTTAAGAGTCCTTGGTGATTGAAAATAACCTACTTTTTTTCAAATTTGAGCTAACTGAAAATCTGCTCTGACTTGAAAAATAATGAATCCAATAAGACTATGACATTACTTAATTAGAAAAGCTTTTAATTACTTTTGTAAATAAGTAATATTAAGGACATATTGTTTGAAGAAATAAAATTTTTCTGGTGAATAATGAATTTTATACAAGAATTTTTTCATTTTTTTTAAATTTTAATTATAATAATTTATAATAGTTTAAAATTGTATAAAATGTTGTATTGGGCTATTTCCTGGATGTGATATACTAATTAAATGGAAACAAACTTTACAAATCCAAAATTGAAAAGATTAATCAGCTTAGTCGTGCTATTCTCTTTTTAAAATAATTTTGTATTTTGTATTTTTTTACTTAATACGTTCATTATTTTCATGTATGGTAGACTGAAATTGCCATTATTATGATCTAAAAGTTTTCTCCCTTTATTACGTCGTTTCAGTTACGTTTCAACAGGTTTTCAAAATTTCTATCTAGCTTTAAAAGTTTAAAGCTTAAACTAAGTTTTACTTTTATCAATTACTATTTCGCTAAATATTTTTATTTTATGTATTGATATTAGTGTGGGACATACTTCAATTGGATAATCATGGTATTTCATTTGTTATTGAATTATAAAATTAATTGAAGAAAATTTTATAGTATTCTAATTTTTTTGTTTGCATCTTCGAAAGGTAAATAAAAGTCAATAAAATATTAAATAATTGTGGAAAATATGTTCATTTGTAAAAATTACTAGGTAGTTAAAAACCAAAAATATGCGTTCACTTAGATTTTTGACAAATCCATAGTAGCTGTCATCGCTTCGTCTATCAGCAGCCCATCAAACGTTAGATCAAATGAACAGGACCAATCGTTAATAATTGGTTGTATATTATTTTTTTATGCTATAAGTAAGTAACATTTATTTCAAATCAGATTAATTTAAGTTAAATTTTCTAATTTTACTAAAATAACGTGTCAGAAAAATATATTTATTTTTTGAAAGAATTTTAAATTAGAAAAATTTGGTTTGTTTACAAATTTCTTAGAACTAAGAAAATGGCCGCTTTTAAGATAATTTTAAGATATCGAAATTAAATTTGACATTCAAATCTATATAAGTTCTATCTGAAATACACCAGAATATTTTACTTACTGGAAATAATAAATTTAATTATTAAACTTTCAATTAAAGCTAAAATTAAATCATCAAGAAAGATTTTTAATTTTTAAAATTTAATTTAAAAACTTAGGTATCGAAAATTTATGCCAAAAAAGTGGAGGTCCCTAATATTATATATATATATATATATATATATATATATATATATATATATATATATATATATATATCCATTACATTCACTTACGCGCTAATACCCTTGGGAAAGGTATTAATCCTCTTCTTCTCCCTCAACTATGGTTTAAATAGCAGGACAGACTGGATTCATGGATGGCAACTGGTCTAGGAGAAGGACAACTCTGAGTTCAAAACCTACGGAGTGTCGTTTTGGGACCTTGTGGCACGTAGTGCACTAGATCTCTGTAGTCGGCCCTTCAAAAAGTGTGGCTGGTTCTGTACAAAGCATTCACCACTATAATCAAATTATATGTGGTGATGTCCGGCTGTCGGTTCCTTGGAACTGAGCTGCTTGACTCTCATACGTCAAATACGACGTGAGAGTCCACCACACACATATATATATATATATATATATATATATATATATGACGATCGCCAAAGCGTGAAGCTCACGGTCACAAGCTCACATCTATCCAACCATATATGTTAGCTCTATCTTTGATATTGAGCGCTTTCTAATAAGTACCACGCATATAATATATAATTATACATATATATATTTATTTATTTATATTTATATACACACACTTTTAATATATATATATATATATATATATATATATATATATATATATATATATATATATATATATATATATATATTGTGTATATTTAGTCACCATATTTTCATTCAAACGGGTTTGGTTAAATTAGACATATCTAGTCGATTAGTTTTCGTTGTGATTCTTTCAAGTGCGTGGATTAACTTTTTGGTACACTTAGAGAAATCAGTAAGAAAAAATAACAAAATGCCCTGACCCTTATATGCGTACAGTTGCCACCCTGGGATTCCTTGAATATTTTAATTTTAACGGATTTTATAATTTTATCGGGTTTTTTTTTCATTTTATTTTATTTTACTTTATTTTACGTCACTTTCTTACCGAAAACATCATGTTTTGCATTTATACCCCATTATTAAATTTATAATAATTTAAACGTTGAATCAATATACAATATAGCGTTCCTCCCATGAGAACCAGAAAATTTTAAAACACCCGTATTGAAAATCTCATAACTATTAGTACCTGACGTTTGTATACACATGAAACTCTGAGTCGTACAACTGACGTAAGTAATATGTATATTGATTAATATATGCTTCATAGATAGCTATGTTAAACTACATTGATTATAGCAAAAATGGCAGAGGGGTGCTGGGGATTTTAGAATTTTTCTTATATGTATCTACAGTAAATTTGCGCCATGGCTGTTACAGCATCTCACCATTTTTGGCAGATCTTTTATTACCACAGTTATTCATTTTCAAGTCTTTTTCACTGCTCTTTGGACTAGCATAGCTGAAACTTCCTTCTAACGTGTTAAATGTCTTATAAATTAAGTTGGATCTTTTCGAATTGATCTCTTTTGCTCTAACTTGAAATGATGATCCCTTTCCTTCTTGTGACCTCCTGATCCAGATTTTTTCTCTACTGCCGTTTTTTTAAACTTATTCACTGTTCTCTGGATAGTTCTTGAATGGACTTTAAAAATGAAAGCCAGAGTATGAATGTTGGTACCATTACTGAAGGCCTGAATGATATTTTTCCTCCCGCCATTGCTCATTTGGGAAGACAATGGGGCTGACACAAACGGTTTCAACCTGTTCACTTTCTAGCTGAATAACTCAAAGGATTTTCCAGTGATTCTTATGGCAAATAGTGTCAAGATAGCTAAACGTCTTATCTGAAAACCTGGAAAAAATAAACTCAATTAGCTTAGTATCTTTTAAGATATTAAACATTATGTGGAATGGACAATTATCCTGTTACACGATTTGGACAATTTTGCTGTTACACCCTGTATATAAATGTGGAATAGATGAAAACCATTTGTATGTCGAAAATTTTCAATTTCTTGTTGGTGTTTCGCTCTTTTATGTGTGCATTATGCAAAAATAAATTTTTAAAAGTCTAAGGAAAAGTTGTTACTACGGCATAGTGCTACAAAAAATACTTATCATTATATATATATATATATATATATATATGTGTGTGTGTGTGTGTGTGTGTGTGTGTGTGTGTGCGTGTGTGTGTGTGTTAATAATAATATTATTGGTAATCCGTAAGGTATTTCCAAGCGGAAAAAAGATCCGTTGAGAGCTCTATGTGAAGATAGAACAAAAATCTTTTTATCGGCTTCAATGAAATAAAATAACACCTATGGTTTTTAAGTGTTTGTTATATATATATATATATATATATATATATATATATATATATATATAGAGAGAGAGAGAGAGAGGGAGAGAGAGAGATTTTAGATATATGTATGTATATGTGTGTACGCATTTCTTGCCCTAAAATTTATGCCACACAAATAAAAAAATATTTATCAAGTTTAAAGTCTTATTTATTTCAAATGTATCGTAAAGCACTTTAGGGAGACACTTTGAATGTCTGCCTATTTTAATGGTCGCGTGAAACTTGTCAGTAGATATTAGATGTTGAAAATCTCTATTTTTGATACGCAAAACACATTTTTTTTTTTAATTTATTCCAAACGCAATAGAGAATATTTTATGAAAGACTAAATTCAGGCAGTACGCATAGCGTCTAATAGTCAGTAGCAACTACTGATAATTCAGTGAAAGGAAAATTGAATTGGATTATCTAAAATATTAAGTTAAGATAATATTTTAACATTATACATTTTCTAGTATCATTAGTATGTTATTTGCTAAGCAAAATATACAAGGTGCTATAGGAAAATTGTCGCCATTTTATTTTTTTTATTTCGCGCATGCTCGTTGTTTATATATCTTTTGGTGTAAATAAGACAGTGCTCAATGTAATATTACAGAGTTATTAAGTATATATTAATAAATATACATAATACCCCACGCCGACAGACCGACTCTAAGTTTCATGAAACTCCGAGACGTACTGTCGGCGTGCGGTATTATATATTAGGTATATTTATTTATATATATATATATATATATATATATATGTGTGTGTGTCTGTGTGTGTGTCTGTGTGAATTCTACGGAACAAGAGATTAAATCTCGTTGCCACATGCAGGTAAAAATTACTACTACGCTACCTACAAACACATCACGTCTGAAATGAGTAAACAGCTAATAATCCATAATCCTTAACGTAAATATAATACATTTTATAAAATATAAATATAATAAATTTTATTTCATATCACAAACTAAAAACCTAAGAAAATATAAAACAAATAAAGATAAACTCAAGATCTAGACTATAAATTATCTATTATAATATGCTTATCACCTGGTATGTGTGTCTGTGTGATTGATTGATTTTGGTAGGGGTGGTAGCACAAGTTAGGGTCCAAAATATAGGCAAATAGTAAACTCCCAACCAAAAAACAAAACACCATGAAAGTATAAAAATACATTTTTATAGTAAAATAACCAGTAATCAATTTTATCTGTTATTGAAGGCATGAAACCGCGTTCAAAATATTTAGATTTCGGGATTAAATAACCCATAGACGTTGAAATGCCGCTAAATAATATCAACTAACATTTATTTTGGTAACAATTCAATGTTTTCTCACATTCTGTGCTGAAGATGATGTAAATAAGCACCGAAATACATTTGATAAATCAGTTATGCAATTCCGAGAGTGTCCTGGTCAAAATGAAAATACTAGTCCAAAAAATAATAGAATTATTGCTGTTAGAATTATGGCAAGAAAACGAAGATAATCATCGCAGATTCCTTGAGAAAAATAATTCAATAATAATCTTGATCCCATAAACTGCACAAAATTTTATTTCTTTCAGATAACATAGAATCAGTTTACTAAACAAAGGAATAAATATTATCAGAGAAATTTAATCAAAACGGAAATTTTACTTTCAAACACATACTTTCTAACATCAGTCATTTGTCCTAAGAAATACCTTTTCTCAAAATCAAAAATATAACGATAAGATTGTTTTATCCTTACAAAAGGAATTATTTGCAGCGAAACTAAACGCTTTCTTTACTCCTAGCAACAATTTGCTAATCGCAGTTGCTTCCATTTCCTTGATACTTAGTACAATACAACGACAGATAGGATGAAACCGAATGCTAACCAATATTCCAAGTAAAAAGAGCCTTTATTTATTTAACATTTCTGATGCTGTACATAAAATGAAGGGAAAAGCGGGTTTCACAGAAATTATGTGTAGTGCAAAGGGACTCAGCAATGAGGAGACATCCAGCTGGATCCATTTTCTTTCCTCCTTCCTTATTACATTATCTTTGGTAGGCGATCTTAAACTATATTACATCGTTAATTCCCTCCTCCTTCCCCCTCTCTCACTCTCTTTTACATGACAAATTATATTTTATTTTGATGTTTTTATAGAAACAAAATAATCTAGTCCTTCCAGATCATTGTCAGTGTAGTGGTTTTGATCCTCAGTGGGTGCCTCATTTCCATGGCCTTATGCCAGACTAAAATAAAATTTATAAATCTCCATAGACCGATTGTGAATGGTCGGTGATTATCAACCTAGCCCAATATGATTATTGTTATTACAGGTAGCTCTCTTCTCAATTTTGACTTTGTGACGGACTAAGTCCAGTTACTTAATTACCTACATAGGTAATGTCAATCCCTGTTGCAGATGCCTTATCAGGCACATGTGTGTTTGTTCAACACCCACAGATCCCACCTATGTTTTATACTGCAACTTTGCTGCGCGAGCCTTAGCTACAGTTTCTGTGAGATAACTCATTATCTGATGCACTCAGCAGTCTGAACAAGGCCAGTACGCTCAAACCCTCGGTCACGATGACTAGTGACTTCGTGCTAAAACAAACATCGACGGCTCCCAAAGAGTTCCTTCTACCTACACTAGGATCACCTCCCCAGGCCGATGGCATCAAGAAGTCACCTTCCTGGCAAAAAGGCTATGGGGAGATTCGAACCAGGGACACATGGTCGGAAAGCAAATGTCCTCGACCACGCCCCCGTCTGGCAAATATATTTTTTATAAATTTCATTCTAAACTAATACAGAAAGAAAACAAGAGACAGACAGACATACAGAGAAAGGGTAGGCGGTAAACAGCTCTCAATCTGCGTCGCAACTGTACGCCCGGAACACGTGGTTCTTCAACAAGTTCATAGTTGATGTCATTTTTCAACGATAAACCAGACGTAGCAGTCTAGAGGATTCAAATCAGTAAAGATAAAAAGTAAGATTTTGTGACATGATAGTGAAAAATCTCCCCTAGTCAATCCTGAAACATGTGGGCCATGTAGATGGGAACAGCTTCATGCCCGAACACACAGACTCGACCCCTGGCCTTACCATTGTGCCCAGTACCTCTATATAGGGGTTGGTACTAATCCTGTTAAAACCTGTTAAAGAAGTGCAATGGCAATAAATGACCCTCGTTGCCTAGATGCCTACAGCCGTAGGGTTTGCGTAGAACCACTTGTCATTCCGCCTGTTTATCTGACTACATTCAAGAAGCTTGCTATTTCAGAGTCACTAAATTTAACGTCTAGTGCCTTTTCATTTCCTATGTCAGAATGGACGCTGCCATTTTAACGATCACGATATAAATCTCTCAGATGGGAATGAGATTGCTAATATTTAGCGCCTATTGCGTAACATTCCATTTGATCGTCTTCCATACATGCTGCTCTGCCAATCGTGTTTTCCTGGCACACTCTATATACTTGATCGCAAAGTGTTGTTGACTAAATGTAATTAAACCAAGGTTCCTTGTAATAAATTACTGAATAAAAATTAGTTCTTCCGAGGGAAAAAATAATCCAGTGGCAGGTGTTTGTAATATCAAACGAACTGATCTCGCCCCGTCTTAGGGAAACCATATTATTGCAAAATAGCTGCCTTCAATTTTTTATAATAAATTATCGCAAACTTGTTTTAATTCATCTTTATAGTCTTTGGCGAAGCAATTCCAGTTTTCAACCTCGCAGAATCTGAGGCTTGACTTTTGTAATTTTTCTTGAGCGAAGTAATTACAACGGTAAAATGTTCAAAACAAATCGCTATAAATTAAGAGAAAGGTGAAAGTTTAATTTCAGTCGGCAGAAGTTCATAAACAATATCCAGATGTTTCCTATGGATTTAATTGGTCTCTTGGCGTTACAACGTAAAAGCATTTAAGAGAAGAGGTCTATATCTGAGTGAGGATTGATCACATATCAGGCGAATGTGTGTGTGTGTGTGTGTGTGTGTGTGCTCGCACGCGCGTGTGTGTCTGCTCGTGCGTAAAGCAAGAAAACGTTTTTTTACCTTCAGCATTTCGAAGATTATCTTTTGCATTAGGCCCAATGGATAAAATCGTTGTTTGAGTGATCCAAAAAGTCACTTGACCCAAAGAGTTGTGAGTTCAATACTGGCCACAGCAGAAGTGAACAAAAAACTTGGAGAGTTGAGTTACTAAAGGAAATTAACTGGAACTGAGATATCAAAAAAAAGGCATGGCACGTGGAACTAGAACAATCTACCCCCGTGGTCTAAGTAAAGGGATGGTTCGAAAGACTAAAGTATATCAGCCGAAGAAGGTTGGAACTTGCAGCGAAAGAAATGTTGTGAATATGGTAACAAAGATGAGGGCAAGAGTCCGAACGATGTAAATAGTGTAAATAGTTCATCTCAAAAATATAGACAGTTATCAATTAAATTAAATCAAATTTATGAACAAACATACTAAATACATTTCAATAAAAACAAAATAACGGCACAGGCAGTGAAGGGAAGACGCGGAAACGCGATAAATGAAAATGAAGAAACCGAGATAAAACACAAAAAATTCTGAACTGATGGTTGACAAAATAAACAATCAATAAAGACACTTCTAAGATTTTCTTCACATTACTCAAAAGATTTTTACAAGGAGATAAAGTCACCAAGACGAAAGTGATTACTGAGAATGAAAGAATCTGAAAAGGAAAGAATATAAGAATGAAACAATCTGAGAATAATGTTATTCAGTAGAGGGGGCAATAAAAGAACAAGATTCAAGGAGACGGGAGATAACGATTGCGACTGAATTTAAATTTTTTAAATTCGTAGTTGACAGAAAAGCAATATCCCGGAAGGAAGTTCCACATGAGAGAATTGCGAGAGAAGAAACTGTTAGCATAGAACTTACGGTTGCATGTAGCCATTTCAATTGCAAAATGATGAAACCTAACTGTCAATTTAGTATTGCGCTTAAATTCGTTTAGTCGAGGTATCAAAAAGGAAAGCTCATCAGAAAAATGACTATTCACTGAAAAGTAGTCAATTAATCTCATGTAAACAGTCAACTGTGTCATTGAGAGTTACATATCACTCCCTTGAACGATAACATGAAATTTCATGAGTATATGTAATATAGTTTGTTTGTTTTTTAAGCCGTATGAACCTTTTCCATGTTATTTAATGTCGAATTATAACGTTCTTATAAACAATGGCTAGATCGGAAGTTCGTTCAAAAAGTTCTAATCCTCACCCAGAAAGAAGAACCATGGCTGAACATTTTTGTTGCCGACGACAATACTACACATTAATTCGCTAAATGAGTAGGCAAAGAAAGCTAGAAAAAAAGAAAATATCAGGCAAAATAAATATACATGGGTCATTCTATCTCAAATCAACTAACGACCACAAGTGACCTTCTCAGAAAGATCTGATAAAATTCACAGGTGTCCCTCGATTAAAATTATTGATGAATCCCAAATATTAGATTTGTATCTTTAATAGTTTTAAAATCAGAACTTTTTAAAATTTCACTGCATTTTTTTGCTTTCAACAAATTTCTGACAGTCATAGCTCTAAGGATGTTGCCTGTACTGATTTGAAACTTGGGGACAATAGTTAATATGATTAACTGTAGATTAGAAAAATATAAGGTTTCTTAGGTGTGTCATATGTACTTTTATATTTTTATAAACATAAAATATATTAAATTGTTGGACTTAATCCATTTCATTATATGTTGTCATTGTTTATGTTAAGATACGTTTCGTGAGTAGATATGTTCGATCAAGAAAACTCGTCGAAGATTGTATGTTTCTAAACAGTAATTTGGACTTTGCTAACCAGAAGCTTCTCTGTAGTTAAATGGTATAGCACGTCAAATCAAATGACAGTTTCTATATAGGAATACTAGTTCGATTCCTATCATGGAATGAATATTTTTTACAAAATTTCTCGAACATTCAGGGCGATAATTGTAATTAATACTGTTTAATTAAAAACTGCATTTACTTAAATAAATTGCATCTATAAAAATAACATATATATATATATATATATATATATATATATATATATATATATATATATATATATATATATATATATATATATATATGGATCATTTCATCTCAAATCAACCAACGCCCACAGGTTACCCTCTCAGAAAGATCTGGTAAAATTCGCAGGTGTTCCTTGATCAAAATTATTGATGAAGCCCAAATATTAGATCTGTATCTTTAATAGTTCTAAAATCAACATATTACAAGTTCGCTGCATTTGTATTTTGTGTTTTTAATCATTTCACACCAGGTAAGGCCGATAAACCACTAGGACGCAAAGAGTTACTGGTCGTTAGAGAATATGAGAAAAATATA
Source organism: Acanthosepion lycidas (assembly GCA_963932145.1). NCBI lineage: Eukaryota > Metazoa > Mollusca > Cephalopoda > Sepiida > Sepiidae > Acanthosepion > Acanthosepion lycidas. The sequence goes on from OZ010575.1 coordinate 658,315, forward strand.
CTATTGAGGAGAGAAGACAATAAAAGAACAAGAATTAAAAAGACAGAAGATAACTATTGACATTGCATTTAAATTTTTCAAGATCAAATTTGACAAAGAAGCAAGAAGCCGGAAGAGAGTTCCAGAAGCGAAAAGTGTGATAGAAGAAACGGTTAGCATAGAACTTACGGTTACATCTAGTGAATTCAACTGTAAGATGATGAGACCTTGCTGCCAATCTGGTATTGTACTGCGCTTAAATTCATAAAGTCTAGGTGTCATAGAGGAAAGTTCATTAGAACAATTATCATAAAAAGTATTTACAGAAAAGGTTCTCTACGTTACGGCGGTGGGAGAGAGACTGAAGCCGAGATGCCAGGTGAGAATCGATAATATTGCAGATTCTTTGGATTTTATCAAGAATCTATAAATGCATAGCAAAAGAACTAGATCATATGTGGCAGTAATGTTCAAAGTAAGAACGAATGGTAGACTTATGGATAAGATAGATCTGGCCGGTTGCCTCTCTGTACCTTTTTTATAAATACTTTCATGGTAATTGTTCAGATGAGTTCTTCAATATGGTACCTAGACTGTATGAATTTAAGTGCAGAACTAGACTGACTTTGAGATCTCATCAATTTACAGTTGAGCTGGTTAGATATAACCGTGACTTCTATGCTAACAGTTTCATTTCTAGCACTTCTCACTTGTGAAATTCCCTTCCGGCTTCATGCTCTCCAGCCAACTTTAATCTGCAAATGTTTAAATGCAATGTCAATCGCTATCTATTGTCCTCCTGATTATTCTTCCCGCTCATTATTAATGCTTCTGTTCCTAATTCTTTCATGCTCTTTAACACTGTGTCTTAGAGGTTTTACTGCCTTGCATGGGGTGAAATCGATTTTAAAAATATGTTGACTTTCACGTCAGAGACTTGAAGCAAAGCAGAGTTCAGGTATGCTTATATATCCATTTGCTTTAGCGAAACAAACAAAACCAGGTAGGCATTAAACAAAAGTGATATCAGTTTATTTATATATATATATATATATATATATATATATATATATATATATATATATATATTCATTTACAGTGAAAATCACAGACTAAATACAAAAATTACGGATTCTCTCAGGATTTAGCTCTAGTTTTGTCATATCCATAGTCTCGTTAGAGGATAGGTTTTAATTCTTTAGGTAATTGTGGTCCGTTTTTAGAACTCAATATTATGGGTAGATCAATTCGTCTTAATATAATTTGACGCTAAACAAAGTGAACAAATCGTTTCGAAAAGCTTACTTGATAGCAAAGTGTTTTCCGAATTAAATGTTTTTAGCTTGCGGAGACTAATATTAACCTGAAATGAGGAAATGGTTGAGAAAATAACTCCTTCAAAGTAAATATTAAATCAACCATTGCGCCTGGCTCCCGTTTTTATTCCTCTTAAAAGTGAAAGCATTTGAGAAAAACTTAACCGAAAGTGGTTCTGTTCAAAGGTCACAAATTAACAGAGAGCCTCTTCGCTAAACTGACAGATCTTTCAAGTGGCAAGGAGTCAGAATCAGCGACTAACTTGGGGGCCTCTTAGACAGAGGACTAGAAAGAAAGGCCCCTATCCATTAGTGTATCAGATTCCCCATCCTACGAATATTTAGCCGTAATTTAAAATTTTATGGCCCGATCTTCTGAGCTGAAGTATTTTCATTATACCATAGATCTTTCGACAAGTATCTTCAGCCTTTTCTGACTTTTTATCACGACATAGACTTTTGTCTACACCTTCAACTACAGGAACAAAAAATTCACTTCGTGCAAGACTCAAACTCGTGTCGCACCACAAGAGCTTGCTATGTCGTGTAGCGATGTCTGTATACTTTTTTCTCTTAATCTTACTGCTACAGACTCCGTTCTCATTTATTCTACATGACGTTTTGACAACTTCGTAAAAGAAATTCCATATATGTTTTGTTTTTTCTAATATGTTTATTTTGGTTGTTTTTCACACAACGTTATGGATAAGGAGCAGTCAGAATTTTAGACCTTCCAGTTATTAGCATAATACCCGTCAATAATCCCGACTTATTTATGTATGAGTTGCTTCTTCGGCCTAGGATCAGAATGTAGTACTTGTGTTCTCTGTGAAAAATGTTACATGCAGAAAAAATATCCAGAGATGCACATTGCGTTTGATGGAGAATTCATTATTTTACCCCATGTCAACACTTCATTGGGTTATTTAACGCTGCATTTATATGAGGCACCCAGTGAGGATCGAAGTCAGTAGTAACGGTCAACAAAATTCGCTTGCGAAACTACGCTACCCGGTTAATAACAGTGTTACTCCACGTCAAGGCACCTAATTCATTGATGAAAATAGAAAGTATCTATTTTTCAGCGCGCCCACGTTGCTTCCGAATGTGACACAAGGTCGAGGTTTAAAGTGGATTTAATGGCAATAACGGCATTTCTCCTTTTGCGGACGCCTCGTGCACCGGGCAATAAACCTAAACTGGGATTTGAACTCGTTTCCAGTTTCCGCCGCGATAACTACTACGCTACCCGATTAATAGCCGTGCTAGTAATTATAGTATTACTCCTTAGATTTAATATAATTTTATTTCGCCTAAACACTCCCTATAATAATTTTCAATTAAGTGTTTTTACGGTTTATCAACCCTTTGAAGGTTATTTAAAGCCAGAAAATATTTTTATACTGTATTTTTGTTTTGTTTTGTTTTTTGGGGGTTTTTTTTTACATAATAATTATTTTGTCATACAAGTCTTACTAATTATTTGGGAATATAACGAACCCAACGGGCATTGGAACTCGGCTCTTCAATTAACAGTTCCGAGCATTTATACATTACACTACCTACAAATCAAAGCTTGCACCACCTGGTATTTCCACCCAGTCACCCATCGAGGTACTGATCAGGCTCAACGCTGCTTAAGTTCGGTGATGGTACGGGAACCGGTGTTTCAACGTGATATGGCCGTAAGTACAATATTTTTCAAGTTCTTTGGTTCCTATGCTTGGGCATGAGTTTTTTTTATGCCCTACCCCCACCTCTTTCCCAGAGTTCCATCTTTCTCAACTTAACTTTAACCCTAACTTATTAAAGAAGCGATCTACACAATTTGACAGTTGACATTTATGATGGATATTCTCCGCTCCAATTTGAAATATATGATTTAAAAATCTGCGACTTATCTAAGGTGACTTGAAACAACTGTCACTACAATCAGTTCTCGGCATTTGTCAGTTTTGTAGCAGAACTTATAGCCATTTCCAGTAAAGACAGGAAAATACATTTATCAAGGTAACACAAAATGGCGATGGCCGTTTCAATAAATTATTTATGAAAATGCGGCCTTATTCTCTGTAGATTTCCGATAATAAAAAACTACACTAGCTTCTTGATAGGCGATTGTTTTGTAAGATTCCCAATACCAGGAAATTAATGATATATGCATGTCTGGCGTAATTCACATTTATAGGAATCCAAAAGAATTAAATCCACATTTCAAGGTATAAAATATATTTAATCCAAATATTTTTTTACAGTCTTTGAACTCACATCACGCACGATGGTAACGCATCTCTCATGGACGTTGCTTTAAATATTTATGTCTTCCTTTCCTGGTCTTTAGTGCCATTAGACTCACTTGTGAAGTATACGGTCGCAGCTATATATATTGCTGTTATAGCTAGATGTAACGGTAAGTTCTATGCTAACAGTTTTTTCTCTTGCACTTCTCGCTTGTGGAATTCTCTTCCGGCTTCTTGCTTTCCAGTCAACTTTGATCTTCAAAAATTTAAATGCTATGTCAATCGTTATCGTCTGTCTTTTTAATCTCCCGTTCTTTTATTGTTCTCTCTCCTTATAATGTTTTTTTCTCATATTCTCTCACGCTCAGTAACCCCTTGCGTCTTAGTGTCTTTATTACCTTACTTCGGGTGAAATGATTTTTTTTAAAAAAGTAGGATTTCATTCTAACCCGACGTTCAATCGGTTTTGTATTCGGAATTGTCCTTTTCCTTGACTGGTTTCCACCTAAGGGTAGAGAGTTCAGTTTAAACTGCTATTTAACTCATAGCTGGGAGGAAAGAGATGGATTAATACATTTCCCAAAGTGCGAAAGTGAATGCAACGTACTCTGTCATAATTCAAACGTTGATTCTCCTTTTCGCTCCGATAACCGCTACACTACACGCACATCCTTGCATCAATTCAGCAATGGATGCGAATTCAAATATCGTTGTAAGATGTTTCGTGCTGTTTGCTCTAATGGCCGAACAATGTGTTAACCCAAAATGTTGTGACAACAATAATATGGTGGATTCAAATGTTTGATAAAATAATTACAAGGAAAATACGTAATTCGCCGTATATGCCGGCGTACCAGGCGACTGGGTGAAATACGACGATCCCCAAATTTTCAAGTTAAAATGTCGGTTTCGTGCTATATTCGCCGTACAAGACGACCCTCTCCCTCAAATCGTATTTTAAAATATATTGTATTGAATTTATTAAATAAACTCAGTAAGCATTTACTTTGTTTTCATTGAAATTCCAATGAAAAACGATATGGAAATATTGTCAATTAACTACCACGATCTACAATATCTCATGAATGGGTGCTTTGTTTTCGGTTGGCTATTATGGTAGCCTCAATGAATGCTCCTTGGAACTGATTCTCAAGAGGATGTTTCTCCGATTACTACAATCTGAACCTGTTCAAGTCTAGGGTTAACCGTTATCTTCTCCTCCTATCCGCTCAAAATTGCCTCTTAACGTAACCTTCTACTTTGAGTGGCTCCCAGGCCTTGTACAGAGTGAATCTTACGCTAAAAAAATGAAACGCATGTTGTTGTTTTTTAAGATGAAGTTTCATTTATTATGTTTTGAAAGTGAATGGTAGTAATGATATTAAAAAAACTGATGCTCACTAGCATTGTCATAGATTGAAACTATCTTTTGTTTATTTTTCGGTTCCAGCGAAAGAAGGTGAGTGTGGGGTTCAAGACCCTAAAGTCATTTTTTTTTCTTTACAGTAAACTTTCACAATGTACAACGCCCTGGGGTGGGGGTGCACTCATGGTAGAGGGTTACACTAATGGGGAGTTTACATGGAAAGGAGGGGAAGATAACAGTTGAACAGGTTAATATTATAGTCATCGGGGAAATATCCTCTTGGGAGTCTGTTCCACAGAGCAGTGGCTCGTAGGAAGTAGCTGTTTGAGTTGAACTTCTTGCGGATGGAATACGGAGTGAATGTGGGTGGTTTACTACTATGTAATTGTCATGGCGGGTCCTAACCGTGAAGGTTGGACCTGGTGGAACCAAGGGATGTAGTTCGTCTGAGCACTTTCCATGGAATTAGCGCTAGCGTATTAAGAAGCTCGCAATATCTCACCTGTAAGAGAAAGGCTGGAGGGTGGAAAATAATTTTACTACAACAAGGACTCGGAGATGCTTTTGAACGCTATCACGATGATGTTGTTGATGTAACTTTACCCAGAAAAAAATGTAAATATTGAACTCATTACAGTAACAGTGGCTTGCGAAACCAGCCTGAAGACTATTACTCTACTGTAAAAATATAACTGTATAAAAATAGTTATAAAATAGGCACTATAAAAATTTTCCTCATGAGTGCGCACGAGAATTCATCCTCTCGTCTGCTTTTCTTTTGGAACGTAACGTGAAACACACGCTAGTTAATAACGGTTTTTCGAATTATTTCATAGATAACCAAACTTGACTTTTTCTTTCTAAGATAACCAATAGCAACACTGAACATACAGATAAAAGCAATAACATTAACATTTTCTATAAAAATCAAATGCACGGTAACTATAAGCAGAAAGAATCTCCCTTAGAAACACTATAAAGAAAATTAAATTATCTACTATAAAAAATTTAAAACTGATAACCTCATCGTCAACAACAATAACTCAACTGCAAGATCCAAATTACCAAGAATCAATATTATTTATGAATTCATATGTCCGTTAAAGAACTGTGTTCCTGATCAATCCAAATTCATGAATCATTATACCCATCTAGAAGACTCACGTTACATCTCTCTGGCCATAGCTAAATTATGTTTCATTTAAATATACACGGAGACCTACCAAACTCCATTTGCAACATACTCGTTAACAATACAAATATAATAGCCTCATCCACGTGTAACAAAAAAACTAAAAATAATGGAAGCATTATTAATAAAAAAAAAAAAAAGAAAAGAAAAGGCCAACACTCAATAACATCAACTATGAACACTGTCACAATGTGCTGACAGTGTTTGGAAAATAAAACATTCCTATAACTTTTGATACATGCATAAAAAAATATATTCAGTTAAAAATAAAATCATCCTTGATAATGGCTAAAAGAATAGCCAAAAGCGCTTGGACATACAGAACATTCAGACAATTTCTACATAATTTATGGCCAGAAAAATTACAAGAACACAAGAAAAAATAAAGAAAAAAATTAACCACAGTACCTTGTCAGTCATTTTTTACGAAACTTGTATAAAAGAGGAATTGCTACCCAAATATACAATTATATATACAGGGTGTATAAAAATACTTTTACAAACTTTGGGGGTGAGTTCCTCAGACCAAAACAAGGACAAAAGTCCATATAAACATATGTCCACAAATACTTCGTTTTTTAGTTATTAAATTTATGCTAGATGGTGCTGTGTTGCCATGTAGACAAGGTTACATTTGTCGCAACGCTACGATAAACAGCAGCAAAGGTTGGATGACTCAGCTGCCTTCGGTCTGGAAATGCAATCTGATACAGCTGTGCAGCCTTGCGTCCATTACCATTATCCATTACCAGTCCCGTAGCCGTATATAAAAATCATATCTGCCTGCTCACGATATGAATATCCTCCCATTGTTAAACGGAACTCCTCAGTTAACTCACTACTACACATGTTAAAAGTTGAAAACATACTAACCACAAATGTACAAGAATGGCAACTGTAACCTAGTCTACATAGCAACACAGCGCTATCTACCGTAAACTTTCTTTTAAATTAATAATTCAGAAAAGAAGGATTTGCGGAAATATGTTCTAATATGGACTTTTGTCCTTGTTTTGGTCTGAGGAATCCGTCTCCAAAAATGTGTAAAAGTATTTTTGGTACATCTTGTGTGTATATTTATATATATATATATATATATATATACATATATATATATATATATGTGTGTGTGTGTGTGTGTGTGTGTGTGCGTGCGCGCGCACGCGCACGTGTGTGAATTGTTATATCAAAGATATGATAATGTTCATGGAGTGACGAATAAAATATACCCTAGAGATTTAAAAATGTCGTGTCCGAATAAAACTGAGAATGTTCGGTTCCTTTTTCCGCTCCACATTTGTTTAAAATGGCAATTTTCTGTCTGCAATGGCGGAGATTGATGGCATGTATTGTAAACGGTCGAGTCTGTTTGGCAGAACGAAATAAGAATACGCCCCTTTTGGAATTCCTTAGCGTTTCTTGCTCACGTCCCCACCAAGCCAATGGCCGCTGCAGCTGCTTACTGCTGTCGTGCGGATGGATATGTTGTCGTCAATCATTGGCAGATATCCCGTGGGTTGGGCGAAGGGTCACACTGTGCGGTGTGCGGCCTGTGGTGTCAGAGATATGAATGATGATAGGATCGGTTTTAGACCCACACGGACCTAACTCCCTCCACCCTTACTCGCACTGACATTTGCACGTGCGCATACACGCATATATATGCACTCACGTGCCCTCACGTATGCACGGAACACAACTATGCCCACGGAAAGTTGTGCACGCATGCGTGCACACACACACACACACATAAGCATGTTCATGTTTACTTTTATCAATTTACCCCAAGCAAGGCTATAATGCCACTAAGACGCAAAGGGCTACTGGGTGTCAAAGAAAATGAAAAAGACTTTAGAATGAAACAGGAACCTGATTCTAAACTTGTTCGAAAGACCGAGGAGGAGTGTGAAACAGGAGATGTGAACCTATCTTCGCCTATTGGTAGAGGGGAAAATAATTATTGAATAAAATTTCTGATTTCCAGCGGAAAGTTCAGAAGTATGGAGTTGAAGTAGGCCTTAGAATGAACCGGAAGTACAATTCTAAACAGGAAAAAAGGGATAAAATTCTACTCTTGTTCAAAGACTGGGGAGGAGTATATATATATATATATATATATATATATATATATATATATATATATATATATATATATATATAATAAATTACAAACATTATGTCAGCTTATTTTTACCATAATCTGTTCTTATTCACTGATATTTTTCCGTGTATTACAATCAAATGATGCAAGAAATGCACTGTAACTGTGAAAATCACTATTATTTCCTAAGTACTTCTCATCTCTTTTTGAGGTCATCATCAGGGGTGCAACTAGTAAGGTAAAACTATGTGTAGTTATCTATTACTGAATTTTTCCTTAAATGCAACGGCTGACAGTTATGCTTTAGCGTTCATTAGGTGAAAATATTATCCACAATGGATTTTTTTTATGTTGGTATGTCATGGTGAAGCGCGCATTAAAGCGTTAAAACCGTTCTTTTTATAAGCATTTTAGACAATTATTACAGTATTCGTAGATGATTCTATTCAGTGTCGGCTTCAATTTTTAATGTAGATTGCTTCGAGTATCTGTAATTTTAATTTGTTATTTTCTTGGTGTAGGATAATTGTGTTATCAATCAGTATTTTTCTATACTGTGAATACGGTCAGAAATTTTGGTATAAATGCCTCGCAATGGACAAATAGTCAGACATGTATAGAGTAAGAGGTCTTCATAATGTAATTGTTGTATATCCAACATATATATTTGTTTTTCTGTCGGAGATATATTCTCCCAAGGGACATTTGAATTTATATATAATTTTGGTTTTACGTAAGATATATGTTGGTGGGAGAGGGTTATTGTGGATAATTAAATTGTTTGTATTGTATTTTGTATAATATATGAAAAATTTTATTTTTTTATTAGGATCCATGAGAGATATATTGGTACGAATGAGGTTTTTTATGATTTTCTCAGCCTGTTTGTAGTTAGCATGCATCTGGTTACGATATAACAGTTTGATATATATAGGGTCCTTTGAGGAAGTACCATGTTCTATTTGACGTGTGTTGAGAGTTTTTTTTATAATTTTTTTTATTTGTTCATCTACAATACGGTTTGGGAAGTCATTATTAATGAGAGCCATTATTTGTGGATGAATTAACTTGTTTCTCGTCAATTAAATTCTGCATGAGTGCTATTTTGTAGTAATTAGGACATTCACTATTATAGTTGAGAGTAAAAGAGTTTTTGCTGGTTGTTGTTTTTTTTATGGGGAGGTAGTAAATGTGTTATTATTTGTGTCTATTAAAATGTCAAGGGAATGGATTTTGTTAAGTTCGTATGTGAACTTGAGGATAGAATTTTTTTTTTAAGTTTTTTTTTTGAGTTCCATTGAGGAGGAAATTGTCAGATATTGTCCGAAATCCATTTCGGAATAGAAGTACAAGAAATATTGAAAAATGGTCCAAGTTTCGACTTTCTTAAGTCATCATCAGATAGGTAGAGAAAATGGGTGAGTTTTGTAGAATGTGAGTGTTGTGACGGAGGCAAAGTATGCTGTGACGTAAGCAAGGCGTGACGTGTGTTTTGTTTACGTTTTTATATACATTGGAGGATGAGGACATAGCCTTTAATAATATTTCCCTGAAATAACATTTGCTGTCGCAATACACAGAATATATCCATATAACCGTTAGAGTAGACCACAACAAACAATCCAAAAATTGGAATAAAAACATATTATAATTACCTTCCGAGACCAAAAAAACTACTGAATAAACTATCAAAACTTACCACAAAAGTTTTCCTACGTTTCTTAAAAATCGAAAACCGAAAAGAATAAATAAAAATATGTAAAATAAAAATAAATAAGAAAAAACAAGTAAAATAAATTAATCCTAATAAATAAATAAAATAATAAACAAATTAACAAAAAACTCCTGCCAAAATAACCGTTAGAATAGACTATCCACAATGCACCACTGACCCGTATATATACATAGCCGAGAAAAAACTCAACGCTTGTGGCCTGATGGTTGCGTTTAGCATGGAACAGTCTGTCGCCTCTGACTGTTGACTTCAATGTTCACATTTATATTTACATACGCTCTATCTCTGATATTGAGCACTTTATCCCATAAATATAGCACACCTTAAAACTATATTTCATCATATATATATATATATATATATATATATATATATATACAAACACATATATATACGCATACATACACATACACACATATATATCTATATATAAAAATATATAAAATATATATATGACAATACAGATACACACCTATCTATACATATATAGCATAGTACAGAAATAAAACTGTCGATGATTAAATGGACAGAATTTACAGTATTTACATTGTTCGGACTGTTGGCCTCATCTTTATTGTCATATTCACAATGTTTAGGCTGTTGTATGCTACGGCCTTCTCCAGGTGATATTTAGAATTTCAAACCGAACCCAGAATAGTCAATTTGTATGTTGGCATTTCTGAAGATCGGTTCGATGATGTTTGTGTAAAAAAAATGGATTTTCTTCAAATGGCTTTTATTCCTACTTGAGTCCAGCTAATTCTTTTGTTGGTTCTAGACTGGACAACATCATAACTAGTCTAACCAATATGGATAAATCAATATGGCTATTTGTAGCAGTGTGTAATAAATATGACTTCATCCTTAAATTGTATGAAGGTGCCGATTACAAGAAAGAGGAAGGTGTCTACTGAAGTTGGCCAAAAGTACGCCATGCTGGTTTTAAACGCCCTTCCTTCCGTATTCCTTCCTTTCTTCTTTTCCTCCTTCCTTCCTTCTTTTTTCCTTACTTCCTTTTTTCCATTCTTTCCTTCTTTTCTTCTTTCCCTTCTTTTTTCTTTCCTTCCGTTTTTTTTTTTTTTTTTTTTTTTTTTACCTTCCTTCTTCTTCCTTTCGTTCCCTTCCTTCTTTTCCCCCTTCCTGACCGGTGAATCCTGCCAGCCTTTCTGACCATTTAATAAACAGCATTCGAGTAGCAATCAGCATTGCCTAAAATGACAGGACTTTCCCGGGCGCTTACCTTGTCTTCCTCTATCAATTACACGGACGAAGAAGAAGCAAAAAAATACACCCCTTTCTAACATCTTCAAAAATATGGCTTCCTTTCCATGACTTGCCCCATCCATCGCCAGTGCGCGCGTGTGTGTGTTTAAGAACGGACACTAATAGAGAAGCGAAAAAAGCCATATCCCTCACCCTGCAATGAACGGACCTCGTCCCACCACCACCACCACCACATCAGTCCTACTTTTCAGATTCGGGTTTGTTTCATGCTCCCTCTTCCAATCCCTACCAGAAGCCTTTATTCAGTTAAATGTGCGATGTGATATTAAATGAAATAGTAACGAGTTCCATCTCCCCAAACGATTCAAAAGACGGCGTAAGTTACATATGGATTTTAATCTCCAAATTAACAGATTAACATACATTTGTTGCACACATCAGGATTTGTTGCTCGGCCTAGTCCTCTTAGGGTAATGGTGAAAAATAGGATGGAACCCTGGCATACAGTATACATTTTTGAGTACATTCATCATTACACATTTTAATTACAGGGGAGTGCAAAAGTAGGTATACAGTAATGAATAACAAAAAAACCAAAAAAAAAAAAACCTGCGCGCTAAATGTATTCTATTGATTCTACAAACATATCAATAACATCTTCCCGTTCTGTAAATTACCACTTTTCCTGCAAAACATTTATTATTATTATTCAAAAAATAAATAAAATGGTATGTTACTTAGTGTATACATACTTTTGCAGACAACCCCCCCCCGCCCCGTATACAATTTTCGTCCCATTTTTTAACGGATTCTGTGATCTGCATAATCAATGGAATCGACGAAACGAATTCAAATTTCGGCAGGTCTGGAGCTTTCACTTTTACATTAATACAATTGAGAAAGACATGGACCCATATCTTCAACTATGGGTCAAATAACAATTTTAACTCTCTAACCTTGGCTGGCAGCCAGTCCGGGAGAATAAATAGTCTAAATTTAAATTCATGGCAATAAGAAACCAATAGTTTTCCCCAAAAGTCAGGGAAATTCACAGATAATAAATAAAAAGAATCTGTGGAGGGCCATGACCACCCCCGTCCTCACAGGAAAGGCCATGACATTCTTAAAAAAAGAAAAGAACTCTTTTTGTTTTTCAAAATGTCGAGTTGTCATATTTTCCCTATTACATATTATTATTATTATCATCGTCAGTATATTCCGATTTCTATTATGGTCACACTGCCTATCAAGTCTCCCGGAAGACCTAAGGCAGCTAGTGGTATGTTGCTATGGCTACATTTCATGATTTGTTTTTCTAGTTTCCATAACATCATTAGCTTTACATGGACAAAGTTCTTCTTAGTGTGTGGGTTGGACTTATTATGACAATCTTTTGTATTTCTCTTAAGCTGGGATTTCCAGGGATTTTTCAATGTGTTGTTGTGTCTCTTTTTTTATCATTCCAAGCGCACCTACTATGACTGATACTATTCTTGGTTTCAAATTCCATGTTTTTTCTATTTCGATTTCTTTATACTTCGATAGTTTTTTTGTTTTGTTTTTTGTTTTGTTTTTTTCAAATTCCTTGTTTGCTATGTTACACTCCGCTGGGCAAGCAATATCAATTAGTTTTTCTTTTATTATTTTATTACTGTTTTATTTCCTTTGATTTCTCGTGTGTACTCAATTTTTTCCAGGTCCCGCCCAGAAAGCTATGGTCAGAAATGGCATCATGACATTTTCCACTGGGCAATTAAAAAATAAAAAAACATAATTTACATAGATAAAGCCCTTCGTGGGTCATACTCACGAGAACAATTTTTTGTATTTCTTTAAGGCATGGCATACCAGGAATCCCTTCAATGAGTCTATTGGAATCTTTTCCAGTCAATCTGAGGGCTCATAACTACAATTGGAATTGTTGATGTTCTCATGTGCCACAATTTTGAGATTTCGATTTCAAGGTCCTTGTATTTTTATAGCTTTTTGAGGATCTTCAAATATACATTGCAGTGTACAGAGACTGTCATATCAATAAGGAGGCTTCTTTTTTGTTTAAGGTCTCTAATCACGATGTCTGGGCGATTAGCTTTGATTGTTCTGTCGGTGTGTATTGTGTAGTTCCATAAAATTGCTACAGGTCCCATCTCCGTAACCGGGTCTGTGTGGTGTTCATACCAATTTCTTACATTTTCCTTCCCACAGAAGTTTCAAATTTTCCAGTGCAGATATTGGCCCACTCTGTCATGCCTTGTTTTACATTCAGTGGGTGCCACTGATGGGTACGAGGTTTGTCTACATCAGCTTGTTTGGTACGGGCAGAGTACTGACCGTGAAGCGGTTTATGTTGCCATCGTTTCTGTATATGGTCGGTTGCATTTGCTTTTACTTTCTTTTTTAAGTATTTTTTCTGCTTCAGTCGGTGTATTGTGCTTTACTTGTATTTCTACACCCATTTGAAACTCCATTTTGAACTTGTTGGCTTACGGAATAAAGTCGCTTACTACTTTCATATTCTCTGACATATATCCATCATCCAGTCTTCTGTAGTTTCCAGGTATCTTAGAAGGCCAATTGTTGTAGTTTTGTAAGACAGTTATAGTTAAACTAATCCTTTGCCTCCTTCGGATCTGGGAACATACAGACGATCAACATCAGCTTTGGGATTATGCATGTGGTGGCAAGTGAGAAGCTTTTTCGCTTTGGCGTCCATTCGTTTAATGTTAGCTATGGCCCATTTAAGGATGTTGAAACGGTATTGCACCACATGGAATTCAGATCGGTACACAGTACCAGACGCACACACCTGTAGTACTCGTTTCTTACCTTCTCCTTCATTTGGGTCTGCTGTATACCTTCTCCTTCACTAATCCCTAGTACTTATAGGCTTCATCTTGTTCCAGTTCCTTAATCTTTGTGACAAAATCTAGACCTATTGAATGTGTTTCTGTAATTCTCCCTTTCTTGAATGTTACTTTTGCACATTTATCTAATCCGAAATCCATACCTATGTCGTCACTGAAACATTTTACAGTATTGAGGAGACCCTTCAACTCATTGTCGTCTTTGAAAAAGAGTTTGAGATCATCCATGTAGGTGATTGAATACTTTCTTATTTAGTCTGTAACCATAGCTACTGTCGCTTAGTTCATGCGTAAGGGGGGGGGGGTAAGAACAGACAAAACAGAAGGAGTGACAGGGAGTCTCCTTGAAAGATTCCTCATCGGAAATTCAGGAGGTTGGAGATGGCAGTGCCTCTGGTGTGATTTAGGTATAGTGTTGGGTTCCACATTCCCATGCTTTGCTTAAGCAAATTTACTACCACGGGGGAGACTTTGTACATTTTCAAAGTCTTAAGGATCCAAGAGTATGGCACATTATCAAAGGCTTTACGGTAATCAATCCACGCTGCGCTAAGATTTTTACATCGTCTCCTGCAATTTTTCAAGATCATTTTGTGTATCAGTAGTTGATCTTTGCAACCATTTGAACCTCTCCTGCATCCCTTCTGTTCCAGTGGAAGAAAGTTGTTTGCTTCGAAAAAAGAGTAAGTACGTTCGTCAGGACAAATGTGATCAAATTTCATTATTATTATTATTATTATTATTATTATTATTATTATTATTATTATTATTATTATTATCTTTTGGGGGGAAGGGGGCAAATGTAATTTTTTTTATTGAAGATTTCCGGTATTTTCTTCGACTGTTAAATTGAATTGTTTGAATTTGAAATAAAGTACCTTCCTTTCACTCAGATCCCATTGACTCGTCATTCATTGACGACGCCTTAACTATATTATAACAATTATTAATTTAACGAAAGATAGAGAGACAGAAATATAGTAATCATAGATAGATAAATAAATAGATAGATAAATAAATAGATAGATAATTAACAGACTGACATAGATAGATAGATAGATAGATAGATAGATAGATAGATAGATAGATAGATAGATAGATAGATAGATAGATTGGTAATAAAGTCTGATTGTGTGCCGTTTGAGAAAGAGGGGGGAGCAGCTGCAGGACAGCTCCAACGATAAAAGTCTGGAAGATATTAAAGGAATGTGAAGGAAAACAATGAAATCGCAAAGATTTCCTCAGAGTCGGGGGAGTGGAACACGTATTGTGTCTGTCTGTCATTTAGGCGAATTTCAAATTCCAAAAGAAAAGAAAAGCGAAAAAAAAAAACAGGAAAAGTTCACATGATATCCACCTGACATTGTTCTACGAAGATATGACAAACGGGAAAGTTATCTATCGAGGAGATACACACACACATAGATGTGCACGCATACATACAGTGACGCATGCACACACATACATACATACATACATACATACATACATACATACATACATACATACATACATACATACATACATACCATCGTGTTTTTGAGTCATAAAACGGATTTACGAGACCCGTTCATAACACGTCGAATCGCCCATGTTTTTGTAACTTTGCACATGCATATGTTCTCTATCCTTCCTCTCTCTTTCTCTACTTGCTCTCTCTATCCTTCTCTCTCCTCTTCCTCCCTCTTTCCTTCTTCCTCTCTCTCTCCTTCCTCTCTCTCTCCTTCCTCTCTCTCACTCCTCCCTCACTCTACTTCTCTCCTTCTCTCTCTCATTCCTTTCTGTCTTTCTGTTTCTCTCTTCCGTTCTCTCACCCCTTCCTTCTCTCACTCTGTCCTCTCTCTTTCTCTCTCTCTCCTCCTCTTTCTCCTCCTCTCTCTTCTCTTCTCTCTCTTCTTCTCACTTTCCTTCCGCTCTCTTTTCTTCCTCTCTCCCCTTCCTTTCTCTCTTTCCTTCCTCTTTCTGTTTCTTTCCTCTATCTTTCTTCCTCCCTCACGATCTCATTCTCTCTCCTTTATCTCTCTCCATCTCTCTCCTCTATCTTTCCTTATCTTCCTACCTCTCCTCTCTCCACGCTCTCTCTTTCCTTCCCATCTCTCTTCCATTCTCTCTCTTTCCTTCCCCTCTCTCTCCTCCTCACCCTTTCCTTCCTCTGTCTTTCCTTCCCCCTCTCTCTCTTCCTTTCCCCTCTCTTCTTCTCCTTCTCTTCCTCTTTCTCTCTCTCACTTCCACTTTCTGTACACACACACATATTCTATACATATATACATGGGCTTGTCTATATACGTGTATATAATTTAGATATTTTTCTGTTGGCCGACTTAATAAATAAGGGTAAAATAGTTGTGCTTCGACTTTTGAAATCTCTTACAACTATTTTCCTATTTTATTTGGTATCTGTTTACAAAGTTTCATACACAGAATTCATGAACTGATTTACGACTGGAAAGAAAACATCCAAAATCCTTACATTAAATTCGCTTTTATTTCCGGAAATTTGGCATTTTAGTTGCCTGACATAAAACTTAATGTTTCACATCATAAAATAAAGTGAAGGAAAAAATGTTTCAGATTCGGAAAGAGAATCGATGAGATTTCTTTGGAATGAATTTAAGTTGTTATTTCCATGAAGCGAAAGTTTTGTGTAATTGTCGTCTGGAATTGAAGACGTTCACAAAAACATGAATGCATCACAGACAATACAAATGAGGTAATTGCGCGAGTAACAATTTATCAAATATGGTGAATGCAATATATGGCGATTAAAATCTATTTTACTCTGAGAGTGAAAACAAAAATTGAATTCCTTCAACACAAAACGGTTTCTGAAACATCGGCTGAACTTCGGATTTGTTATTGGTTTTTGTTATGTTCTTTTGGTTTGTTTGTTTATTTTTTCCATTCCACAAATGATTTTTATCGTTTGGTTTAGAATATAGAAAGGATGGACGAAAAAAGAAAGATAAATAGAAAGAAAGAAAGAAAGAAAGAAAGAACGAAAGAAAGAAACAGAGAAAAAGGAATAAAATTAAAAGAAAGAAATGATTATGAAAAAATTGAACGAAATAAAAAAGACTGAAAAAAAGAACAAAAGAAAATTAAAAATATCAACAAAAGAAAGAATCAAACTAAAGGGAAAAAAGAAGAAACTAAAAAAGTATTAAAATAAAGAATGAACGCAAAGAAATAACTTAGTTAAAAGAAAGAAAGAAAGAAAGAAAGAAGAATGAATGAATGAAAGCAAAAAAAAAAGAAAGTATAATGTTAACTGATGAACGAAAGAGAGATTAGGGGTCATGTTTTGTTTGTTTTGTTTTTTTCTTTTTACATTGAAAAGAGAAGAGAAAATGCTAACTCTATGATCTGAGTTTAAAACGTTCCGATTCTACAATCAGGATCTTTTTTCAAAAATTTTATTCAAGCTGATCTTCATTGAATTTTCTCGACTTAAACTCAAAGATATAAAGACAAACACCCTGTCTTCTACAGGGTCATTTAAAAGTAACTCCCTATTCCATGTATGAGTGGCCAGCCAGTAATCCTGACTTAACACCCTGTGACTTTTTCCTTTGTGGTTGGTTAAAGGAGCAAATCTACTATACCAAGCCAAGACTTTGGAAGAACTTGAAGGGCAAATACAAGAAGTTATGTCTTCCATACCACAAGAGTTCCTGGTGAAATCAGTTGATGCGATTCCTGAGCGGCTCGAAAAGCTGGTAGCAAAATCTAGTGCCCATGTCGAATTTTAAATAAAACCTCATGCTGAACGCTTTCCTCTCATAACCATTTCTTGTAAAAATTATAGTTAATAAATAAATTAGAAGTATTTAAATATGGGGGGGTACTTTTCAATCATCCTGTAGTTTAAAAAAAATCCTGTCATCTGTTTTTCATCTATTCTGTTTTTGTATTGTTTTGCTGAGGTAATGAGCGGTCGAGCAGAGTTGGAAGTATAAAGTTATCGGAGGGTGGCTAGGTCGATTGCTAACGCTGTCTTGGTGATACTAACGCTAATGAACCTATGTGTCCTTGAGAAGAGAAAGAATGAAAAAGTAACTGTGGACAGCTTGTGAGAGCATAAGTTCGAATTTAAAATTTGTTTTTTATTGGTCGAGTGATAGAGATGTTGAACGTACTTGATGTATCGATGAATATGCTTAATTGGGAAAAAGAAAAAGGCGGGAAAGAAAAGCTGGGGGAATGGTTGTACAAAAATGAATAAGAAAAACACGTTTTACGACATTACGTAATATACGTGGATATTCACAAAATTATCAAACTATTTAGAATATATCGAAACCGGTTGCTCGACCTTAGCAACAAAGCTTAGGATAACCGGATGCGCATGCGTGAACAGACAATCTTTCAGTTGATTTGTTTAATTAGCAGTGAGATACGATTGAGGGACTTTGTATACTCTTTGACCGTCACATTTACAGAGCGAATAGATTCTCCGTGTCGCGCCGGATTTTCGGTAAAACATTGCATCACCATTCCCTCTATTGCCCAGATTTGTTACCCTGGAACTTCTATGTTATCCACAAAATAAAATCGCCGTGGACGAGATTAAAGAGACCGTGGTGACACGGCTGATGTTGATTTTGAAAGAAAATTTTGCAGACTGTTTTAAAAAGTGGAAGGTACGCCGGGATAGGTGCGTGTGGTACCAAATGACTTTTTTTTTCTTCCTCTTTTTAATCATTCCAGCCCAAGCAAGGCAATAAAGCCATTAAAACAATAAAAGAACAGGAATTAAGAAAACAGAAGATAATGATTGACATTGCTGCCACACCTGGTTTGGTGCTCCTGCTATACATTTAGAGATTTTTGATAAAATCCAAAGAAGAAACTGCAGTGTTATTGGTCCTGACCTGGCATCTCGGCATCAGTCACTTTGCCACCGCCGTAAAATAGCTTCCCACCGCCTTTTCTATAAATAGTTTCATGGCAATTGTTCTGATGAACTTTCCTCTATGGCACCTACACTTTATGAATTTAAGCGCAGTGCTAGATTGGCAGCTAGGTCTCGTCATTTTACAGTTGAATTGGCTAAATGTAACCGTAAGTTCTATGCTAACAGTTTCTTTTATCGCACTTCTCGCTTGTGGAACTCTCTTCCAGTTTCTTGCTTCCCAGTCTGATCTTCAAAAATTAAAATGCAATATCAATCATTATCTTCTGTCTTAATTGTTGTTGTTTTTCTCTCGTTGTTTTTTTCACATATTTCTGACATTTATTACTTACCCTTGCGTCTTAGTGGCTTTATTGCCTTGCTTGGGGTGAAATGATTAAAAGGCATTAAATCTTTTTTTCCTGTATTGAATATGATTCTAGTAGAATAAAATGGAAAAATGGCTTCCTAGCATTCAATCATCATCAAAGCTATTTTGATTTGAAGGCAAATCAGTATTATTTCTCATCTTCAGTAAAATTGTCAAAATGGAATTTTTACTGATACTTCTTTTCATGTCAACTGTTCAGTGTTTGTACGATGGTTGGTCGGAGTCTTTCGTAAACGTGTGTTGCATTTGTTTTGTCGGATCAAACACCATGGATTTATTCGGAGTTTATATTCCATAAGTTAAGTATTTTTTTCTGTTTTATTCTTCACGACACATAAATAAAACGCTGTTAATTTTATCTGTCAACTAATGAAAAATTAAATTTTGTTTGTCCAAACAACTATCGCTCAGTATATTTATTTAATCAGCAGCATCTAGTTTCAAAGTTAATGCTTTCAACAACCTTTTATATAAATAAAGGACGCTTCTGCATGTTTAAACATGGTGAAATAATTCATGTAGACTTAATGTGTAATGTGTTGAAATATTTTGAGGCCGTTGCAGCAACACCATTCCATATCTGGGCTTTTAATTTAAGCTCGAACCGCAGCCTCTTGCCAACAGCAAATATGAATTTCTCTCAGGCCATGGAAAGTAGTGTTTCAGCATAAATAATGTTCTTGTCAATAGCAACTGTGGAATCAGATGTCTTTATTCATCGGCATCAGCTAATTGATTAAAATATTATTTCCTTTAAATTAAACACCGGAGAAAAATGTTTCTCTGACGTTTACCGCACTTTATTTTTTTTTTCGGGGGTGGGGGAAGGATTTCATAAAAACAAAGATACTTCGTGTGTCATATGGGTAATATATTTTATGGAAGGATTACGACTGTAAATGTCGGGCTCACACATATTTATTTTAATGAATGAAGAAATTCCTTCCTTCAAAAAAATAATTCTGTTCATTTCTTTTATGACAAAAAAATAAAGACCACACAATATATATATATATATATATATATATATATATATATATATATATATATATATATATATATATATATATATATATAGTTAATGTTCAGAGTTGAATCAGACCAGGAAACGGTAGTATTAAAAAGTGCTCAATACACTTATAAAAAGATAAAAATTTAACATGTATAGCTAAGTTTAGAAAATTACGAGATCAACCGATTCCATTACATTGGTTTCAACTTTTTGTTATCTTCAAGCGATTTTGGTCAATTGATTCCCTGACTCTTTATTTTTTAAAAAAAAACTTTTATGAACGCTATATTTTTAAAATAAATAAAAAAAAATAAATAAACGCACGACGTGAGGTGTGGTAGAAGGTGAGGATGACAAGAAAGAGGAGGGGAAAATCAAGTGCATTGGAAATGTGGTAGAGGTAAATGAAATATACATATTTTCTTTTCATCCCACTTCAAATGAACTCAAAAGGAACTTTTTAGTACGTATACAATGGGTCATAATTTCTGATCAAAATTCAAAAGTTTGTTGTTTTTTTTTATCTGGAAAATGTTATAGCTAATTTTTCTTGATGACAAAGGTTGGAGATGTTGCTACGCTTGTCGTAAGGTTTTGTTTTTTAATTTCCCAGTTTACAATCGAATCTTTCTCCTTTTGCATTTTTCTCCCTTAATTTCCACACATTGTTGTCTAGTTTAGTAGAACATATATTCATTCAAAGCAGTTTCGTTGAATAATCTGGACATATAATGTCTATTTATTTTAATTTTAATCCTCTCAAATTATATATATATATATATATATATATATATATATATATATATATATATATATATATATATATATATGTAATTATGAATACGACACAATTTTTTCAAAATGTTTACAGTACATAGTTTAAAATATCTAGGTTTTAACTAATAGTTTTAAAAAGTTTTAAAAAATAATATTTGGATATTTCAATAACTTAGTTACCTCCCTTGACGTTTGCATTTAATTTTCAAATGAACACAATTTTTGTCTTAGAAAGAACAACACCCTGATGATGACATTGAGCTTATGTCGAAAGTGCTCGAAATAAAATGAATATGCATCAACATGTTAACTTTCTTTCTTCCTTTAATAAGGATATTAAGAATCTTGTCCGTAAATATAAGAGGATCCTATTAAGAATAAGTAGACAAAACTTGTCTAAATTATTTAATGAGACATGTCTTTATATATATATATATATATATATATATATATATATATATATATATATATATATATATATATATATGGAGTGTGTGCCATGCATTTGTGAACGCATCCTTCGCGAGCCATAAATAGAAAGGGTGTATCAACAATACTCACACAGCATAATAATTGGGAAGTGCGGTATGGTGAATGGATTGTGGCTCAGAATGTCAGTGCGTTAAATCCAACATATACAGAAATTCTCCGAAATGACGTCCTAGCCCATCGAAGGCACACACGCGAAGCCTCTGAAAAAGAAAAACTCCAATTGAACAAAAGAGCAGATATGCATTTCCGTGACATGAAACCAGCTTGCACTGGACTGTTTAACCAAACTGAACCTTATTGCAGTATATGCTACAGTATAAAGCTTAGACACTGACAGCGCACTGAAACATGTCACAAGATAACCGAAAACTTCGAAAATTTTATCTGCATATCAACTACTTCTTTGCATGCACGCACTCAAAGCTGATACGTAAAAGTGCTCAATACACTTAGTAGAGCAAAATTAAAATACCTAAAGCGCCTAATGATCCGGTAGGTGAAACCTTGGTAGATAGAAATACACTGTAACAGTGAAAATAAAAGTAATTTTCACTGTTACAGTGCATTTTTTGCATCATTTGATTGTAATAGACGGAAAAATATTCGTGAATATGAACGGATTATGCTAAAAATAAGCAGACATAGTGTTTGTAATTTATTTAATCAGACATGCTTAAAAGATAATTTGCTGCCTAAATACACACATATATGTGTGTGTGTTAAAAAGAATGACCATTTTATGTCAATTAATTTTATTGATCATTTTATTGATCTATTTTATTGATTGATTGATTCGTTTTCTATGGCTTACCAACCCTTTGCAGGTCATTTATAATAATTGTTTACTGTTACAAGTCTTACTAATTAACCCATAGAGAGGAGGAGAAGAGGTAGATTCATACCTTTACCAAGAGTATGTGCGCTTAAATGAATATAACGAACCCAATGGGAATTTAAATTCGGCTCACCGATGAACAATTCTGAGTCATTATCCATTACAAGATCCGCCGATCAAAGCTTAAAGCACCTGGTATTCCTAAACAGTCACTCATCTAGGTGACCTGGCTCGACGTTACTTAACTTCAGTGATCGCACGGAAATTAGTGTTTTACTGTGATGTAGCCGTAAGTCCATTTTTCTAGTATGCGAATATCGTTTGTTTGTTTGTTTAGCGGCATATCAACACCTTATGGGTCATTTAATGCCGAAATTTAATTTTCTTTCGAGCTTGAGTGATTTTTCTTTTTACAAAATCTATTGCTGTTAATTATTTTATTATTTTTTCAAAATCTATGCTTCCAGTTTATTACCCTAGTTTGGGGGTTCACTATTTGCCCATAACTGGGACCCTCATAGTAATTAAGAGGTGGTTCCACGCTCCCCAAAACCTCCCGATCAGAGGTCTTGCTGCCGGATGTAGTTTACCGTCATACACAGGACGAGATATCGTTTGTAAATGTGGTTGTTGTTGATGTATAAAATAGCCAAAGTTCTTATTGGGTTCAAGTTTTCGACTCATATGATTCATCGTCAGAAATGTGAATAAGTAAAGAGGAGAAAAATATTATATTTTAAGCAGCGCATTATTTTAAGTGTCGCTATTTATTGTTCGAAAAATAAACTCAATGCGATCAAATGCAGTCAGTCATCTGTTAGCAACTTGTAATTTCTGTTTTTTTATGAATTCAACTTTACGGTGTCTTAGACTAATAGTTACTTATTCTCAATGGGGGGGTCCTTTTGTTGAATGTAAATGACTTCAATAATCATTTGTCTTTCTTTTGTAATTAGATTTATGTAACATTTTAGGATTGTTAGAGAGGAGCTGTATAATATTACTATAATTCTTGTGGTGCTTGTTAATATGTTGTCGAATTGCATTTGCACTTTGTTTATAAAATGCCACGTGAGCCTGCGTTCAAGAGTGTTTCCTATTGCAATATTGCCTCCGATTACACAAACAAATTCATAATAAACATAAAATTATTTTTTTTAATAAATCAAGTTTATAAGAACAATTGGTGGACACAAACACTCACACACACACACACACACATATATATATATACATACATATATTACTCCAAACGTTATTACAGTGAACACCAATAATTATAGAATCCCAATTTTGTCTATTACTTAATATATCAAACTATATTTTATCATATGATAAAATATAGTTTTATGGCAAGCTATATTTATGTTTTATCAGTTGTTGGGCAGAGTTTAATTAGACCAGGAAACAGTAGTATTAAAAAGTGCTCAATATACGTATAAATAAAATAAAATAAAAATAAATATTTAACATACAATTTCAATACCTTTGCTTTTCTCTTCCTCTTCTATTACGATTCACGTTGAGCATTTCTTTATTTATTTTTAAATAATAAAGCGTTAAAAAATTATTTAGCCCGAATTGCCTGAAGATACCGAAAGGTTGAAACCAAGGTAGCGTGATCGGCTGATCTCCTAATTTTTTCAAATACACACACACACACACACACACACACACACACACACACACACATATATATATATATATATATATATATATATATATATATATATATATATATATGAAAATATATAGGAAAGAACTCGTTAGGTAAATAATCCAAAGTTCTTTAGTATTTTTGTTATTATTTTTATAAAACTAGCGATGGAATCATATTTTTAAATAAATAATTATATATATATATATATATATATATATATATATATATATATATATATATATATATAAAATGTGTATGTATATAAATATAAATATAAATATATATATATATATGTAATTTTTATATCTATTATTTATATATTATATATTCGCGGTACTTATTGGAAAGCGCTCAATATCAGTGATAGAGCTAACATATTTAATTGGATTGATGTGAGTTTGTGACCCTGGGTTTCACGCTGTTTGCGATCGTCAGACAAACTGATTAATTTTTAAATTTGGGATTTATATATGGTTGCGTATATCGGTTTTTATATGTTAGTGGGAGGAAAAATTGATGTCGAAAACTCACTCGTATTTACGCAAATATCCACAGAATACACCTGTGGTTTATACTGCAACCATGCTTACCTAAAACCTCCGGTAAGCCAACGGAGCTAATCTATGCATTCTGTTTGCACAAATTCTGATTTACAATACTACTTAACATGTACACTGCTTATATTTTTTTACATTGATAATTTTCTCCTGAGTAAACGCTTATGGCAATATCATGTTGAAACACCTGTTAAGCAGAGTCGAGCCTGGTTAGTATGTAGTAGATAAGAGACCGCTTGGTCGGAGGATATCATGTGTTTTAAACTTGGATATGCGCGTGATGTAATACATAATGACTCAGAATTCGAAATCGGAGAACTGGGTTCCATTTATGGTCAAATTGTTATATTTACTTACGCACAAATACCCTCCCAGGTATGGTTTAATTAGTAGGAATTGGTTGTCTTTTGTTTAGCGGCATATCAGCCTCTATGGGTTATTTAAAGCCGATCTCTAAATATTTTGTACGCAATTTTTATTTTATTTATTTGTTTATTTTTTGCAAATTATAATAATTTATAGTGGTACAAGTTTTACTAATTAACCTAAAGCTGGAGAGAGAAGAGGTGGGTTCGCATTTTTCTCAAGTGTAAGTGAATATAAAGAACCCAACTGGAATTCGAACGCGCCTCTCCGATTATCAATTTCGTGCCATTATCCATTACACCTCCCACACATCCAAGCTTACAGCACCTGTTATACCCAAGCGGTTAGGTACTGAGCAGGCTCGACTTTGCTTAACTTCGGTGATCGTACGGGGACCTGTATTTCAACATAATGTGGCCATAAGCCTAATTAATAGTATTTGTATCAGTAAATCATTACCATCTCCAATTTCACAGTCTAAAATATATTTTCTGGCTTTAAATAACCTGCAATCAATCCTGAGTAGATGAGCCATTCCACACTGCACCTCACTTATATGTATTAAAGTATTTTCAAAGCGTCACATTTTTTCAGTTTCACTCGTTATATTCATTTAGTTTGTATTATTCTTTAACAAATATGCATTTTTATCTAAAGGCATTTTCTGTTTCTAGTATCGTCAGTATGAACGGTAAAGACTTAAAGAACAGGGATTTCATGGCACTCTATAATTGATTGAGGGTGATGTTCACACAATCTTTCAACACGTAATACTGTAATACTAATATATATGGCCGGATTTGGACGAAGAGAGGCTAATCTACTTGGGAGGCCCCTCCAAGCCCCACATTCTCACAAGTGGGGGAAAATACAAGAGTTTCAAATTAAATAATTTGAGTCAAGCCGAGGATGATGACGGTTGTTTAAAATTCCACAGTTGACAATTCCTTCTTTAAAGAACATAAGATGTTATTGTTAAATACAGAATGTGATTGAAAAAATACATAAACGTTCAAATTAAAAAACAATCTATGAAAAAATCAATGCTAGCATCGAGTTATCGGCTTAAGACAGAATTATTCTGAAATAAAACGTAAGGAAAATTACTGAAGGGTTGTCTAGAGTCTCCAATGCTTTATGACAGCATGTTTATGAAAGGTCTATGACATTGTCAAAAATATTATGCACCTTGGCTGGAAGCCACCTTAGATTTTGAGAGCCTAGGTTTCAGCCTACTAAATTCGGCACTGCTGATATATCTTCCAGTCATGTCTATGTTTATAGTCCTTTGGTTTCAAGTTGGGAAAATCAGACACTGAGTGGTCAGTTGTCTCAATATGTTGTTTGCTTAATTGGGTTTGAACCATTTGTTATTATTATTGCCTGGATATTCCTGGTGAATAGGCTTTGGTTCTGTGCGGTCATTATAAAAGCCTGCCTCATTCACCAGCCAGTTCCCGTCACTGCTGAGGGTATATTGACTAAGTGATTTTTTTCCAGGCGGTTTTCAATCTCTGTCTATATTTCTGAGATGAGGTATTGTAACTATTTTCACTATTTACATTGTTCGGACTGTTGTCCTCATCTTTATTGTCATATTCACGTCGTTTCGTCCGTTATATGCTGTGGCCTTCTTCAGGTGATATACGTTGTAATTTCAAACCGAACACGTTGTATCGTCTATTAAAACATAACCTCAGTCGACAATTTGTATGACCTTCTTCAACTTCCCAAGGCTTGGGTCATATTTTATTATTTCCTCTCTTCCTTTTGCTCTATCCTTGTATCAAAATGGCACGATGGATCACCGATTAACTCTTCTTTTGCTTTTTCATTTACTTGGAGGTAATATAAGTATATGTTATTCTGCTCTCACAAGTAAATAAATCGTAGATGATGCACCGCTTTTGTGCATATACATGTTTGTGGGTACATGATTATTAGAGTGGGGAGAGATGTGTTTTATGCTTTAGTTTTGTTGAAGTTATATTTTGGTTTAGAGTTTGATTTAAGAAATATTATATGGATTAATGTCCTGAAAGAGTTATTTTATGTTGGTCGTTTGGATGGTTGATCTTGTTCACTGGAATATCTATCTTTATGGTTTATTTAATGCCGAAATGTAAATATTTTTAACGCAATTGTATGGCTTCAACCACAGATAAATTGTATTGTTGGTCATTTCTTTTCTTCATATAATAATTTATTGCTGGTATTTTCAATATAAAAATGTATTTTACTTTCATAAGGTTTTGTTTTTGATTGGAGAGTTCACTATTTGTCCATAGCTGGGACCCTAACAGTTACTAGCACAACAGGTTAGGGTGGACCTGGGAACAAAAGCAAAGAGGTCGTTCCAGGCTCCTCAAAATATCCAATCTCTTTGCTGCCAGATATAGTTTATCGTCATACCCAGGACTGTCCAGTTTCTGATCTGTTTGTACTGAAAATTCCCACAAAAACCTGCGTATTTCTAACACTAAAGTTTTCTAAGATCTACAGTTGGACCTCTCCTCGCTGAAGACCCCACTTTTCACACAACTTCCAGTGAATGATTTTAGTTGCTTCATCATGTATCCACGTTTTATACTCATTCTGAGCTAAACTTGGGCTCTAATTCACAATGTGTGCTAAAGTTTCATCAAATTTCCTACATATGTTGGTATCTCTTCTTTGTGGACATGCTTACTGACAATATTTGTACTAATATCCCGATCTTGAGCTTCAATTATAATGCTTTCTGTTTCCTTTTAAAAAAAAAAAAACACTTTTCAACTAATTTCATGTTACATTACCTTCGATTCCTTCTGTTGCTTTCTCAAATTTTCCTTGCAATTCTTTTTCTCTTGCGACATTATGCTCTTCAAGAATTCCTTTTGAATCTACTTCACTCGTTCCGCATTTCAAAACTTGTTCCTTTATTTATTAT
Organism: Acanthosepion lycidas; assembly: GCA_963932145.1. NCBI lineage: Eukaryota > Metazoa > Mollusca > Cephalopoda > Sepiida > Sepiidae > Acanthosepion > Acanthosepion lycidas. The sequence goes on from OZ010575.1 coordinate 686,242, forward strand.
TATTAATATTGTTGTTGTTACTAGCCGAATTACCCGCGCCTTGCTACGTGTCACACATTTTGTTAAGAAAATGATGATTGATTTTAAATCACTGTTATAATTTGTGAAGAAAAATGATGCATTTTAATATTACTCAATGATCTTGTCGATGTGACCTCCATCTTTTGAACTTCTTCTATATTTTTCACTGAAGTCATTCCCTTGGTCAAATTAAAATTTAATTTAAATGAAAAGGAAAAACAAATCAGTAGGGGTTTGTGCAAAAACAGCTTGATCTGACCCCTTTGATATGTATTTGGTGCAATACTTCATTGAATGAATTGATAAGCAGATTTCAACATTGATATGACAGTTGAATTGTCGCAACAAATATGTATTGCAAGGCATTACCCACTGTTTGGTCATTTCTTGCTCAACTTGTCCATATTGCCTCATTTTGATCTTGCCCGTGTGACCTCCATCTTATGGCTTTCTCCTTCTATATTTTGGATAGGAGGCATTCCCTTGTTTAAATTTAATTTAAATCAAAGGAAAAATATTTCAGTGGAGTGGTTTATGTCCCCCCACCAAAAAAAAAATCCCGCGCAACCTCTTTGATCAAAATGAAATATACTTATCCAAGTACCTTGGGTAATGTAGTTTCAGAATATATATAGTTATAGAGGTTTATCTCCAAAACCCTAGGAGTTCGGTAACAGACAGACAGAGACTACAACTTTTATATAGAGAGATTAATAATTTTCATACATTTCTTCACGCTTGATGTCTTGTCTCTCGCTTGAGACTGAGCAAGCCACATCAAATTTCCAGTACCTTCCTCGATATCCTAGCAAGCCTACCAATACCGTAGTCATAACAGATTTATTCCCTCTCCGACTATCTAATTCGTCTACTCTTTCTTCCCTTATTTCTGCCACTGATCCAAATATGCTATGTATCACGGGTGGTGTCAAATCCCATCCTTTATGCGTCAGTTTTCTGAGTTAACTGACGAGATACTTTTGTTAATCAAATGTTTCCTTTTCTTTCATCATCATCCAGTGATCCACTGACACAACAGGTTCTATTTCCCTTGCTTATAGCGATCAAATCCAGGTTTCCCGCTTGCATATGGTCAGCCTGAATCTCAAACCTACTGACCACCTTATTCTTTTTAGTTTCCTACTACATCCACTGTTTTGTGCTGCTTATTGAAACACAGTCATTTGCAAAATCCCCAACGTATTCCCGTCTTTTATGCTCTTATATTTATTTAAAGCTAGTTTATAGTCGTTCTGCACAGAAACAACATTGCTTGTTTTAATTGGTGTGTTTATTCTAGGCTGCCGGATAAGATACTACGTTTCTCCTTTCAGGTGTCCTCTTTATAACCATGCCAATTATTTTTTTGTTTTTTATAGTTTTCTTTGCCTGAGGAGATTTTTCTTTCCCAGGAGTGTTTTTCACAGTTTATATGTCTTTTTGTTTTGGGGTTTTTTTTGTTTTTTTTTTGTTTTTTTGTTTTTTGTTTTTTTGTTTTTGGCTATTTCGTGTAATTTTCTTTTTATTATTATTATCATTATTATTATTATTAATATTATTAGTGAATTCATAACAAATTAGTGGGGCTAAATTCTACCCGACGATGTCTGTAGTTCATGCCATAATAATCATGTTAGTGAGTGAGCCGGGCGGATATCTTTAGCAAAACAGATGTTAGTGATTTGACTTTGAGTGGACAGAAATATAGGTAGCATGTGTGTAGATGCGTCCGCGTGTGTGTTAAATGCCGATTGGAGAGGGGGGCGTCTTTATGCGGCTGCGAATTTATCTGCAAGCAAACATAATTAATCTGAAATGATTAGAAATTGACGTCGACAAGAGTGCCTCAGTATTCCCAACATTTGACAAAGAGTCATCATCATTTTAGAGGCGGAAGTATAAAACATCGGAACTCATTCTGGGAGGGAACCGAACCAAGTCAGTGGGTGCGTCTCTGTGGTGCTAAATCAGCCGGCGGTCAAGTAGCAAGAAACGATTCATGTGTTTTAGGAGGTGGGGCTGTAATTGTTTTGGTTTGTGTGCATGTGTTTGTCTTGTGTGTATATATATATATATATATATATATATATATATATATATATATATATATATATATATATGTGTGTGTATGTGTTTATGTGCCTTTATGTTTGTTTTGTTTTTGCGTGCGTTTCTGTGTGCGTCTGTTTGTGTGCCTAGAGACCCGCAAAGAAGAAACGAGGTTTCTAAAAGTAGAATTTCCAACATAGTTATTCTACGAATTATACAGACAAGTATCTATTATCTTTGTTAATACCATAGCCTGCTGATGTGTCATTAACATGGAAACCCATGAATTTGTTAGTGTCTTATTTTCGAAAATGAAATATTTTCATAATTCGAAGAAGCATCTTCCTTTTTGTCACATTTCTGTAAACTTTTTAAACTAATGACTTTATTGAGGAAATAAAAAAAGCTCACTAAATATTTTAAAAAATGTTCTAACGTTTGAACAATAAAACTACAGAAGATCAAAAGGTCAACGATTCGTGGTCTCAGGTCAAGATGAATGAAGAAAACATGAAGATGCCTTGTTTTATCAGTTTAAAGGTTGCCAATTTCGTAATGGTACTGTCCATCAGTGTTCAAGCCCGAGTAAAAACTCCGGTTTCATCTAAATTCTACTTCAACTCTATAATTCTAACGTCTCTATACTTCTAACGTCTCAGAAATTTTTACTATTTCTTTATTTATTTTTGCACAATAGGATTAAGTTCACCCATTATCCGATTCACACTCCTGGCCAGTCTTTTGAACAGGAGTAGATGTTTATCCCTTGTTTCTTGTTTAAAATTGAGTTTCCGGTTCCTTCTAAATTTTACTTTAACTCTATACTTCTAACGTTTCCGCTTAAACTCTGAAATTTATACTAATATTGTATTCCTGATTCCTTCTAAAATCTTTTTCTTCTCTTCTACTTCCAGTAGCCCTTGCGTCTTAGTAGCTGTATCACCATGCTTCGGGTGAATTGATTTTTAAAAAAATAGAAAAATAAACCAAGGGAAGGCAGAAGAAGCTATCGGCTGAAATGTATTAAAAATAACAATTATAAAGATACTAGTCCGAAAAAAAATGTGGAACTGAGATCAAAAGCGACCAGATTTAGACCCAGGATCTTACATATAAAAGCAAGTTCCTGTCCATTTTTTTTTTTTTTTTTTTTTTTGTTTGTTTTTTAGTTTTCGTCTGTTTTAAATGACGATTGTTCGGCCTATTCTCTACGTGCTGAAAAACTCAAGGGAAATCACTCTGCTACTGTTGATGTCAGACTGGCGCAAAGCAAAAATCACTACAAAATCCATAAAAATCAACATATTCTTATGAATTCAACAAAACCGAACGTCATCACTCTAAACTGTATTTAAAAAAAGGGGCAAAGTTTTCTGCGCATAAATAATCAGAAGTTAGTAAAACCGAATTTTCATTTTAGAGTTTTCGAAGTTCCAAACATAAAAAATTAGCCGGTTAAACACCGAAACCAGTACTTGTACATATGATCAACACCGGGAACTTCACTATTGTGGTCTTGTACTAAAGTAAGCTTAGTAAATATTTATTTCAGTTGTTAAAATTATTCAAATACCACAGAATATTAATCCCCTAAAATATATAATTGATGTTGGATGTATTTTCGCCGATGGTAATAATGTCCTGAGTATGACGATAAACTACATCCGGCAGCAAGATCGAGAAATTGGAGGTTTTGAGGAGCGTGAAACCACCTCTTAACCGCTGCTGTGACCCAGGATGGTATCAGCTGTTAGGGCCCCAACTATGGGCAAATAGTGAACTTCCAAACTGGGGTCAAAACACTAAAAAAGTATAAAAATACCAGCAATACATTTTTGTAAAAAACATTTTAAAAATTACCAGCAATACATTTTTGTAAATGAAATTACTAATGTTCCCAAATTAAATTTCGGCATTAAATGAGCAATAAAGAGTTGATATGACGCTAAACAAACAAAATCGAACATAACAAAAAAAAGCCTTACACAATATATATTTTAAAATGTGAATAAAATTTGCAAGGGAATAAAAAATTCACGTATGAATAAAAATTATTGTATTAGCCTAAGAAAGGGCAAAGATAAAAGGAAGGATAGACAGCTAATTCTAAACTTGAAGACGTCAAGATTTAATTAGCGAATACAATTTCAGAGTTCAGACGGAGACGTTAGGAATATAGAGTTGAAGTAGACTTTAGAAGGAACCAGAAATCCAGTTTTAAATAGGGAACAAGGGATGAACCTCTACTATTGTTCAAAAGACCGGGGAGGAGAGTGAACTGGACAATAGGTAAACCTACCTACGTCTCGAAGGGGAAAAGTATAGGGTTGATGGTAAGCAAGACAAAAACCTCTACTCCTGTTCAAAAACATCGTGGTATTTAAGGCTTAATAAATAACAATCTTGACTCGCTGAATAAAGAATTAGAAAAATCGAAATATACAGTAAAAAAAAAAGATGACATTGCCCTTTCAAGAAATGAAAAAATACTTTCCTGCTTTCCTGTATATATTTACCATGCTTACCTAGAATACTCCGTGGGAAACGAAATCTCTTTCTAATCAGAAGAATGAGAGTCTATCTTGTTATCCATAGCTTTACGACCAGCACCCAAGTAGATATTTATGTTAATGCAGAACTTTTTAAGATACAGCACCCACTGTGAAAGCCTCGCCATCTTCTAGTATTCGACGGTGTCCATACTTGTCCAGTTTCGCATCGACGCAATTATTGACTTTCCATTTAATGTCAGATCTGAGAGATTTAACTGTTCATCAAGTACTGCAGTTGGCGGAAGATTCGACGAGCTTCAAGTAAATCTTGTCTCACGTTGACGGGGACGAGTCTATTAACATTGGACGAATGGTTTTATTTCATGCTATGGAGCAGAAAATTCCAAAAGCTATTCGAGAAAGACAGAAGTAATTTATCTCGTTTTAAAGACAAGAAAAAAAAAGTTAATCTCCTCTAGTTTTCGAGCAGAGCTGTTTCGTTGGTAACATTCTCGTTTGAAAAATGTAATGTCTGGTTGAATTTGAAAGAATTGCAATGGCGTTTAGGTTAGGGTTGCCAGATTAGAAAATTAGAAATACGGAACGCTCTTAAAATCTCTCTCTCTCTCTCAATAATATATACACATATACACACACACACACACACACACACACACATATATATATATATATGTGTGTGTGTGCCTACACACCCAGACCAATATATTAAAAGAGATACATAAGTTAAAAGCATAAAGCAATTATTTTAATGGATTATGAGGCAGATAAAAGTAAAATCATTTGAAAATTATTCAATACAAGTTAGTAAAAAGAAATTCTGTAAAAGTGAACTCATTTGAAAGTATTTATTTAATCTAGACAACAGAGAAATAAACACGTCAGTTTTGTGTAAACTTCTAGCAATGCTAGTTTCCTTGTTACATTTGGGTTTATTTTCCTCAAGAGAATCTGAGAAAAGAAAAAATAACTACAACCAAGAACTGGAAGAAGGTAGTAAAAATATTTTTTTATTACGAAATTTGAAAATGAACTAAATACAGGATATTTGGGGTGTTCCTGAAAGTTCGGTACGGGACAGGGGGTAGGGACAAAAACATCCAATACGGGACATGTCCAGTATATAAGGAACGTCTGGCAATCCTAGTTTATGGCAATCTAAAAACTTTCAGAGATTTAACTTTTACACGGCACTAAATTTGTTTCACTTTATAATCGTCATGTTGCATGCTGTTTTAATATATACGAAGTTTGTCCTAAAAACAAAACACCATTTTCAATATTTCTAAGACTGGTTGCACGGCATTGATCTACTTTATTCTCGGTATTATTTCATCCCAAAATCTGATGCCAAAATCTGATCGCGTCTTATACACTGAAGGTATGAATACTATATAAAAATAGATCAACGCTTGCTCAGATGTGTATGTAGATAAAGAATATCTCGAAAACAGGGGATATAGTGATTAAGTCACTGTCTATATTTCTGAAATTAGGTATTGTAACTATTTACACTATTTCCATCGTTCGGACTGTTATCCTCATCTTTATTGCCATATCCACGACGTTTCGGCTATTGTATGCTTCGACCTTCTTCAGGATCTGTCTATATTTCTGAGATTGTAACTGTTTACACTATTTCAGATTCTTGGTTAATTTCAGCTCTTCAGAGTGTTATGGTTTTAAATGATACTTAATATAACAATATAATATAATAAAATTTTATAATATAATACAATAAAATAACATAACATAAAATCCTCTATATAAGCCATAAAAAAATTAAAAAGAAACAGTAAATTTAATTTCGAAGAAAAAAAATCACAACTGGAAGAAAAATCTACAGCTGAAAAAATAAAACCATAAACAAAGGCAAAAATTCATGAACGTCCTCGTGTAAATGAACGTTAAGTTCGTGAATAAGCACATGAACAAAACGGAGTAAAAAAAAACGGATTGAAAAAGACGCGGAAAAAGTGGGAAATATTTAGAACCAGAATCCCCTGAAGAACGGAAATTAACCAAGAAACTTCGAAGTCGAGGAAAACAACAAAAATTGATATTTAAAAGTTAAGTAATCTTTTTATAGAATATTACACACACACACACACACACACACACACATATATATATATATATATATATATATATATATATATATATATATACATATATATATATATATATATATATATATATATATATATATATATACATATATATATATACATATATATATATATATATATATATATATATATATATATATATATATATATATATATATATATATATATATATATATATATGAATTTGGATCAAATACAGATCAGATATGGCTTAGAATCCAACAGAATGATAGGATAAAGAACAAAAGGAAACGTTTATATATTTAACAGATTTCGCATTTTTTAAAGCTTCATCGGAGAATCAGATATGAAGAAATTCTGGTATTTTAATTTTTTTTGTTGTTTGATTTTCATTAGTTAATTATGTTTTACGTGCATTCGACTTGTCAATAATTATAATTCTAATTTGTCTATGCAGGCTTGAGATTATGATGTATATTCGTATCTGTGTATATGTGTGTGTGTGTGTGTGTGTCTAGTAGATATTATTTATGCACGTGAAGTCTGCTTAACCAATTAAAATAAAAGTATAAATAAAAACAAAAATAATACCATAATTTCTTTTTCTCCATATCATATTGTCTGATGAAGCATTAATAAAAGCGAAACATGTTAGATTTAGAAACGTTTCCTATTTTTCTTTATACTATAGTAATTTTCCAAGCGTAGCTCAGGTGTGACACAAGGCCGAAAGTATGAGGCAACCAGTGAGGATCGAACTCACTACTCAGTCTTAAGTGTTCTCGTGAGGACAAGCTTGCTAACCATTACACCACCTCGAGCTACTCTCTCCTATTATATATAAAGGGTGTGATGTCGTCTAAATGATGCAAAATGAAAATAATACTGACATCTCATTTTAACAGATATATCTACCAAAACTAAACATATATATCTTGAAATAATAAAGAGTAAATTTATTCAATAAAATCGCGATTGGCTTCAACAGACGACTTCGGATTCTCCTGCAGCTCTTCTGGATGGTCTCCTTGTTTAAGTTGGTGAATGCTGCCATAATCCTTGCTTTCAGTTCATCTTTGGTGTTACAGGAAGTTTTGTTGGTCTCTCGCTCAACTGCGCCCCACACATAATAATCGAGAGGATTGCAGTCTGTCGAGTTAGGTGGTCAGATGTAAGGGGTGATGAATCCTGGCATGGTGCAGAATCCTGTGGCCAGACAGAGGGCCTTCCAGCAGCTGCCCTAGGCCTCCGTGTTGAGTCTGAGGCCCTCACCGACAAATTTGGGGTTTCTTTTCTTATCAGTACGATCAGAGTGAGTTTTCTGAGCTGCCATACCTTCATAATCGCCATTAGACTCCTCAAATTCTTTCCGAATCCTCAGATTTGCATCCAAACAGTTTGAAATGTTCGTACTGGAGCTTCTGGAGCGAATGCCAAGTAGTACAACATGCCGTTTACAAATTTCTGGCGGAGTGATTTGGATCATGGTGCTCTTTTTCTCATAGGCGTTTCCCAACTGACCCTACTAATACTGTACTGTCGACAACATAAAAAAAGAATGCGCATGCGCGAAATTAAAAATAAAATATTGCGACAATTTACGCATTTTCCCATGTACATACTTAGGCAGCAATCCCTCATTTATACATGTTTCATTAGAGACGGCAAAAAGGTACTGCGATTAAGCTTTTTATTTAATTTTCCTTGTATTCAAGCAAGTGTTTACTTTTCTGGACACAGAGTGTGTAGAAACTATCCAAATGTTCTATAATTCCGAGCGCTTTCGGCTTTACTTTTAGCCATTATCAAGGATGATTTTATTTTTACTTTTTAACTGGATGTATCGTTTGTGTTTGTTGGTTATAAATGGAAAACAGCCAAACGTAATGTTGCACAACATGCACCAAGTTTTAAGACTCTGGTTTCTTTTTTAGATGCATCGAGAGAGTAATAAGTTAGCATTTTGAAATCTGACGTAGAAAATGAAAAAAATGGTCGTTGCTCGTGATACTAGCAGCTAAACATCTCATTTCAGAGATGACGAAATTCGTTAAAGGGGCCACGTGAACAAGGATATTGACAGATAGCTGAGCGCGTATCCCACGGAGGTACCCACGGAGGTACGCACGGTGATGCTTCAGTTTACAGTGATGATCCGGGCGGGCATATGCAGCGAGTCGCCTCACGCCATCTTCCTTCTTCACGCAGGTCTTCAGAATCAATGCAACTGCCGACATCGAGGCACTGAACACGATGGTCAATACCTGGATCGAGGTCGAAACGTCAGTGTTCGCCCCCCCTCCCACATGGCCCATGAGGGGTCAAGAATTTTTACAATCATGTCACCCCCGCATGAAGCCCCTAGTTCACCTGATTTAAATCCCGGGGGACATCGTCGAAAAAGAGACCAACCAGCAGTTCCACGATAACAAGGTCTCGCTGAAAGCCGACATTACAGATGTGATGGCTAACTTAAACGAGAATACTCTGATCGCAGAATCCAATTGCTTCCTCTGCGACATCGAAACCACCATCGAAGCTGAGGACGATTTTATTGCATAATATTTTTTGTTCTAAATTGAAGATACGTACATTTTTTTAAAATATGCTGATTTGTTTCCATTGGATACCATTGTCTGTTGTTTTTTTTTTCTATTGGCTACCATTGTTTTATTTTTATTGTACATCTCTGTGTGTACGTATGTATGTACATCTATGGCTCCCCGTGTTTCTCTCTTTCTTTGTTTTTATCTGTGTGTACTTGAGTGTGGTTCTTATTTGTGTGTGTTTCTTATTACTGTAAACGTTATTTTTAGTGCTTGACATTCCTAAATTTCTAAAACAATGAAACAAGATTCAAACAGCCTAGATCAGGAAGACTTGCCTAAAGAAAAATATGGCTCTCTCTCTGTCTCTGTCTCTCTCTGTCTATCTCTGTCTCTCACTGTCTCTGTCTCTCTCTGTCTATCTGTCTCTATCCCTCCCTCTCTGATTCTCTCTCTCTCTCTCCCTCTCTCTCCCTCTATCTGTCTGTCTTTCTCTTTCTCTCGCTCGATTTTTCACTCTGTGTATCTTTTCTCTGTTTCGGTTTTTGTATGTGTGTGTCTGTTTGTATATATAAGTGTGTCTTTCTTTCTCTGTAATGTACATGCATGCGTGGGCATATGTATGAATCCGCATATATATATATATATATATATATATATATATATATATATATATATGAATGCATGCATGTGTCTGCGTGTGTGGGGAGGAATAAGTTCCGCTTAGTTTGTTAAAAATCCACATTACAAAAAATACAGATCCACATTATAAATCCATATTACAAAAAATAATAAAAAACTGGAAGATCATGTTATATCACTCTACCAAGTGGGGGAAGTTTGTCTGCCTTTAAAATCAGCATTCGAAATCAGTACTTTTAGCTAGATTCGAAATCTAGCCAGTACAGCCAATGGATAACACACAAGTACTGCACTTTGAAAACATGTCCGGCATAAAACCACATGTACAAAAATACTGAATAGAAAGATTGTGAAGCATCAGTCACATATTACAAATAAGAGAGGTTAAATACTTAAAAAATTCAAGTATTCGAAATACTAAATATTATCTAGACTTGAACCTAAAACCCTTGACTGACTGTTATGATGCAACACGGTAAATGACGTGAATTGATCACTGATTTTAGTAATTTAGCGTATTGTTCATTAACTGACGAATAACAGAAGAATTTACACGGCAATATATGCACCAATATTTTTAAGAATTTGCTACTTTAAATCTCAAATGTAATTAATTGTTGCATAAATAGGGCGTGTTTTTTGCAATTTGGTATGGGTTAAATATGTTTTTTGTGATTGGGTCTCTTGCCTTTAAGATAGTCCTCCTGTTTTCCCCTCCTCTTTCTCTTAATTGTCGCCTCCTCATGCCTTCATATCTTTCACACCCATTAAGCTTTCTCCTTCCGCTAAGATTTCCCGCCTCTCCTCCCTTCCCCAGCTATCGTCACTATGGCCTTCCCACTCGTCACTTCCTTCCGAATTCGCTTCGATTCCAGCTGCTTAATTTTACACCATGCACGTATCCATCAAAATGAAATTCTTTTTCTTTTCTTTCTTGTTTTATGCTATTTTTTTATCCCATTTCTTGAAAGTCAAAATGTTGACCCACACTCAATAAACTCGCATTGGCCACGTGTTAATTCTCGTTCACAGAAAAAAAGGATTTTCCCCGCCTCCCACCCAAGAGAGTTTAGATAACCCGTCAAAATCAGACATTTTGGAAAACTGTTAAATGTGGGACAGTCAGTTCATCATGGCAAAAATAAATATTCCACTTTAAAACATACTTAAAAATATTCATTTTCTTCCAAATTTAACCGCTGCAATAGTACAGCACCCCCACACACACGCAGAGGAACACACACACACACACATATATATATATATAACACTTCGGGTAAGTATAGTTTTTCCTTTTGACTCTTTTTATTCATTTTGTCCCTTCTATAGATACACTACATCTGAGAATATTTACACACACGTATATATATATATATATATATATATATATATATATATATATATATATATATATATTATATTATAAAGAGGTAATCATACAAAGAATTAATCAGTTAAGTTAATGTAATAATTAGCGAAATCTCTTCGCTAACAAATTTAATAGAGCGTTAACTTACTAACCATTCGTTGAATGACGCGATCCTTATGTTTAAAATTGTAAGATGGATTTGATGTTCCGGTTTGATGGAAGCTAGAGTATTACTGTTGGTACCATTACTGAAAGCCTGTATGATCTTTTTCCTTTCGCCATTGCTCAGTTGGGAAGATATAGTAGGACTGATATAAAATGATTCTAACTTGTTCTCTTTCTAGCTGAATAACTCAAAGGGTATTTCAGTGATTCTTGTGACAAATGGCGTCAAGATGGCTAAACGTCTTATCTGAAAAAAAGAAACTCAATTAGTTTAGTGCTTTTTTAGATATTAAAATTTTGTTGTTACACCCGGTCACTGAAGACCTATTAATAGCTGCTATAACCTTAGCCAAGAATTATTGCACCATCATCGACCAGGATATCAGCATCAATAGGCAAACGCAGAAATCCATCCTATATCACGATGGTTCTATGTGGACCAAAAAAGACAATCCTAACTTTTCTATAACGATGGGAGCGTTCGACTTTGTGGAAGCTTGTGAACTAGTTGGTATTTTGCTATTTTGAAGACTTAGGTATATTTTCGATAGTAGGAACACTGGTCTATACAGAGACGACAGATTTATTCTTCTACGTAACGCCAATCCGCAACAAACTGACCGAATTACAGACGTAATATCAGCACTACCACCAAGACCAAAGTGACCAGCTCTCTGGACACTCCTTTCGATTTATCCAGATGAGTGCACATGCCTTATACTAGAGAGCTTTATAACCATATATACATTAGCAAGGAATCCTAACACCCACCAGGAATCCTTAATAATTTGTACAAATCTGCACAGCAAAGACTATATCTTTGACAAATATAAAACTATGTTGATGCACTAAATAAGAGTAATCACAATATAAAACTAGAATACATTCCAAATACTAATATGAATACTAAAAGTAAACGTAAGAATAGAAAACGCAATATAATTTGGTTCAACCCACCTTTTAATAGTAATGTCAGAACCAACATGGGTAGAATTTTCCTGAATTTAATACACAAACATTTCAGCCATAATCCTTTACTCAACAAAATCTTCAATAAGAAGAACTACAAACCTTGAACAATATATAGCACAGCATAATAATGTAACTTTAAACAAATACTTAAGCAACACCACCAGCAATATTAACAAAGAAAAAGTGTAATTGACGTAAAGGCATTATCTGTCCGATGAATAACAAATGTATATATAAAGGCGTCATCTATAAAGCTATTAGGTATAATGGCGTAACAAAATTTTATTTCGGCTCAACTGCAAATAACTAGAAAACGAGATTTTACCATCACAAAATAAATTATAATCTGACCTGTGGTATTTTTAAGGATTTCTCTATTAATTATTATATTGCTCTGTTCTTATCTTGAGCTCTCTTTGGATTTAAATCCTTCTTGGAATTTTCCCTACTAATAATCAATTGATATATATATATATATATATATATATATATATATATATATATATATATATATATATATATATATATATATAAATATAAAGATGCTGTATAATATTATAAAGAAGGGGTCAAACAAAGAATAAATCAGTAAAGTTAATGTAGATAATGGTGAATTCACTTCGCTAACAGATTTAATTTAATAAACCATTAACTTACTAACCACTCGTTGAATGACGTGATCCTCGTTTTTAAAAATTGTAAAATGGATTAGATGTTCCGTCAATGCTAGTACTTTCGATGATTCTGTTATCATTATCAAACATGAATATTATTTTTTTCATTTGCAGGTAACTTCCAAGACGAAAATTAAAGTAATACAGGTGGAAAGATGTTTTTTATTTAAAAAGTGTGTTCAGTTACAAAAAGTTTGGATTACATTAACTTTACTGATTTATTCTTTGTTTGACTACTTCTTTATAATATATATATATATATATATATATATATATATATATATATATATATATATATACACACACACACCCGTGGTCAAAATCTTAAGACCAGATACAAAAGAGTTTAAAAAAATTAAAATACTGTTACTTTAATCAAAATATATTTGCGAAACATTTAATTAGATGTAGCTTATCAACAAACAAGTGAAAATTTTAAACTTTTAATTGATTAATTTAAACAAACATTGAAAAAAAATTGGTGGGGAGGTTGGTCATAAAGATAAGACCATGTGTGAAAAAACAAATTACTGAACACAAATTTAGAACTAGTCAGTGTGCTCATAGCTTCAGGCGTGTAGGCATCTACGTATCTCATTTCCAGTATTAAATTTCAGATTTTAAAATGGCTAAGGGTAAAATTTTAACAAAGTTCGAACAGGGCAGGATTGTTGAACTTCAAAGACGTGGTCTTTCGCAACAAGTCATTGCAAATGAAATTGGCCGTAGCAGAACTGTCATTGCTAACTTTATTAAAAATCCGGATGCGTATTCTTCTAAAAAAAAACAAGCGGTCGTCCCAATAAAATCTCACCATCTCTAGACAGACGCATTCGGCGAGAAGTTAAGAGAGATTCAAGCCTATCATCAAATCAGATAAAAGCGAATACAGATGCTGAATGCAGCTCTCGAACAATTCGACAGCATTTAAATAAGAAAGGGTTTAAGAACTTGAAACGGCCTCGTCTTCTTTTTCGCCATAAACCCTCCCGTTCACAATTTGCTTCCGATTATCAAACTTGCGATGTGGATAAATGGAAGTGTTGTTTTCAGACGAGAAAAAAATTCAATCTTGATGGGCCAGACGGTTTTCAGCGTTACTGGCATGCAAAAGATGTCCCAAAAGAAATTTTCTCAACACGACACAGTGAAGGTGGATCAATTATGTTCTGAGGTTCATTTTCGTACAATGGAACTCTTGAGTTACAGGAGGTAAAAGGTCGTTAAACAGAGGCTAGTTACACTGACATGTTAAGAAAGGCATTGCTAATTACTGAAGGCCCTCATCTATGTGGAGAAAACTTGATTTTCCAGCAGGACAATGCTGCAATTCACAACCCTCTTCAGATCGAAACCCAAACGATAATGTTTGGAGATTGATTAAAAAAGATGTTTATAAACATGAATAGCAATTTGAAACTGTGGATGCTCTTCGTGCTGCAGTTTATGCATCCTGAGCGAGCATCCCAAGCACCGTCATGCAGAAGTTAATAATGATTACGCCAAAGCGAATTTTCGAAGTAATTCGCAAAAATGGAGGATATACTGAGAATTAAATTGTCATTGTGACTTATTTGTTCTGTATTTGCTATTTTTATTCACATGGTGTTATCTTTATAACCAACTAAAAAAATCCTTTTTTCAATGTTTGTTTCAATTAATCAATTAAAAGCTTAAAATGTTCACTTGTTTGTTGATAAACTACATCTTGTAATTAAATGTAAAAGTTTCGCAAATATATTTTGATTAAAATAACAGTATTTTATATTTTTAACCCTTTTGTATCTGGTCTCAAGATTTTGACCAGGGGTATATATATATATATATATATATATATATATATATATATATATATATATATATATATATATACCCAGTTAATGACATATTTTTGTGTAATATCATTATATATATATATATATATATATATATATATATATATATATACCCAGTTAATGACATATTTTTGTGTAATATCATTATATATATATATATATATATATATATATATATATATATATATATATATATATACATACACACACACGCACACACACAATAGCCGGTTACTCGTTTCCGAGCAGATTGTCAGTTAGGGCGGCTAGCCAGTTCCTGTTGCAGGCATTTGTGTTCGACGTTGACAGAACCCATTTGTCGTTTATACGGCAATTATGCTCAATTTCTGGGAGAGAGAGCATATTCTAATATCAGCAACGGTTTGAATAAAGCCTGTACGCTGAAACCCTCGGACACGATGACTTGCGACTTTGTGCTGGCTCAAACTTGAACAACTGCTGAACAGTTTCATCTACCCGATTTCATTCAGAAAGTGTGCTGGACTCCGATGTAATGTCAATCCTCCTATATGCCAATAGATGCTGGGCAATTTCGTCGCTGATGAAGTAGATATTTGAAGCAAAAGAGAAGTGATGAACAACGAGGAAGTTTTCACGAAAATGGAAAGAAAAAGGATATTCATGCTTAGAGATTTCTGGGACACATATTGAGAAAAGAGGATTTGGAGAATTCGAAACTAAAAAGGCAAGAGAGCGAGATAAAAACAGTGAGTAACTAACCTAACGCGCTGGTGCGAATCAGTGGCAGAACAGAGACTTTTCTTTTTACTAATGTTCATTCAGTAAAATGCCCAAGAGTGTGGTGTTGTATGAGCGTAAGAAAGGGCAAGAAGTGAAGTTGGAAATGTTAGAAGTATAGAGCTGAAGCAGAATTTGGAATGAGCCAGAAAACCAGTCCTGAACAAGAAACAATGGATAAAATGTTACTCCTGCTCAAAAGACAGAGGAGGAGTGTGAACCACGCGATAATTGAAACTATCTAATCCTATTTGGAAAGGGGAACCTGGAACCCAATTCTAAACAGGAAAAAGTGGATAAAATTCTACTGATGTTCAGAAGACTGGGGTGGAGTATATATATATATATATATATATATATATATATATATATATATATATATATATATATATATTAGGTTGGTGCAAAAATAATTTCGTTTTCTCACATAGTAACATATGTTAGAAAACGAAATTATTTTTGCACCAACCTAATATATATATATATATATATAGATAGATAATATTAGTGGTAAATATACATATATATGCAAAATCCACAGGTGCATATATACACATGTATATTTTAGAATAAAAAATTTCCGAGAGGATAAAATCCAGGTAGAACTCAATGTCCAGGACAGAGTAAGGATATAATAAAAAGGCTTAAACACTAATATTCCATGGTCATAATTTATACGATTCCAATGGAATAAATTATGACCATGGAATATTAGTGTTTAAGCCTTTTTATTATATATATATATATATATATATATATATATATATATAAAATTATTTATTTAAAAATATGATTCCAACTCGCTTAACTCGCTTTTTAAATAAATAATTATATTTATGCTCTACTTTCGTATCGAGCACTATTTTTAAAAAATAATAACAAAAATACTAAGGAACTTTGGATTATTTACCAAACCAGTTTCTTTCCTATTTTCTATAATATTTTCACACACACATATATATATATATATATATATATATATATATATATATATATATATATATATATATATATATATATACTAAACACGCGAAGGCTCACCTTTGGAAAACTGAAAACCACACCACGGGTTGAACCGAGCCTTGTAAGTGAAATTGAGTAGACGGAGGCCGTTAATAGCTGTGCTAGGACGAAGCCACAAGTCATCGTGGCCGAGGGCTTGAGTATGCTGGCTTTGTCCAAATTGTTGCGCTAGATAACACGTTCTTTCCCAGAAACTGTAACTACGTTCTGCTCAGCATAGTTGCAGTATAAAACACAGGTGGGCTCTGTGGGTGTTGAGCAAACACAAATGTACCTAAGCGAGCGTCTGCAATAGGGATTGGCTAGCCGCCTTCGTAGACGGCTATCCTCGAATACGAGTAGCCAGCTATTATTATATATAATTATAATAATAATAATATAGGAGAGCCACAGATAGATTTCAGTTATTTTTGAAAACGATGTTCAACCTGTACAAAGCCCAAGAGCCACTCTAGTTAGAGGATTACAGAATAAGAGACACAGTTTATGGTGATATGTGGGGAGATAACGTTAGACTTGAACAGGTTAAGATTATAGTGATCGAAGAAGCATCCTCTTTGGTTCCACAATGCAGTGGTTCCTTGGAAATCATTAATAGATCTATGGTATATACGTGAAATAAGCTTTGGTGTAAAGGTCTGTAAAAATAAACAA
The DNA here is from genome assembly GCA_963932145.1 of Acanthosepion lycidas. Taxonomy (NCBI): domain Eukaryota; kingdom Metazoa; phylum Mollusca; class Cephalopoda; order Sepiida; family Sepiidae; genus Acanthosepion; species Acanthosepion lycidas. The sequence continues at coordinate 703,551 of OZ010575.1, forward strand.
GAATTCTTCAGATACATCTTAATATAGGTACCTCCATTAGGTCACGTAAAAAATCGGCATGTCACGATGAAAAAAGACTCATAAATCAACGAAAACAAAGTTTTGTTTAAATATTTTATTAAAATATTATTTATTATTTACAGTAAGTAACATATTCTGGTGTCTTTCAGATAGAAATTATATAGATTGGAATGTCAAATATATGCTCGATTTTTGTTTAATTTTCTACAAGCGGCCATTTTCTTAAATTTTAAGAAATTTGTAAACAAACAAAATTTTGAATTTAAACTTCTTCCTAAAATAAATTTATATATTTTTGACACGTTATTTGAGTAAAATTAGGAAATTTAAAGTTAAATGAATCTGATATGAAACAAACAGTACTTACTTATAGCTTAAAAAATTTGTATGCAAACATTTCTTAACGATGTGTTTGAATTTTTGCATGTCTTTCATCACGTTCGCAAATGACGAGGCGATGACAGACAGATATGGATGATCAAAATTGACAAATTTTTAAAAGTAGGCGAACACGGTTTTTCGTTTTTAACTAGTACTTTTTAAATATTAACATTTTTATTCAGATATTATGTACTATTTATTTTTTATTTCATACTTTCTTAATTAGACAATTGTTTAAATTTTTAAATCATTATATAATTGTTTAAACTTTTCTTATTGTAACATAATTGTTTAAACTTTTCTTATTAATTAGATAATTGTTTAAACTTTTCTTATTAATTAGATAATTGTATATAAACTTTTCTTATTCAAACTTTTTCATTATATAATAATTTTTTAAACTTTTTTTAGATAATTGTTTAAAGTTTTTATTCGATACTAATTCTTTATTTTTTAATTATATAATTGTTTAAATTTTTTAAATAGATAATTCTTTAAACTTTTTTATTAATTAGATAATTCTTGGACAGAGAAGAGAAATAACCAGACGACACAAATCACGTGACCTTTTTAAGGATTATGTCGCGTATACATTTCCATACATAGAAATTATGAACGTTTTTTCAATAAAAATTTCTTTTTAAAATTATTTTAAAAATATTTCTGTTCAAACGACTGTTATGTGCTTTTCAAAGTTCGATTCGTAAATTTACATTTTCATTAACGTTATCATTGCATTACGTGCGTGAAAGAAATAAAGATTTTTAAACGATTTTTGAAGTATTAAGAAGTTAATGAAAAAAATTTGTAAAAAATACATTATTCATCGAAAAAATTCTATTTCTTCACAAAATAATGTCCTTAGTATAACGTATCTACAAAAACAGGTGGAAGCTTTTCTAATTAATTAATGTCATACTTTTTTACATTTTTTTTTTTTTTTTCAATTCAAAGCAGATTTTCTATGAAACCACGTAATAAAAAAAATTCCGCGCGTGAAGATTTAATTTCTCGAAATTTCATGAAAATATGTAAGTGGGTGGAAACATGTTAAAAAAAAATCTCTTTTTAACAAGATTTTCTGAAAAAAAAATTTCAAAATTAATTTCATTCAATTCTGAATAAGTCCTGAAAGTTTCATTAAAATCCAACAATTATTTGATTTTTGCAAGAATTTCCTAAATTAACGTGTGTTTTCCTCGGGAAAAGCGCAAAATAAAACAAACCTTTTTTTAGTCTTTTCGCGCTGTCGTAAAAAAAAACATAATTTTTAACCAAAATTTTCTACGTGTTAGAAAGGAGTAGAAAATTTCAAAAAATATTTAAAAAATACTTTGGTCTTTCCTCTTCATAACAACATAAACATAATTTACACAAAACTTTGTTTTCGTTGATTTATGAGTCTTTTTTCATCGTGATATGCCGCTTTTTTACGTGACCTAATGGAGGTAACTATCTTAATATATAATAATAATAATAGTTTTCTTCCAATAAAGATATTTGCTACAAAGTCTTCAATTTCAGGAATTCAATAACATTCACTGACCCACAATTTTTTAAAATTTATTTCCGCTAATTGGTTTTATAAATTCTTTAGCCGTTTTTCATAGACCATTCCAAGAAGATGGGTTTGAAGGTTCTTTTAACGCTACCAGGATATATATCCAGTGTCCAAAGACTTAGACTCCATGTTGAGAAATGGGCAGAAATATCTGCTCTTCTCTGTTGGTGGACGGGAACAGTTCAATTATTGTCGACTCGCGTTTCTGACACCAAACAACCAGTATGATGATCAAACGACAATTTGTATTCATGAACATCTATGTAAAAGAATATTTGGTGAAACGTCTTGCGAAGTATACTAAGTTAAAAGCTGAAACCGAAGTTTTTATTCTTGCTGCACAGGACCAATGATTGCTAAATAGAAATTACCAAGCATACATACTGAAAAATTGTGTCAGACTAAAATGCAGATTCTGTGATAAATATCCAGAATCAACTGATCATCTTATATCAGGTTGCGCGGTATTGGCCCCTAATGAATATAAAACTCAGCATGACAAAGTAGGCCAATATATGCACTGGAAAATCTGCAACTTTTACGGAAAGGGAACTGCAAAAAATTGATATGAATACCACCCAAACCCGTTTACGGAGATAGGACATGTAATAACTTCCTGCGACTTTACAATACACAAAGACAGAACAATCAAAGCTAATCGACCTGTCATCGTGATTAGAGACCGCAAAGACAAAATGTGCCTCCTTATTGACATGGCAGTCCCTGGAGACTGTAATGGATATTTGAAGATCTTCAAATAGCTCTCAAAATACAAGGAACTTGAAATCGAAATCTAAAAAATTTGGCACATGAGAACATCAACAATTCCAGTTGTAGTTGGATCCCTCGGATTAATTGTAAAAGATTTCAATAAACTCATTGAATGGATTCCTGGTAGACCATGACTTAAAGAAATACAAATGTTCTCACAAGTACAGCCCACACACTTATCTATGTAAAATATGTGTGATCTTTTTTTCTTTTCAAAACTGATCTGTAGAAAACGTCTTGATGCCATTACTGGCCTTAGGTCTCTGGTCGGGACCCGGAAAGAAATGCGTATACACCAAAAATCAAAGGAAATAAAATAATAAGTGTAACAATTTTTTTGACTGTATGATATTATGAAGTCGTGTTAGGTAGTGACCCTCTGAGGTAAAATTATAGCCAACGGAAGTGTGCGTTGGGACTAGAATTAGCAAGTTCCAACTTCACATATATGATGCAAGACGATATTTTGAGCCATTTTTAAGCGTGTCATACATGACGTCAAGTCCGTTAATTCGATCTTGTACCAATCACTGTTCAAAAATACTATCTAAATCGAAAAGATATTTTCGAAATATTTCCTCTTGTTGAGATTATATTTATTTCAATATCAGCCATGAGAACAAAAAATATGATCGTCACTGTAAAATACCTCCATTTACCTATATTATTACAACCGTGTACGTTTGCTGATAGTAAGATGATGCAAATAGACACCGAAATATTAGCAAACCTAAATATACTGTCATTTAAATTCGCCAGATTGACAAGATTTTCTATAATGAATTATTCTGAATTTCTCAGCAGTCATATTTGCATTTTTAAAGGATAAATGATCTTCTTGGAGTGTTTTACAGGTCTTAAATCAGATGCTGGCATATATATATATATATATATATATATATATATATATATATATATATATATATATATATATATATATTTCAGGCGTTCTTTATCCCGATAAACTTCGAGAAATCGCACTGGAGACTGATTCGAGTCGGCTGTGTTGTTCTGGCTCCAGACAACCATCATCTCTCGCACCACCAACAGGCATCGTGATAGCAGTTGTAAGGTCAACAGCGAATGGCTAATTACGACGCAGACTGGCTTTGATTGACGCTCGGCCCTCAGACCGAAAGCAGGTTTTTCATTGCCACGGATTAACATGGCGTCACTCTATCAGCCCGGTTTTCGACACGAACAGCTTATCACCGATTCTATAAGGAGAGCTAAAGAAGAGGACACACTACCCCCCGCTGTCACCGTTCGCCCTCACTGAAGCCTGACTGTCTGGCTGATTCTGGCCGTTTTTTCCTACTTAAGACAGTTAAAGAAGATATGAACCATCGTTAAGTACGGCACAAGGCTAAAATAGGAAGAATGGTGTTAAAAAAAAACGATTACGTTTCACCAAACTTTAATGAATGAACTGAGCATCCGTTTTAAAAATCATCATTTAAAAATAAAATCCATGACTCATTTGATATTCAAGTCAGACTACTGGAGTTTATGGAAAAGATGCAACTACCCCAGCCAGTGAGAAATCCTACAGGCAAGAGGGAATCAATGAGTCTGTTTCCTAGATCACTGTTTTAGCTTCACTAGTATTTCTTTTCATTTACGTCTTTTTTGTAGCTTACAGCTACTTAATAATAAGAATGTTCTGAAGCACTATGTATGATGGATTAGTTGGTACCGATGAATGTCGCCCTTAATTTGTTATGATAATGATAATGTCTTTAATAATGCTGATTAATAATATAGTTTGAGTAATTATTAGGTTGGTGCAAAAATAATGACGTTTTCTCACATATGTTACTATGTGAGAAAACGACTATTATTTTTGCACCAACCTAATAATATTATTATGGAGTCAGCAGAGGTAGTGGTGACCTTCTGAGGTAAAATTGGAGCCTACGGTAGTGAGAGTTTAGGATAAAATTAGCCAACGTGAAGCCTCCACTTCGCATTGGTTCGGGGGCGTCCTACTAGGATAAATTTCGGTCCATGTGCAATATGGCTCGTGAGTCTGCCAAAGTTTTGGGGGATTACAAATTACATAAGCGAATGCTAGAAAAGGGAAAACGAACCGTATGCTGTTACCAGGTTTGTAACTTTGATTACGATAAATGTTTTGCGAAGTAAAAAACAAAAAACAAACATGTTAAACTTTTTCTTTCTAACACCATGTCTCACCGTTATAATTTTGGTACTACTTATGTTAACTGGTCCGCTCTCAAAATAATAGGGAAGCATTTTTAGGAATAATTTCTGTATTTGTTAATAATAACGACGAATATAGAAAAAGGGAAAACATCTGTGCTACGCAGTGATGAATAATGTAAGCACAGTTTCACGTTTGACATTCGTAAATAAAAACAAAGTACAGGTAACTATTTAGAAAGTCAGGAACCAATTTGACACTGTACTTATAATATGAATAGGATACCACTTCTAAAATGATTTTTAAAAAAAACTATTTTTTCAATGCTGACAAATTTTGAGTGTAAGGCAAGGTCTAATGAATTCTAATCTACAAAAATGTGTCTTCGAGGTAAACTCTAAAGAATTGGTAAATTTATTCCGATATCAATAGATTTTATTTCAAGGAAGTCAATGATTTTTTAATATTCTTTTTTTGTGAAGAGAGAGACAGAGAGAGGGAAGGAGAGAGAGATAATTACTTGTAACGGGATGTTCTTATGTCGCCTCATCTAAAATATGATTGTTGGCTAAATGTGTTGTGTAGAAAGACGACCGATCATATCTACCTTAATTGTTGAACATGGCCTCGTCTATCCGCTATGAGTAGAAACTCTGCTCATCGGGTCAGAGGTCGCAAAGTGGGTCGCAAGGCGTAGCGTTTGAGTCGTACTCATTGGTACACTAATCTACGGTGTTCTCTATTACTGTATTGTTCATCCATATCTCTTATGGGACTAAACCTGTTCTTCACTCAACTATTCATTCCAGTGTTTCCTATATATCGGATAATGAAAAACACAGAGATTCAGGATCTTTTCTGTTAATTCACCCCAAATATTCATTCGCCCCAAAATAAATTAGAATTTATATTTATTAAAATTCACACCAAATTCTTCCAGAGGTTGGGTGGACCTGTGCGATCGCCCCAAATGTGGGCAAATCGGGTGCACTATTTCTAAGTGTGGGGTCTACGTTCGTGGAAAACAAGCCAAAAAAAGATTTTTTTAAATATTTTAAATTGTAAAAAATTCCTTGTAAGTACCTCCAATATCATCCGCACTTATGAAGAAATGTGAAGAACTCCCTGATTTTTTATATTTTTTTCATTCTGAGGGTTGAAGTTGTTGCGATGCAAGCTAAACAAATTTTGATTTTAAATTTATAATTTCAAAAGAGTGCCAAAAATTTAATAAAGAAACAAACTTTGATTTAAAATTTATAATTTCTTGGGGTGAATTAATATTTGCGATAAGTAACTTTACATTATTTGGAGTAAATTCACAGAAAAGATCCAAGTTTCAGACTATAGAGTGAGGACAAGGAAAGCATCGACCGAAAATATGCGTTAAAAACAACAACGATGAAGATACTAGCGAGGAAAATGTGAGTAATAATAAACAGTAAAAGTTAAGAGAAAAAAAATTGTAGAATTGTAAAATTATCGCTGCTGTTAGAATCCCGGGGCGGGAAAAAAATAGCGAGGACTCAAATTCCAAGATAAGGCGGCGTTCATGTTTCTATCAATTTGGAATGGGGCCTTGCTCTAATGGATGACATTTTACCGCGCCGTACTTGTCATCAGTTCGAGACAAGGAGAGGCATTTATCATCTGATTGCAGAGCGTTGGAAGCATGCACTACCCGACAGTCATTGATAGGGAAGGTAATCCTCACGATGGCCTCTCTAGAAATCGGGCACTGTGTCCTACTGACTTTCATTCAAGAACACAAAGACACAAGAAACAACTAGTGGTGAATCGAACCACTGTCAGTATATCGTGGTATTAGGCATGTGTCCCACTATGGAATCTATTAGGTTGACTAGCTCATCCGTCTTGCAGGCGCATGCTCAGGCACATTTATGCTTCTTCAATACCCACCGAACTAAACTGAGTAGGTCGTAAAAGGGCGCATAATCTGGTATAATCAAGGCCAGTACGCTCAAAGCCTCAGTCATGATGACTTGTAGTTTTGTGCTAGCACTGTTTCGCCTAGCCAATTTAATTCGACGTGTGCTATGCTTTTAAGCCAATTCCGAGCTGTGCTACACGCCGATATGAACATGTCTCCCACGTCGAGATGAATAAGAGCTCCGTTCATTGACAATTCAACCATGGTGATATTTGAATCTGAGTCTCAGAGTCGGGACGCCAACGTTCTAACTACCTGGCCACACCCTGACCAGTACATATTCACATAATATTCGAACCCTGTGATTTCGCCATGAAGACTGACGCGACTTGTATTATGGAAAAAAAAACTGATTCGTAGCAGTTAACCATTCCACCTGCAAACAATTCTATTTCCTGTTCTTGCAAAACAAAGGATAAATGTGGTACATACACTCGTCGATCGCTTATCAAGGTTGACTGGATTTGAAACCAAATCTTTTATTTACGATACACGATTTGAATAAATCTACTCTTGATTTTAGCTCCAATGTTTTATTTAAATTCCCTGAGGTTTTTCAGATGTAATGTGGCAATTATTGCAGGTAGGAGAGTAAATTCCTCCTTCAAGTTTCAGCTTATTGTTTTGTTTTGTATTAAGTTTTATTGTTTTAGAATTAGGTGTGACAAATTTTACGTTGAATCTAGTTAAATTATTTTTAATTGTAGTTGGTAGAACAATATATTTTTTATTCCTTCATTTTGACCGGATGGATAGCTTTTCTATTTTTAAATATTTTATTAGCCTTTTGTTTTGCATTGAATATGAAATATTGCATTGGATGGTCTTGAAAGTATTTTCAATGTACTTCTCTTCATCTAAATACTGATCGCTGAAAATCTGAGTGCTCTTAAGTAGAATCCGATGATTATTTTTATTAGTTGAATTTCGGTGGACACTAAGGTTTAAGCTACTGTTAACGTGGTGTAGCATTCATTTATGTTATGTCTTGTGTATAGGTCGACAAGAAATTCTTAATTTCTGAAGTGCATCGTGTATGTTGATACAATTTTCAAGTATGATAGAACAACAAATTACAATTAGAAAGTTATTCTTATTATGACAAGTCGAGGAAAGTTTCACTGGCAACAGTGTTTACATCCTTCAACAGCTTACCCATTATTTAAGCAATGATATCACGTACATTTATGTAACTTGCAATATTAAGTAGAAATAACGTTTTAATTGTCATTCCCTTGATCTATTGTCATATCAGATATGGTATAAGTTAAACTAGGCCAAGAAATTTCACATCTTTTCCTTGTTTTGGAATATCTTACCTTGTCTTTACTTATTTATTGCTCCTTTTGTTTCTACTGAGTCTAAGTATGTAGTACATAATTCAAGGACTGAACTTATAATTAATATTTCATCAAATTTGCGAAACAATTTAATCCACAGAGATTGAACAGCTGCTGAAAACACCGCACAATTTCACATTACTAATTATTTTTTTATTACTTAATAACGTTTGAAGTAATGAAAATAAAATTGAGCAGATATGAAGCTATCGAGAAAGTGAAGAGGGTTGGCTTTCCTTTAAAAAAAAAGGAATGAAAACGAGAACCTCACTTGCTACGTCGTTCTTCATGACGGAGAGGTAAAACACACGGGATCAAAAGGTGGTTTCGCCTACAAGGTAGGACACATGTCCGATTAGTGATGGGGAACGCATTTTGTCTTTACTAAGATGGGCGGGCCGATTGACGTAATTTTGCTGTCGGCACCCGCTCGCATCCGAGCATCGGGATCGTCACCTTCTTCTCCTATCTCTTTCTCCCTGCCTGCTGGTGGTGGCAGCGGAGATGGCTGTGAATAAAGGAGAGTTTGACGAGGCCATTCGCGTGAATTTGATTTTGGTGGACAACACTGCGCAACGAAGAAACACCTCCCTCGCAGGTCAAAGGGGACTGAGACCGGCGAAATCTATCAAACCTGGTTCAATTGGGCTCTCGGGTGCTTGGTCTGTCAATGTTCGCCTTGGTTACGCCAGTTTGAATGGTGCTACCCTCTTCCGCCGTTTTGGACGTTGAGATCCTCTAGATCTTTCTTTTTTGCCGTTGGGATCTTCGGGGGTTGGTTGCATTCTAACTGATTTCAGAAATGTTAGAATTCTATTTATTTTAATATTTTCAAATAGTTGTTTTAGGCTGCTTGCCTTGAAAAAATTGTGTTTTAAAATCAAGATCAATGTATTCAGTTCGAAAATATTTTACCGTCTATTGGGTTTGGCATGTAGGACACCATGGTGGTGGTTCTTGTTTCAGTAAGAATGAATGCGTCATTTTAGTGTGACCTATTCATAGTAATGTTATAGTAACCTCCACCCCTCAGAAGTTTCCATAAGGTTAGGGTATTTTTCTGAGAGTTGGTAAAATTGTATTTAGTTTATTTTGCGTTTTTCTGCTCCATTGTTCTTACCATTGATTTTGCATATGCTTCTTAATTAATGGTTTTAGATCATTATCATTGTGTTTAGAGAACTCACCAGCGGTAAGAGGCTACACGGAAGCCCAAAACGACGCTTCAAGGACGTCATGGACACAAGCCAACATCGACCTCGAGACTTGGAAAACCATTGCTGCAAGTCGGTCTTCCTGACGTACGACCATCCTAGGGAGAACTGGGACTTTCGAGTTCAACCGTCAACACGAAGAGGATCTGCGACCTGATGTCAGTAGGACCTGACTCGCCTAGCTGCGTCCATCACCCACACTCCTCTGTGACTCCTTGCTCACAACTCTTCAGGAGTAGGCTAAGCCTTCATAACCATCTCCTCCACCAGAGAGGAGAAATGGAATAAGGAGAGAGGTGGACGATCCCGATGATCGGATGCGTATATGGGATTTGGCAATTTTTAGAAACTGGTCTTAATGCTCGTTTAGCATTTTTGTCTGCTATGTCATTGCCCTTAATTCCTACATGGCTAGGAATCCATATGAACAGAATTTTTTGAAAAGTAGAAATTGCATGGATTTTTTTTTCAATATTTAAGCTATCAAAGGGTTCTTTCATCTTTTTGTTTTTAATAGATATTAATACCGATGGGGGAACGGATTGAGGAATCGGAGAGCCGAGTTCGAATTCTAGTCGAATCCACTGCATTCATTTACGTGCTAATACCCTTGGAAAAGGTATGAATCCTCATCTTCTCCCCCCCCCCAGAGCTATGGGTAAATAGCAGGACAGACTGGGTTTTATAACCTTTGATGGCAACTGGTCTAAGAGAAGGACAACTCTGAATTCAAAACCTGGGGAGGGTCGTTTGGAGACCTTGTGGCACACGGTGCAACAAGTCTCTGTATCCGGCTCTTCAAAATGGAATCAGAAAAGATAAATTTTAAAGATCTTTCTTTGGCGATCACATTGTAAATTGTTTTGAGTTCTTATTTAGACTGAGGAGCACATTAGGCTGCCTTGTTGCCCAAACTGGGATTTTAGTCCATAAATAAAGATGTTTCACTGAGAATTTCAGATAGGAAATAATCTAAGTTGTTCGTAAATTTGCTGACACAACAATTATGTGTCCAATCCCGAGACCGCGTATTGCATATTTAAAATCAACGAAAACAGGGTGAGCAATAGCTAGGCTGAACTAAACAACAAGAAATGATACACTTAGATATGAACGGTAGAATGAGAACAATCTATCAATGTAGCTTGAATAAAGGGTTCAGTTCGAAATTCTCCAATGTTACTCGGATCGTCAAAAACCTGATGAAGACAAGACTTTACAAACGTTGTGATAAAAACAACAAAGATGGGGACAATTGTTCGAATATAAATAATGTAAATAATAATTATTATTATTACTTATCTCAGAAATTCAGACAGGTAAGAATTCATTTGCCAAAGCACTATATCAAAAACGACCAAGACAAGGATATTATGTAAAAGTAATTAATCTCATGACTCCTGAAAGTAATACAGAGCCAAAAAAAGACATATCAGTCGAAATGTTGTACAAGAAAAATGTTTATGAGCAAATTAATTATTTCCATCTGAGATGTTCAGGGAGTAAACACGACAGAAGACCATTTCAGCAAAACGTTGTGCTAAAAAAAACCAAGATGGGGACAGTTGTCTAATTACCGCGTTGAATATTGAAGTTTACTTTCAGACAGCAAAAACAATTTTTTTCCTTTATGTCTGAAATTCCGTTGACATTTTCAAATTTCTTTCCGTGTTGATGATTTTGATATCTTTTCAAGTTCGACTCGTTCCATTGCTATTCTTTGCAAAGTCAAAATGTTTCAATGTAAGCCAAAGTTGACATGGTTCCATTAGAATGCTGTCATCAGCCATAGTTCGACCGTGTTAGTCTCCGACCGGCCATGTTTGTTTACATTTTCGTCGTCGCCTTGTATCGATAAAACCCGAAGCAGACGATAACGAAACCAAAGCCTGCTTGATCACATGTTTGTTTTTGTTTTATTAAACAAGTAAAGAGATGCTAATCACGCCTCCAATACGACAACCGGGATACGGAAGTGGCGGGGCAGGTGGGTCGATGACACACAACAACTGATTAGTCTTCTATTTGCCAAGTGGGAAAATTATTAACAACATTTTATTAGTTTTTATTAGTTGCTTGATGTTACTCTTTCGGACCAATTTCACATTGCTGTTTCGGGCTACTTCCGTTGTTGTTCACTTCGGTCATTTTCAAGATTTTCCAGTTGCTGTACTCTTCGGGCTTTTATTTTAATCTTCGGACTTCTTCCATTGCTGTACATTTCAGGCTTCTACAGTTGCCGTATTCTTTGGATCTTCCGCTGCTGTATATTACGGGCTTCTTCTGTTAGTGTACTCTTCAGGCTTCTTCTGTGGGGTACTCTTCGGTCTTCTTCCGGTGCTGTACTCTTTGAGCTTCTCCTGTTGCTGTATACTTAGGGCTTCTTCCGTCCATTACTCTTCGAGATTCTCCTGTTACTGTACTATACGGGCTTCTTCCGTTTCAGTACTCTTTTGGCATCTTCCGTTGATATACGCTTTGGGCATCTTCCGTTGCTGTGCACTTCGGGCTTTTCCTGTTGCTGTACTCTTGCTGTAGATAAAAAGTCAAAGTAGCACCAACTGAAGCTTCATGAAAAAGATGCTGGGTTGTTATTAAATAACGGCTCCATACCGCCTTGATCTCGCAGACATCTGACTGCTGATTAATGCTGAAGAATACTTGTTATATTTCTTTTTCAGCAAATGTAGGAGCCTGGATGTTGGTCGTGGTACGACTGGTATCTAACACCTCTAAAGCCCTGACATCATTCTCTAGCGTACCAAGGGCAATAATTCAACTGAATTATCTGACCGTTAGGAGAGGATTTTTATATGAATCCCTAAAAAGACAGCAAAGGAAAAATTAATCTTTTTCATGTTTTCCATCGGTGTTTCAACAATGCCATTTTGTAATTAACCAGTTTCTTAATGTGATGATTCGGATGTCACCTCCTTTGTGTTTTCCTCTGGTTAACTTTTTGGGTACCTACATACTTACAATGTTAAAAGGTCTTCAAATAAGAAATAGTATCGAACAATGGCGACTGTCATTATCGGTTCCAGTTTTTTACCTTTCCAAAACTTCTTTTCTCTGGGTCGCATTTTCGGAATGAAAATTTATTCGCGCCTCATCAAATTTTGTGATAAAAAATACATTTAAAAATTTAAAAAAAAAACAAAAAAAAAACAGAGAGAGGGTTAAAGGGAGATAACTGCAGATTCAAAGTCAGAACATTATCATTGGTAACTCTCTCCTCCATTTTGCAGAACCTAGTTACTATATTCTTAATACTAGATATAATGCAAAAATATTGCAATCATAAAATCGTTCAATAATTATTTATAACTATTGGAGTTATTATGCTTGGAGTCATGCATACAATTGCACTTAATCCATAATAAAATTTTAAATTTTGAAACCATATTTATTTTTTTGGCATACGAATTTTTTTTAAATTGTTTCTAAATCTTTCATTGTCATTGAATGATTCTGTCTGCTATCCTCTTCCGCTGCATCTATGAGGCGCGCTGGACCGTTTGGGAACAACTGCAACAAAACAAAACCGTTGAAATTGCAGCACATTTATTGGTTACGCAATGCATTAAAAAGCTTTAACTAAAAGAATAAAATATATCCCAGTCCAGTCGTATCATTGGTTTCGGAGTAATGTTTAATTAAGTATAAATTGACAAAAATGTATATCCAGGTGAGATAACCTCAGATCTATTAACTGCTAATTAAAAAAATCGTTTCCCCGAGCTTTCTTTATAAGAAAATCTTGTTCTTCTCGCTGAGAGTTCCGGTATATTCGTTCCCAGGCTTAGAGACTTTACTACTTAATAGTAGTAGTAGTAGTAGTAGAGCTAAAATTATGATACTAATTTTTAATGTTCTGTAAAAATATAAACATCACATATATACATATGTTTAGTTGTAATTTGTGCGAGTCTGCTACTACATGACTACTTACGGGTAACGAGACTACCACGTATTCTTTATCTACTGCTGGTCAAAGAGACAACACGGTAATTATCTACTTTCTACAGATAAAGTCTGAAATTCTCCTCTAAGATGTCATTTATCCCTTTATCATTTCTTTGATCTTGTTCCAAATTTGTGTTGTTTCTGTTTAAAAAGTGTTTTCCTTGTTTGTTTATTTCTTTGAAATATATTTTGTTTGTTCCTTTCCCCTTTTGAGAGAAATATTTGTTTCTTGTGTGCAAACGTGTAGGGGAGGCCGAGAGCGCACCCGTGTTTGTGTAGATATATGATGAAGTAATGCTGCTCTGGGTCAAGAGGCTGGTTGCTGGAAGACCCGATAACTGACAACAGGAATCTGCACGATGCCACACAAGCAGGAAAAACTAGTCATGGCTGTCAGACAATTTCAGCAATGACATTACCCCTTACGTCTGGCCACCGAACTCCCCAAACTACAACCCCCTTGATTATTATGCGTGGGGAGCAGTTGACCGAGAGACCAACAAAACTCCTTGTACATTAAAGATCAACCGAAGTCAAGGATTATGGCAGAATGCAACAAAAACAAGGAGACAGGAAGAGTTGCAGAAGATTCCGAAGTCGTCTGGAGGCCGTTGTTGAAGCTAATGACAATTTTATTGAATAAATTTACTCTTTAGTATTTCAAGATAATTTTGTGTAATTTTGGTAAATATATCTGTTAAAATGAGATGTCATTGTTATTTTCATTTTTGCGACATTTAGATGACAATTTATCCATTGCACCATGCATTTGTTACTTGTTTCTAGTTTTCACGGTGTCTTTCCTAAATAGAAGGAAAACATCAGTATGAAGCGTGAACATTTAATCACATACTGTAATTATAATTAATATTTGAGATTAGTATTTTCAACTTTAAATAGAACAGGATGTAACAGCAAGATGAATACGTCAAATTCAAACTTTTTTTTGACTTCGGTTTTGTTTTAACAAAGCATTCCAATTTTAATTATTTTATTCTTCGCATACAATATGTCTTTCTACAATCAAGAAAACTTTACGAGGTACCTCCACAAAAAAGCACGGTACCTAAGGTTTTAAAATAAATTTTTAAAAATCAAAAATCCTGCTTTAAACATTTATTTTACTTTTAATTTCAAGCTAATAGATTAAATTTAAGATTTCCAATAAGCAACATACTTTTCTCTATTTCAAAAACTAATTTAAATTGAGTGGAAGAATGTTTTGTTTCTTTAGCTAAAATAGCTGATTAGCACTTTTTTTAGTCATCTTTCATCGCGATGTAATTCTCTTCCAAGAATAAAATATACTTTTCTGAAACTTTATTTGAGGGATATTAGCTGATTTAAAGTATAATTAATCAGATTTGAAACAAATATAATTTACTTTAAATAGAAAATATCACAGAAATACATTTTTTTAACCCGACAGTAGCTGTGTTGACCTGTATGACAGTGTAATTACAGATCTAGTGTTGTTCTACGGAGTCTTTATCTGTAAAAAATAATTGAAGAAAATGACGTGACCGCCTTTTTTATTTAATTTGTAAATACTCAGTAATCTTTAAAATTTAGAAAATTATTTCCCGTAATCTAATGTTTTATTGAATTTTGAAAAGTTTGGCTTTAAATTTATTATAATCATTGCTCTTATTTTCTGATAATGTTGTGTATGGTCTCCTGTACTTACAAAATTCGGCACGTTTATACACATACAAAAGAAATCAAACTTCTTTTTAAAATATTGTTTTTTGATTATTTGTATTAAGCTTTTCCATTTATGATTAGTAAATATAGTTTCATTTAATAATAATACCATATAAAAGGTTGAAATTAATACAGAATTAAAAAAAATTAAAACTTAATAAATTTTTCTAATTAAAAGTTTTAAAAATGGAAACAATTCCTGTAAAATTTCATTATTCATCGAATTTTTTTTCTTAGGACAATGTATCCTTAATATATCTTATTTATAAAAGCAATTAAAAGATTTTATAATCAAATAATGTCATAATTTTATTGCATTTTTTATTTTACTATTCAGAGCAGATATTTGTTAAATGGTGTTTCTGTTTGACAAAAACAAATTGATGATTTAAATTCTCCAAGTAATTCTGCTTTTAGCTAATAGGAAAAGAGTTTTAATTTCTCGAAATTTCATAAAATTAAGTATGTGGAGGTAAAGGATGTAAAAAACAAAATATTTTTACCATGATTTTCTAAAAAAAAATTTTCAAAACTAATTTAACCCCTTCCTCGGCGTAGACGTGTATATACGTTTTTGTTTGTTTGTCTTTTATTGAAAGTGTATTTTTCAGACAAATGAATTCAGATGAATAAACATGTCCAAAACATAACGTTCAAAAAACAACTACAGACTTGTTTATACGACTATCCTAATTATTTTTATGTCGTACTGAGCTTGAAACGTGTCCAGTTGTCTACTCATACGCCTGGTAGAGGTGTTAGCCATCGCCTGGGTACTTCAAGATGCTTCAGTTTCTTAGTTACTATATTAAAAACAAATAAAAAAATTGTCTGAAAATGAAACTTTTTCCCAAAATAATTTGCGGAGATGAGGTTAATTCATTTGTGAATAAGTTCTAAAAATTTCATTAATATCCTACAATTATTTGATTTTTGCAAGAATTTTTAAAACAATGTGTTTTTTTTTTACTGCAAAAAGACGCTAAATTTCCTAAAACTAATCTTTAGCCCACCCTCTGACGCAAAAAAATAAGATTTTTAACTAAAATTTCGAACGTCCTAGAAAAGATTTAAAAATAATTTGATCTTTCCTCTTAATAATAACCTAAACATTTTTATTAAGTTTCGGGCCTTTTTTCATTATCCTACGCTCTTTTTAGAAAATTTTTAAAGATACCTTGTCTATTCATGGCTATCCACACATTCCTACAAATTGCTATGACTTCTTTGGTAAAATATTGAAGTGGTTTCACTTCTCCATGGTCGTGAATTTAGACTATTCATTATCATAAACTGGTTGCCACCCAAGACAGTCTATCCTGCTGTGGCAAGATAAGTTGAATTCATACTTTTTCCAAGGCTATTAACGCAAGAAATTAGACCGCAAATGATGCCCTCAGACATGAACAGCGAAACTGTAACAATCTCAACCACGTAGCTTTTATAAAGGTTTCAGTTCTAAATTCTCTAAAGTTACCCGAATCGACAGTCACTTTCCGAGTCGATAACCATTGCGGCAACCTCACATCCAATTTACTAAGATAGATGAGGCAAAAGATATAGAATTACACTTAAGAAATATTTTCCATATTTTAGCCGTGCTAATTATAGTACGCCCTGGCTCGTTGCTCACAACCGGACTAGTAAGAGGATCTTGTGCCCACCACCCGTATCTATGATAAACCACTCCTGTTCTACTACATCACAAATTTTGATATAAAATACAAATTTTATTATAATCTTATTATGTACAATAATGGATCATATGCAACTTTCAACTTGAAAAATTGACAAATAAATACAACGTATCTAAATACAAATTAATGTCATAATAGCTCATTCTATCTTAAATAAGTCAACGGTGTTTTGCGGCAATTTTTAGCATCAACTTGAGATTTTTCTTGTTAAAAAGGTTACATAAGGATAAAATATAGTGAATTTTATATAATGTTTTTCAAGACTTAGCATGAGCAAAACAAATTTACGGATTTAAAAAAAAAAAAATGACTCCAAAATGACGTCAAAATCCGCGAAAATTTTTCATCCTTTAATCAGTTGTGATTAATTTAATTTGTAACGAATATAAATGTAGGTAGACAAAAAAGCAAATATTAATAAGATAGCGAGTGTCACAATGCACTACCCAGGGCCACTAATCAGGACTGCACCCCTCCCAGCCAGGAGGTTCTTGGGTAGTATGCACCGGCCCTGGCTCACAGCACCCGAATGTTCTTGGATATCTTCATTCCAGTTTGCATTTATTCAGTTGTTCTTTGAATTGAAACAATTCGGTTTGAAATATCTTTCTTGGGATCAGCCACATCCCGGCTCTTTTACCGTTCCTTCCATCACAATCCCAACATTACAAGAATTTATAACAGAAAATCAGAACATGTAATTCCAATGTCTAGACGCTTCCAGCGGACTTTACCAAAAAGTGTCAAAGACAGATACTGCAGATATTATCATCGGAATAATTGATTAATGTCCCTGATGAGCGAGAGAATATTCTATTCGAATATCGAGAGTCCTTTATCATCACAAAGTCTTCCTCGGTAAAGATCTAACATTGATAACAAGTTCTTGAATATCTTTGTGATTTGGCGTGTTAAGCGAAGGACTGTTTTTCTGTGGATTCTCGCCAAGATACTCGCATTAATTCCTCAGGGGTCTTTCCCTGACCCATCATCTCTTATTATTTTGTCATCGACCCTAGACGACCACAAGTGGGAAAACGAGGCCAAATCTGTTATTAGAAAAAATTTATATTGTTTTTGTTTTCTTTTGTTTTATGCTATATCTGCTTCAAACGATTTTTTAGGAGTTAAAATAACTGGAATGATGAAAATACTAAAACTTCAGAAAATTCTTTCTTGGAATAATTCACAAAGTTGAATAATTAACTCTTCCTGGAAATATCTGATCCTTTAAGTCGACTTCATTGTTCGGATGAACTCTTCGCTATGGTACCTAGACTTTTTGAATGTAAGCACAATACTAGACTGACATCGAGATGTCATCAATTTACACTTGAGCTGGCTATATGTAAGTAAGTTCTATGCTAACAGTTTCTTTTCTCGCACCTATCGCTTGTGGAACTCCCTTTTGGCTCTATATTTTCCAGCCAAACTTTAATCTGCAAAATTTTAAATTCAATGTCAATCGCTATCTACTGTCCCCCGATTACTCTTTCCTCTTCCCGCTCATTATTAATGTTTCTGTTCCTAAGATTTCCGCACCCTGTAGCCCCTTTTGTCTTAGTGGGGTGATACTGATTAAAAAAATGTTTCTAAGTTTAAGTAAAACATTGCTACCAGTACCCAAGATAATGCCTTCAAAATTTAAGAAACAAGACAAAAAATTACGACATAGCTTGAACATGGTGTCTCAACTGACTAAACATAATGTTCTCTGTTAAACAGTCAGAACATTTCAAACGAACAGAACGTTTGATAGACAATATTTCCAAACGAAAAAAATACTTTTTCCTATAGAAAGAAATTTCCACTTTTGGATTCAATTATTGACTCGAGAGGAAAATAATAATTTTACAAAAGAAAAAAAACTATTATCAAAGATTTACTGTTGAAATGCGTTTCAAATGACGTGCGTGAAAATACGTAGAAACCAGTGACATGTCCTGAAAAATGCAAGCAAATAATATTATTATAATCATAGAGGAAAATGAAACATATTTATTAATCTAAATAAATAAACGGCAAATTCTAACTGTCCGTCCGTGTGTCTGAAATAATTCGATACGGTTTTAAGAAAATCTAATTAAACAAATTATTTTGGCTTACTTAGATAATTTCGTTAACTTTTCTTTTCGTTGCATTCGGCTAATTTGTCGTAATGTGAAATGTCGGACGTCAAAAATGGGAACGCTGTAGGAAATAACATTGTAAAACATCTTTTAAAAAAAGCTTATTTTAGAAGACAAGATTAAATCTATTTTACGTTTTATTTAATGTCCTGGGTATGACGATAAACTACATCCGGTAGCAAGGCCTCTGTTTCTCCCAGGTCCACCCTGACCTGCTATGGACCTGTTATGGTGCTGTTATGGTGCCAGCTATGGCCAAATAGTTAACCTCTAGACAGGGTTCAAAACACTATGAAAGTATAAGGATTTTTATCGTAAAAATGCCAGCAATACCCTTTCATAATTAAAAAAAAAATTACCATTAATACAATTTTGGAAAAAATTAAAAAAATAGAAATTACCAGCAATACATTTTTTGTAGAAGAAATTATTAATGCTCTTACAAAGGGGATGGTCGGTGCTCGCAACCGACGGTTGCATCGGATTGGGGAAATTTTGTCCTTGGACTGGGAGTAGGCGCTCGGATTCCCCAGAGTAAATCCGACCTTGTGTCACATCACGTCTCAGTGGGAAGACCAGGGTGGATACCCATAACGCGTTAACGATGAGCTGTTTTGTTCTGCTGGTGTGATATATGAGGACGCACAAGCAAAATTGAGTCTTACGCGAATTTATAAACGATTAAAAATATCCTTCAGCATCCAGATCAACAAACCATTTGGAAATATTTGTTTTATTGTAAAGAATATTTTATTACACATAGTGATCTGGAGATAAAAAAAAAACAAAAAAAAACACACCCTTTTGAGTCAACGTATCTTGACTCCACATTTTGATACAATGGTTTGTTTTCGGATAAAAATGGAGGACTACTCGCTTTAACAAATGTGTTTCGGTGATCTTTATTTTATTTTTGACTTGACCCTTTGTCAAAGGGAATTTATGGTGTAGGGAATTTCCCAACGACTCATTTATTTAAGTTAAAATCTTGTTCCGTTCTTGAGTACACAATCGAGGGTGAACGTCGCGTTGGTTATGGGTTAACAAATAAATATCGTTACTTGTCGGAGCAGACGACTGTAAAAAAACACGACGGTACATAAAAATGATAAGAAAAGCATTTAATTGACAGAAAAGATGCGCAAATGGTCTGAAAATGTGGCTATCTCTGAACGGAAAGAGAAAATAGCGTCAGTCAATATCATCTGTTTAACAATAAACGCGGAACTGTACATATATACACACATGCACAAAGTATGATTTAAAGATTTTTTTCAGTTGACTGGGAAGAGAACAGGGCTTGGTGCTTAAATTGAGATACAAAAAAGGTTCTTATTGTCTATTATGTAAGTCTTTAATGATTTTATTAAAATCGCTTATTTTAGGCACGTCGGGCTTTTCGCTAAAAAAAAACAAAAAAACAGCTCTTCAGGTAATGCTCTTTCTTGAGTGGTTCTCAGGTCTTGTATTAGTTTAACTTTAGTATAAAAAATATAATATAATTATTATATATACAGGGTGTCCCCCCGAAATTGACATCATTTAAAATATGTATACATGGCCCAGGCAAACAAAATTAAATTGGCTTCATGTTGAATAATAAAATATTTATTTATCAAAATTCAAACAAGACATTCTCCAGCGCCTCAGTGATTCTCCGCTTAAGTTCTAATTACTGTTTCGACTACAGTACGTGTTGGGTCCCTACGACCCGAATGGGTTGCGGGACTCGCGATCGTAATCAGTATAATTTGAAGGGCATTGAAGTTTCAGCATCATAGCCGACTACACTTTGCATGTTCTCGGAAAAGGAGGTGATAAAAGATATATTTATTAAAATTCGAACAAGAAATTCAAAGTGATGTAGATTTTATAATCGGTTTCACAAAGCTTCACAAATGTTCAATATGCTCACCATCTGTGACACGTCAAGTCGCTAGACCAGCTTCTGCTAAACACGCCGTAGCATGCCTTGCGTAACATACTCCAGCGTGTTGCAAAAATATTCTAGTTAAATAAAAAGATAATAAAAAGTGTTCTTTTCTGCTATGACGTCATTACGAATGTTGGGCTCAAAATTTGAGGAACTCTTCTCCTATATGATTTACATCTTCCCCGTTATCGGTACCGTGTAACCCAGTACTACCTGTCACATTTCTTGGAGAGGAGACGGGTCTCCTTGTTTAGCTCCACCCATCTCCTTACTGTAGAGATGCCACAAACTAACGATCTCATAGATCATGGATCAAGCAACTATTGAAAGACAATCTTTGAGGTGAAAGAGGACAGAAGAAATTTGAGGTTCTCGGCAAAGGCAACAATCGGAAACAGGGAATTGACAGAAAAGAATTTTATACCCTCCCCACCTACTACATATGTTCCCTCCTACACATGCAAAACAATACAAACACGTAAACAAAATATAAACAAATAATAACAACACGAAGGAACAAAATAAACTCATCGGGTTGGGGTAAAGAGTAGCTGGTATATTTCCCCCTTCCGGCCAATCAAACACCCTTCCTCTTCCCATCGTAGTATCAACCGACAACTATCGTCTCCGGTGGCGGCAACCTGGATCCAAATATATGATCCTGTTGACAGGCAAGGGTTTGGAATGTCCTACGAAGAGAAGGTCAGTTAAAGAGAAAGAAAGAAACAAACAAACAAACAAAGAAATGAAAAGAAACAAACAGACAAATAAACAAACAAGAAAGAAAGAAAGAAAGAAAGAAAGATGAAAATAAATAAGAATAAAGAGAAAGAAAGAAAGAAAGAAATATTAAAGAATGAAAAAAGAAAGAAAGGAGAACTAAGAAAGAAAGAAACAAACAAAAAACAAACAGATAAACAAGCAAAAAATAATAATGAGAAAAAAGAAAGAAAAAAGAATACGCGACGAGAAAGAAAGACACAAACAAAAAAGAATAAGGATAAAGAAAGAAACAATGCACAAGGAGAAAGAAAGAAAGAAAGAAAGAAATGTACATAATCAGAAAAAGAAATAAATAAAACTCTATGTGAAACAAAATCCATTCTACAGGTCTAGATTCCCACTCTGACTGGTTATCTTAAAATTTGACGGCCGTAGGCGGCGACGCGGCCATTCCTAGACGCTCACTATCCAAGATAATTGACTTTCTGAAGGATTTGCATTTACAATAAAAAGAACGTGAAACTTTTAAAAAAGGCAAGAAAGTCAACCCCAGAAGTTGACGGCGACAGAGACGCCCGACGCGTCGCGAACAACATCCCCCACCCAGCCATCTCTCTTTCTTTTCTTTTTTTCCCTCGCTTTCTTTTTTCTCTCTTTCTCTTTATCACTTTTACTCTTTTTCTCATTCACCACTTCATAAATCAACCAATATCTCGAATTTTTCCGAAACAAAACCAAATAATCTGTTAATCATTAAAGAATTTTTTTTTTTTTGGTTTTACCCAACCAAAGAACTTCTTTAGGTTTCCACATCTCGAATTAACCAACAAATCAAGGCTTTTTTATGAAAATAAAATATTTTCAATAAAGATTGTGACGCGCCACGCGACTGAAATAGTTGTGTTTTCTGTCAGTGCTTAAAGTTGGTGCTCGAGCCAAAGTAAAAGTGTGGATTACTGTTAACGTGGGACAAAAAAGACCATTATCCATAACAAGTATTATTGTCAGTATACTTCGAGCTTTTTTTTTTTGTTGCTGTTGTTGTTGGAAAGGCCTGCTCCTGGTGATGGAACCCTCCAGAACCCGGCTCGCCTTATGCTATGCCACATTCTGTCCGAAGAAGTAAATGAGAAATATCAAATATATTTAGAACCAAACCTGAAGGCCGGAGAATTTTCGTAACTGTCCTTAAACCTTTCTGTGCCTCATTTTGTATATCTGCTGAAGCCATTTTTATCTTTATGCAAGCGGGTTGTTGCCAATAGAGGTTTTTGGTTATTCTAACGTCATTCCCGAATATGTGAAGGTTGCTTAGCAGCTTCAATAGATCTTTGTAACGTACTTTCTCGAACGGCTTTGCGTAGTCTATAAAACACAGATGCACGTTCTTCTGCATTTGTATTGCCCTTTCTGATAATATTCTGAGCATGAATATCGCGTTCCTTGTTCCGGTGTCTTTAACGAACCCGCACTGTTCTTGTCCTATCTCTGACCTGATTCCGCTGCGCGCTCTATTCACCAGAATACGGATGATGAGTTTTGTTATGTGGTTCATTAGGCTGATTGTTCGGTGGAATTCACATTCGTTTGCGTCTGGTTTCTTAGGCAGTGCTATGAAAATAGATCTATTTAGATCTTCCGGTATATAACCAGTGTTGTAGATTTCATTTATTATTACTTTAATCTTGTCCATGCCAAAATCATCTAAGGCTATCAGCATCTCTGTTACTATTCCGCCTGGCCCTGTCGCCTTGTTTCTGTTCAATTTGGCCATTGTCGCTTCTACTTCGGTTTTTAGAATTTCAGGCTCTACGGTAATTCCCTGTATTGCCATTTTTTTCTCTTTTGTCGTGGAAGATTTCTCAAATATATTTCCTCCAGCGTTGAAGAATTTTTTCCTTCTCTAATACGAGCGTTCCATCCTTGGATTTTATGCATCCTGTTGACGAGCAAGTCTTCTGTCCTTATTGTTGGTACTCAATCTCTCTGTTTTTTTAGTTTAGCCACTCTTCCTTAGACTGCCTGCATTTGTCCTAATTTCGTCGTGCATATTTCTGTATTCCGTTCTGTATCTTGGCAGAGTTTTGTGTCTCCTTTGTATCATATCGAGAATCTCAACAATCATCGATTCGTTTTTTCTTCTTCGTCCCACCTTCTTTGAGATGATATCGTTGGCTGATCTCACTAAAGCTTCTCTTAGTTTGTCCCATTTCGAGTTTCCATTTCCATTGCATCCCTCGCATCTAGTCTTCACACTGTCCATATATTTTTCCTTCAGGTTCGGGTTCGGGTCACTCAGGATTTTGCTGTATTGCAATTTGGGTGCGGTGTAAGGCTTCTTCAGTTTGCGTAATTTCACTCTTAGTTTACATATAACAGGGCGATGGTCAGCACTTGGGTAGGTTTTGCAGTGAACCATAGCGTTCCTGAATCTTTTGTTGATAGTTATGTAGTAATTTGATTTTTAGTTTTTCCTCCTGGGCCTCTCCATGTCCATAATCGTCTCGGATGCTCTGGGAACCATGTATTGGCTATTACCTAGTCATTGGACGTGCACCATTGGACCCATTTTTCTCCACGTTCGTTGCGGGCTCCTAGTCCTAATTTGCCAGCTATCTCCCCTGACCTCTCCCAGCTTACATTTGCGTTCAGGTCTCCCATGATAATTATGACATCTTGTGATTTGCAATGAGTCTTGGCGTTGTCAAACATGGAGTAGAAAGATTGGATTTCTTCTTCTTTACTTTTTTTACTTCTTCATACATTATTATGACGACTACTTTGAAAGGCCTTCCTTTCAGCTTGACTACCAGAATTCCTTCAGATAATTGGTAGTATTCCAGAACGCGTTTCTTGAATTTTTGCACATTTATACGAAGATATGTGCGTATAAGCTCATCCTTAGGAACTGTACAGGATGCGATTGATAAATTGTCGTCTAAATGACGCAAAAATTAAAATAACACTGACATCTCGTTTTAACAAACATATTTACCATAATCAAACAAAAATATCTTGAAATAGAGTAAATTTATTTAATAAAATCTCCATTGGCTTTAACCACGGCCTCCAGAGGACCTCGGAATCTCCTGCAACTCTTCTTGATAATCTCCTTTTTTAAGTTGGTGAATGCTCCCATAATCCTTGCCTTTAGTTCATCTTTGGTGTTACAAGGAGTTTTGTTGGTCTCTCGCTCAACTGCGACCCACACATAATGACCAAGGGGGTTTCAGTCTGGGGAGTTAGGTGGCCAGATATAACTGATGATGTTGCAGAAATAGTCTGGCAGACATGACTGGGTCTCCTGCTTGTGTAGAATGGTGCAGAGTCCTGTTGCCAGACACAGGTTCTTCCAAAAGCTGCCCTCTTGACGCACACGGCGCTTGATGTAGGTTCCCGTGTTGAGTCTGACATCCCGGGGGAAGATGAATGGAGGCATAACGTCGCCATCCCTAATGATCACACGAAACACTTTTGTAATCACCATTCGACTCATCGAACCGTTTCTGAATTCTTTCACTGTCCTCAGATTGACACTCGAACATTTTGAAATGTTCGTATTAGAGATTCCGGTGCGAATGCCAAGCAGTACACCATGCCGTTTACAAATTTATTTTGGAGTAAATTGCTTCATGGTGCTCTTTTTCTCGCAGACGGTGACCAACTAACCTTACTATACTGTGCAGGCGACAAAATCAAAAACAAACAACGCGCATGCGCGAAATTAGAAATATAAAATGACAACAATTTACCTATCGTACCCTGTATATCTACACAAACACCGGTGCGCTCTCAGCACCCCCCCTACACATATGCAGGCAGCATGCTTACCGAACTAAATGTCAAAGATGTTGGAAAATAACGGCAATGTGGGGGATGCTGTGCATGTCTCCGCACTCATGAAAACCAATCAAACAGGAAAAGAAATTAAATATAAAAGATGTTATCTTGTGGTTTCATTTCTGTTTCAATTTCTAGACACTGCTGACTTTTCTTGTTTATTATTTGTAATTCTGCCTGACTTGAAATTTGAGGAACGTACCTCGTTATAAAGCACATTCCATTCATTATTACATCTTTCTTTAAACCTGAATGTTTATTAGTATTATTTAATATAGGTACCTCCACGAGATCGCTAAAAAAAAGAGCATAGCATGATGAAAAAGACGCCAAACTTGACGAAAACAAAATTTTATCGTTTAAATGTTTATGCTATTATTAAGAGGAAAGATCAAAGTATTTTGGGGGTATTTTTTACATTTTTTAATCGTTCCTAGCACATCCAAAATTTTCGTTAAAAATCTTCTTTTTTTTTTTTTTTTTTTTTTTTTTTGAGTCAGCAAAATTGACCATTTTTTTCGATTTTATAAAAAAACCGGAAATCTCACTTTGAAATTCTTTTAAATATCAATTATCATTTTTTCAAAACTGATTTTAATAAAATCAGAAATTATAATGTTAATTTAAAATATTTTGAACCAAGCTTAACTTAGGTTCTGCGCCGGAAAGATGTAATTTGAAAATAAAACAAAGCAGGTCATAAACTTTCACGTCACTTGACAGGTGATAAATGACATATTGACGGATTCCTTGAGGATAATTTGTTCTACGGAAGGAGAAAAGTGAAATAATTTACATTTACGGAAGGAGAAAAGTGAAATAATTTACATTTAAGTGAATAAATTATTTACCTCGTTATTATTAAGGAAAACTTTCAGCGCTCTAATATTTTTTGTACTTAGATTTCTCCTTTACGTTTACGATGCTTTAAAGAAATTAAAATAAGACTGTTAAGAGTGACATTAATTTTCATATTTCACAAGAAAGGTATCTAATTAATTTATAGGTACATTTTTTATGAAATTTTATCAGAAGTGTACATAAAATACTATAATTTTATGTACATTTATTACATTTTACTGTGTTATTTGTATTTCCATTCATTTTATTATTAATTTTGATATTTCATTTATGGAAAAATGTCATAACTGAGATAAATATAAAAATAAGATCATATAAATTTCATAAGATGATACTGATACTTGTAGGTACCCTTCTCAGTTGAAATTGAAAAATCAAATTAACTTCTCCACCCGTGTTTCGCAAAAGTATAGCCCTTAACAGCGGAGAACAATGCTTAACTCAAATAACGCAACTTAATTGTATTCTGGTTGGTCTTCCGTACTTTATAATTACTGCCCGATTATAAACACAAAATTACATTTCTTAATTACTGCGGATCTTCTGATTAGTCAAAATGATACAATTTACAACGCGCTAAAAAAAAGATCTATCTCATAAGGAGACTTGAGAAACCCGATGCGGCTTTTAACAACTTAAATGTAAAAATCTATTATAATTAAGAAATAACAAAAAATTGTATTAAAAATTCATTTTTCATCGAAAAAATTGTTTGCTTTCAAAAAATATTGTCCATATTCATAAAAACAACTAAAAGCAAATAAAAGCATTTGAAATTAAATAATATCTTTGTTTTATTGAGTTTTGTATGTTACAATTCAAAGCTGATTTTCAGGTAGAGGGGGTCCAATTAAAAAGAAAAAAAACATGATTTGCATCCCTCAAAGCCTTATGCTTTTAACTAATGTAATCACTAAACCCGAAACGATCGAATTTCTAGCGTTTTCATAAAATTAGTTATGGGGGTGAGGGTAATAAATATAAAAAAAATATTTCTGCCATGACTTTAATAAAAAAAAAAAGACATATTTATAATAATTTCGATCATCTGTGAATAGTTCCTGAAAGTTTCATTAACATCCGACAATTATTTTTATTTTTGCAAGATTTTCCAAATTAATGTGTGTCATACCAAAAAAAAAACGTCCTAAAAATTGTTTATGTTATTTTACTACTTCCGGTGATACAAAGAGAAACAAGGTTTTTTTAATCAGAATTGAGAATGTTCTAAAAAGAAGGAAAAAATTTTTAAAATAATTAAAAAAACTTTGGTCTTTCCTCTTAATAATGACATAAGCATTTAGACGATAAAATTTTGTTTTCGGCAAGGTTGGCGTCTTTTTCATCAAGCTATGCTCTTTTTTAGCGATTTCGTGGAGGTTCCTAATTTAATATATTTTAAATGCCAGATAAAGTGATTTGTACTCAACAGGCCCCATTTAAGCAATGTCTACATTTACTGATAGGTATACACTATCACTAGTTTCGTCCCCTACAGTCCTCAAATGATGGCTGTCTCAGCATAAGGCATCTTGAAATAATCCTTAGTTTTAATGACAAATGGAATCACAATAGCCTCTTATTCTCTTTATTAGAGCGACTACTCACTAACTAAAAACAATGCACGGCGAGTCAAAAAGAAAATGCTATATTTTGGGTTTTATTTTAAGTTTGAATATAAATTCTTATTAAACAAAATGGCCAAATTCGATCCTCAAAAGTTGTGTTTCTGGAAGTTGAAAGAAGAAATCTAGTAAGATGTTTGGAAGTTTTAGGTGTTTTCGTGTTTGGAGCTTTTAAAGTTATCAACATTTCCTTTCTCGTAAAACTAAAAGGAATAAGATAAAAATACCTGTGAATCTCCGACGGAAAATTACATTTTTATTCGTTTTATTTATTTATTTTTTCTTGCGCTTAGAAATCAAAGAAACAAAAAAAAAAAACAATCAAATAAGAGGAGCAAAAGAAAAAGTTTGTTTAATTTTTATCTTTATTTTTTTTTTTTTTTATTTTTTTTTTTTTTTTTTTTTGCTCATTTTCAACCAGATAATACGAATTTGCCTGCGTTTGTGTATAACTTTTTCTTTTTTTTTTTTTGTATCCTGTTGACAGTCAAGTCTTCGGAATGTCCTACGAATAGAAGGGCACTCAAAGAAAGAAACAATATTATAAGACCAGAAATCCTTAAGGATCCGCAGTTAAAAAAAACATCATTGATGATAAGTGACAAAGTGTCAAACCGGTGTATTTCACGAAATGATGTGTGCAAATATTTGCAGCATTTTAAAAATTCTAAAAATTCCGGTTTTCTTCTATGTAAATTCAGTTTCTAGTTTTCAAACAGCTGCTCGCTGAGAACCTTTACCCAATCCTAATTTTAGTTTGTTAATCGAATATTGATTAGCTACAAGGGTGTTTTAGAATTACTTTCGTTCTTTATAATGATTTTCTGAGTATCGCTAAGTCTGACACAAGGCCACAATAGTGGAAAACCTTAGGATTTACTAAAGAAACGAATTGGTCAACCAGAAAAGTATGCTCAACATTTCACTAAGATAAGGTAGGCGCCTTACTTTTACTTTAAGCATTATTTCATGGTTAAAGTACTCATGGGTTTCAAATTAAGAATGAAGGCAACATCAATAATTAATCTATAATTAGGTGGTGTTTTGGTATTTAGATTTCTTATGAAGTCACACATCGGCGCCAATACAAAGGTTTCGATCCCAGTAACATCTAAAGATAAATAGCACAAATAGTTTTAAGGAAGATATGAACTCTATTCTCCCGCTAGTAAAGCACACAGACATATGCACACCCCACACGGACGTAAACGCAAATATATTCATGAGATAGATAGATAGATAGATAGATAGATAGATAGATAGATAGTAGAGGTAACAAATCCGTTGGTATATAATCCAAGTAAATCCTAGTAATATAAAATATTAAAACTGATCCACAAAAAGAGCTCAATGTATTTATTATTACAGAGCAAATAATTAATAAACAATAAAATGCAAAATCACCTTATATGGCGAATAGTCTATTTCGGCAGACGAAAATATAGATCGTCTGTCTTATCAACCCCACAAGTTGTGGACTGAGTTCGTGTCAGAAATAGAAATTCAACTGTGAAAGCTAAAACATATATATATAATTCATAATAAAAAAAAAAATCTAAAA
This sequence comes from Acanthosepion lycidas, assembly GCA_963932145.1. Taxonomy (NCBI): domain Eukaryota; kingdom Metazoa; phylum Mollusca; class Cephalopoda; order Sepiida; family Sepiidae; genus Acanthosepion; species Acanthosepion lycidas. Next base: position 732,993 of record OZ010575.1, read on the forward strand.
AATATATATATGTGGTGGGAGGGCTCGTATTGAGGAAGTGGCGAGCCGAGTTCGAATTCTAGTCAACTTCATTACATTCACTTACTTAGGAAAGGTATGAATCCACCACTTCAAGCTATGTCTAAAAAACCATGGCTAAAATAGCAGGACCGGTTGAGTCCTATAGCCTTGAGTGGCGAAGGGTCTAAGAGAAAGACGACTCTAAATTCTAAACCCTTTGAGGGTCGCTTGGGGACCACGTGGCATACAGTGCACCAGTTATCTGTATTCGGCTATTCCAAAAGGTGTGGTGGGGTACTGTACAAACCTTCACTACTATAATCAAATTGTCGCCATCTTATATTTTTAATTTCGCGCATGTTCTTTGTTTTGTTTTTTTTTATTTTGTTGACTAGACAGTATAGTAGGGACAGTTGGTCACCGTCTGTGAGAAAAAGAGCACCATGACGCAATGCTGTACTGCTTGGCATTTGAGCCGGAAGTTCTAATACGAATAATTCAGAGTGTTTAGCTGTCAATCTGAAGACAGTGCAGAGGATTCGAAAAAGTTGGATGAGTCTGATGGTGATTACGAAAATGTTTAAAGTGATCACTAGTGATGGCGACGTTATCGCTCCATTCATCTTCCCACGGGGTCTCAGACACAACGCAGAGGCCCACATCGTGCTTTCAGGTGGTCATGCTGACCTGGGTCAAGAGGGTGGCTACTGGAAGACTCTATGCCTGGCAACAAGGCGCTACCCCATGCCACACACGCAGGAGAACCCAGTCATGGCTGTCAGATAATTTCTACAACCTCATCACCCCTTACATCTGGCCCCCTAATTGCAACCCCTTTGATTATTATATGTAGAGCGCAGTTGAATGAGAGACTAACAAAACTCATTGTAACACCAAAGATGAACTGAAGGCAAGAATTATGGTAGCATAATTATCAGCCGATGCCAAAATACAAAGACAAAGCTGATTTTTACAAACTTACATGCATACAGAATTGTCTACATTTTTTGTTTGTTTTCTCTCAACCTCTGAGAAAGTTCTAATAAAAAATGAAACATGTCAGATTGAAAAACCTTTCCTATTTGTTCGTTATGTTATCATATATATATATATATATATATATATATATATATATATATATATATATATATATATATATATATATATGGGGGGGTGATAGTTGCCTACACAATTTCGAGCATGACCATTTTCTTAAAATAACCGTTGCTTGGCTCTTTCATGAGTTCCCAAATGGCAGCCTTTATTTTGCCAACAAATAGTCAAATGAGGTGTACAGGCTCGGTGTTATCACTGAGTAAAATTTTTCCGCAGTTGGAATGAATATATGGTTTCTCACACCAGCATGATTATTTGGCATTAAATGTACAGACAGAGCAAATGCTAGACTTACCTGCTGGTTAATTTCAGCCAATCACACATCCATTCTGGCGAGGATTCTTCATATGACAAACAAGAACTGCAATGGAGAGAAGTACCCTATTATATACTGGACAGCCTTATATCGAAGCCAATCCAGGATCAGAAAATATTCCTCGTTTTTCTGATGTCCTTTCTGATATTTTGGTGCCTCATCCAAGACACCTGAACATTTTCAATTCTCTCGTGAACAAGATGGCGTTATTTTGATTTCTTTGAATTCAGTTCTAATAACTGCATCTCGTGTTGTACGCACTCTGTATATCACGCTTTCGGATTATTGAGTTGACTCTTACCAGACACCAGATCTCCATATTATTTACATTGTTCGGACTGTTGTCCTCATCTTTATTGTCATATACACGACATTTCGGTCGTTGTACGCCCCGGCCTTCTTCAGGTGATATACGTTGGAATTTCGAACTTAACTCTTGACTTAAGTAACTTGACCCAAAGAGTTGTAAGTTGAATACCTGGTCACCACAGAGGTGAACAATTCACTTTTCATTTGTGCAAGTTTTTTCTTTTTTTTTATAGTGTATGTGTGCTTGCGTGTGTGCTTTCGCGCGCGTGTGTCTCCTACTATGTGCATCATAGTCATTTGTCCTTTTTTTCATTTTACACTCCTTATTGATTTTATACATTTTCTCATATATTTTCCTCTTTTATTTCAGTTGTAGCGATTTTGACTTCCGGTTTTCCTTAATAATTGTTTATTTTTATCATATTCTCTCACACTCAGTAACCTCTTGCACCTTAGTAGCTTTATTGGCTTGCTTGGGGTGAAATAATTATATATATATATATATATATATATATATATATATATATATTTTAAGTTACGAAAAACTTGGTAATCCGTATGGGTAGACCCAAAGAGGAGGAAATCCTGAGAGGTCAATGTAGATTCACTGCTAATAATTTAAAGAAAAACAGACCACTTTAAGGCTTCAGTGTTTATTTCACCAGAGACCTTTTAAAGGACGCTGGATGCTCTTTTTCCAGTTATTTTTCTTTAATATATATATATATATATTTTCAAAAATTTAAATGCAATATCAATCGTTATCTTCCTGTTCTTTTATTGGATTCTCTCCTTAATAATTGTTTATTTTTATCATATTCTCTCACACTCAGTAACCGCTTGCACCTTAGTAGCTTTATTGTCTTGCTTGGGGTGAAATAATTATATATATATATATATTTAAGTTACGAAAAACTTGGTAATCCTTATGGGTAGACCCAAAGAGGAGGAAATCCTGAGAGGTCAATGTAGATTCAGAGCTAATAATTTAAAGAAAAACAGACCACTTTAAGGCTCCGTTGTAATAGTTTATTTCACCAGAGACCTTTTAAAGGACGCTGGATGCTCTTTTTCCAGTTATTTTTCTTTAATATATATATATATATATATATATATATATATATATATATATATATATATACTTTAATATATATATATACTTTAAAATACATACATATATATATATATATATATATATATATATATATATATATATATATATATATATATATCGTTTAAAATACATACATATATATATATATATATATACATATATATATATATACTTTAAGATATATATATATATACTTTAAAATCAGGAGGTCAGTTCAGTTGAATACGCTACAAAAAAACAATAATGTTGATAAGGTGGAAATTTTTTAAAAATCAAAACCCTACAACAACCACAACCATATTTGCAACCTCTGCCAACAGGAAAAATTAGTGATTATGTCATTCCCGAATCCCAAAACAACTTTTAAACCAGAAATCCGAAGTTTTAAGCCCTTGCTTACATATCAGAATTTTTTCTTAAGTGCATATGAGGCTAGATAAATGGATAAATGTAATTTAACTTCCTCAACTCCCTCCCATCCCCGATGTATTTACAATACACTTGCTTTCCTTATTTATTCTTGTCGGTTTTCGATTTTTAAGTAATGTAGTAAAAAAATTGATCGTTTATATAGCAGTTATAGCTATTTTTTGTCCAATTTTTGGATTGATTGTTGTAATCTATTCTAACGGTTATTTTGGTAGGATTGGTTTGTTAATTTGTTTATTATTTACTTTATTTATTTATTTGGATTGATTATTTTTACTTGTTTTTTCTTATTTATTTTTATTTATTCTATTTCTTCTATTCTAACGAGAGTTGTTTGTTAATTTGCTTATTATTTGCTTGGGTTAATTTATTTTATTTGTTTTTTATTATTATTTTGTTTATTTTTATTTATTCTTTTCAGTTTTCGATTTTTAAGTAACGTAGTAAAAATTTGTTTTCATGTCTTCATTTTGAGATGAGTTCATATCGTTTATTTAGTAGTTTATATTGGTTAGGAAAGATAATAATAGCTACTTTTTTCCTCCAATCAAAGTTTGCAGATTTTTGATTGATTGTTGTAGGCTGATGATCTTTTCTTTATTTTCCAAGATATTTTTGGTGTGATTTACGTTTTGTTTTTAATTTCACAGACATACTTAGAAAGAATTGTGCTGTTCGCGTATTTACTATTTGTGAAAGGTGTTTTGTGTACATAGTTTCTTTGTTTCCAATGTCCTTTAGTTACTCCTATGTATATTTTTTCTTCATTATCTGGTGATTTTACTATGGCTTGGTATATTACGTTGTTTTGTAAGCAATTACCGTTTAAGGGACATTCATTCTGTATTGTACAAGTTACACGTGGTTTTAATTTGTTCGGGTGGTTTGTTGATAGTTTTCCTGTTGTGCTTTTTTTTATTTGTACCATGTTCTCGGCGTAACTGTAGCTGATTTTTACTGTGTTTTGTTGAATATTTTGTGTAGAGTGCTTGAATTTTTGCAGATTAAAGTCGTCTGAAAGCATGAAACCAGAAGGGAGTTCCACAAGCGAGAAGTGCGAGGAAAGAAATTGTTAGCATAGTATTTATAATTACATCTAGCCAACTCAAGTGTAAATTGATAAGATTTAGAAGCCAGTCTAGTACTGCGCTTAAATTCAAAAAGTCTAGGTACCATAATAAAGAGCTCATCTGAACAATGACCATGAAATTATTTATAGAAAAGACACAGAGAGGCAACCTTACAATGGTGGGAAAGTGACTAAAGCCGAGATGCCAGTACAGAGATACTTGCATTTTAATGCATCCATATGAAAATATACGCGTATACACAACAAAATACATTGAAACACAGCCTCGTTGTCAATATTAATGCGATGGAAGCACTGAATAATAATAGATCTTAAGCTGTAGTGGGGACGATGTTGCGCATGTTACCATCCCATTAATCAAACCGAAATATGTAAGAATCGACTTTAACCGGAAAAAAATGACTGATCTTGCCAAGTGACTGATAAAATCAAGTGACTATTATCGTCTGTCGAGCAGATGAAGAAAATATCAACAAATAAGATACAGAAAGGCGGAAAAGAAAGAAAGATGGACGTCGAGGTAAAGAGATATTCGATAAGTAAAAAGCTTTAAGAAAATGTTTTAGGTATTTAAAAAAAATAGTTGGGAGTACTAGAGAGCAAACCATGCAATGAAATGACAGCAGCGATCGCGGTGGATCGGAGTGGATCGGGGTGAATCGTGGAAAGGAAAAAAAAAGGAGAGGGAATGAAAACAGCTCCATTTCGGATCGACAAAGAACAATTTTGAAACGGGCTTTCGACTTCCGGCAATATGCTTCCCTCATCTCTTGAGTTCGGTACGAACTTGTGAGTTTTTCTTTCAATAAGGTATTGTTAAAAAGATTATGTAGCTCCAGTTCTTAGTGATGGAAATATTTAGATTATTTGCGAGGAGATTTGCTAATTTGGAAGATCTTGACAAATTTGTCAGCTGGTGTATGAAATGGGGGTCTTGTTTGGCTGTTATCCTGATCGACAGATGTTGTGTCAAATGCATAAAGAGTCCAACAGGTGGCGTTAACGACAGGAATTCCTTTTTATTAGACAATAATCTTCTTCTTCTTCTTCTTCTTCTTCCATTCTTTTATATTTATTTCTTCTTTTTCATCTTCTCTTATTTTTTAATTTTCTTCTTCTTTCCTCTTCAATTTCGTTAACTTCTTTCTTTTTCCTTTTTCATTTCTTCTTTCTTTCATATTCTTTATTTCTTTTCATTTTCGTCTCTTCTTTTTTTCTTTTCTACGGTCTCTTTTCTTTTCTGCTATCTTCTCTTTCGTTTTCTTTTTCATTTCTATTTCTTTCTTATCGTTCTTTTTCTTTCTTTTACTTTCTCTTTCTTTAATACTTATTTATGTTTATTTTCAATCAACTTCCTCTCTCTTTTTTCTTCTTTCCTTGTCTCTTCTTTCTTTTTCTTTTTAATTTCTTCTTTTTCTTTGTTTCTTTTTCTTTCGCTCTCTTCCACACTTATTCTTTTTTATCATTTTCCGTTTTCACTTTCTTTTTTTCTTTTTCTTCTCCTCCTTCTCTGTTCTTTTGCGTAGTTTTCATTCTTTCTTTCTTTTCTTCTTTTAGCGTTATACCCTGTTCTCACACCCTCACCTCCGATATCAGTTGATGGACATGTCCACCACCCTTCCCACTATCTTCGTCCAACAGTCATCCACTCTCGACTGACATACACTCAATGCCTCACCAAAGTAGATCAACAACCAGGAGAAAGCAAGGGAATGAACGCTCAATGTCAACATGTGGATAAGGATAAAAGACGCTTGTTGATTGTTATAAAAGATTAGATTTCAGATAAAAAAAGAAATACCTTTTTTTTTATTTAATTAATTTTCTTAACTTTATTGAGAATACATTTATGTCATTAAAAGTCTAAAAACGTTTTATAGATAACTGTTTTGCCTTTGTAAGCTGGAAGCCTTTTAAAATTAAGCCAAAAATCTGTTATGAGCATTATTCAACGTTAATTTTTGAAGGAATTTTTTATCCGACACTATTTCTTATTAAATAAACGTTATTTTTAGAGGCTGCACGCGTTTCAGTTGCTATTCATATTTGGGGTTTGTTTGTTTTTTCAATATTTTATAAAACAGTGAAATTAATAACAGCCGGTCTAATTCTCAATTTAAGCCATTAGTTACTAATTCCACTGTTTAATAATAATAATAAAAAAACGTGTAAAAATCTCTTACATATGTCACCACCGAAAATAATGTGTATACTAATAAGAAATTATTCAACGTGTAAATTTACAGAATTTCTTTAAAAATATGAATTTTTATACTCGTCCTTAGAATTAATTGCAAATATGTTAGTATATATGTTAAATCTATCAATGTTATTGCCCATTGACATAGAATGCGCCGTCTGCATTGTCTGCAGAGGGTTAAGATACCTCCTATAAAAGGATGCTCTATCGGTTGGGTATAAAAACGCCGACTGCGTTTCTTGAAGGGATATAAGGTTCATCCTCAAAAGAACTACCTTCCAGATGGCTGCTGTCCAAATCAGACACAAATCCGACCAATGTCTGCATACACACCCAGAATAATAAAATAATTTTTTTAAATCTTGACATTAAATAACCAAACAAGCATTTATATGTTGTCATTTTAACAACATAACGCTTGTTTGGTTATTCACTTTTAATTTTTAAACCGGCAAGCATTATGAAAAGAAATTGAGAGATGATTTAAAAAACTTCTCTCCATTTTATTAAAAAGAAACCTCTTTAGTTCGATTGTTTCTTCCATTTTGCTTTTTCTTCGCTACGAAATCTGGTTACGTTATCAAATTTGGGTTAGGTTCGTCTGGCACAAGGACACATATTGGGATACCAAATAGAAATCCCATTCACGATAGATATTCAATGAGATTAATTCATAGCAATCACTGAACGGTAGGGATTCTTGAAGACTAAATTTATCCTGGCTTCTAATAAGGCTTAATAATTGAGTTCCCAATGAGGATCGAACTCATTGCACTAGTGAATGGTTAGAATGGGTCATTTTATTTGAAGCTTTATTGAAAAGGATTGTTCATAATTTGCCTGAGAGTATTTACGAATTTTTTCTAGTGAATTTCCTGGTTTTTAAACATAAACTCAGATGTTGACATGAGAATTTCCCAAACTCTGCTGCAGACCTCAAGATGTTCCGAAGAAAGATTTGCTGTCAGTTTTTATTACACAAAAACGGAGCTCGTTGCGAAAATCTGATTTTATGAGTGAGAAAAGTGTGAGATGCAAAAAGTGACAGGGGTACAAAAAGTGGGGGTGGCAAAATGTCTTCAAAAAAAAAAAAAAAAGAATCAGTATTTGAATTTTTAAAAAAATCAATGAATGAATAAAAAGAGTGAAAAAGCCGCAAATTTATCCGCACTTCCTTGACTCATTCGTCTGTCAGTGAAATTTTCAGCCTCCCCAGAAGCAGCCAAGTGTACGGTGTACGGTGTACGGTTTATCGCAGTGTTAATAAATTAATTCGAAGTCTTCAAATCGCCTTTCTAGCCACCCACTCTTCTTTTAGAAAATAACACCTGCCTCAGCTTTCCTCACAAATCATGGACAAGACAAAGAAATGAATTTTACATTTAAAAAACGAAACAAAACACGAAATAATGAAAGTTGCTAATAGAATGATCAGATTTCTGTGTGTTTGGTACCATAACACAGCAAAACCAGCACGCCGTAGCGCCATTCTTGTTAGAGAAATAAAATGTCAAAAATACTCCAACTTTGAAAATAAAGCAATCTTCCCGTGATTTGGCTTTGTGCTATACCAAGCTTAGTAAATATCAATTCCAATAAATGAAGTGATAATGAGAGCTAAGTCAATATTAAGAAATGTCTATCTAAAAAATCGGCAAAAGTATTGTACAAGCCCTTTTTAAATATTACTCGCTTAAATACAACCTGTCGGCGGCCTTCACTCAATATCGTTTTGAGTGTATAACAAATGTATACAATTATTTTGCAAATGTTATCCTATTATAATTGTGCATATTTCTCGTGTCATTAGTTCGCACAACCATTACACCCTGCCAACACCTCACAGATAACGGACTATTTCGTTATCTAACGGATTGTTCCGTTTTGATCGCGTGGAAAGAGGTAAAAAACACTACTTGGTTTCAAAGGAAAGAAGTGGAGAGTGAATCAGTTTAAACTGATGACAACTCTTTGATCTTAGCCAAAAGGCCGAGAAGCGATGGTGACCAAACAGAAATGTCCGTAAGACTGGGATTTGGTGAGAAAGAAAGAAAGAAAGAAAGAAGGTAAGATAAAAGTGTTTAAAATTCTCCTGCCAATACCGCCTAAATAATAGACTATTCCGTTTTGATCACGTGGTAAGAGGGAAAAAGACACTGCTTAGTTTAAGGGAGAAAATGAAAGAAAGAAAGAAGTGTTTAACGTTTGTTTCAGTGAAATGTAAAAGTTATAAATTTCAAATCTTTATATTTGTACCCCCTAACTTCTTAAAATAACAACCAGTATTCATATTTATTCATTTAATATTTTGTTAAAGTTGTTAATCTTAAATTTTTAATGATTCAATTGGGGAATTTCTATTGATATTTTATTGTCGTAGAACTCGCCATGAAGATTCATCAGAAAATGAAAATAGGAAAACCGTGAAATTCTCACGAGTCTTCCTGGTTATTGTTACTATTAAAATATTGTCATTGGTTTGACACAAGGCTGATGGAATGAATGCAGAAACTACTCTATACTTAATAGATAACAGACTTGAAATGGAATTTTCACAATTTATCCTTAATTAAAAACGTTGTATTGTGCCAGTCTTCAAAGTAGCGATGGTCTGCTTACCTTGAAAATCAGTATTTGAAATCTTGGCAAGAACATTGGCCACTGGTATCGGTGAAAAGTGCACAACTTTCTCAAACTGACCGATAACACAGTGCAAATAATCCTTAATCGTAACAGTTGGCGGGGTCAACTGGTAAAAGAACTTTTACAACATACAACCAAGAATTAAAATTAGCTTGGTACAAGGTTACACTATTAGTGCACCCAGTTAGAATCAAACATATATTCAGCAACGCTACTTAGCCAAAGAAGATTATGGATGATGTAATCAACGGACTTTCTCTCGTATTTGGTAACATGACGTGATTAAAGGATCAGCTAAGTATACGTCGCGAATCACATGTCAAACTAAGTACCCGGCTATTTACACTATTTATATTGTTCAGACTGTTGTCCTCATTTTCATTGTCATATTCACGACGTTTCGGCCGTTGTACGCTCTAGTCTTCTTCATGGCTCAGTGGATAAAAACGTTGGTTGTAGCAATCCAGTGACTTGACAAAAAGAGTTGTGAGTTCAATACCTGGCCACGGCAGAAGTGAACAAAAACATTCAGAGTTCATTTACTAAACAGAATTAACTGAAACTGAGATATCCAGAAAAGGCATGGCACGTGGAACTAGAACAGTCTACCCTAGTGGACTAAATAAAGGGTTCGGTTCGAAATTCCAGCGTACATCACCTGAAGAAGGCCGCAGCGTACAACGACTGAAACGTCGTGGATATGACAATAAAGATGAGGACAACAGTCTGAACAATATAATTCGTGTAAATAGTTACAATACTTCAATGTAATAAATATAGACAGATGTTTAAGTACCCGGCGCACTAATATTGATTTGAACATAGATAGATAGATAGATAGATAGATAGATAGATAGATAGATAGATAGATAGATAGATAGATATCCATTTACGTAGGCTCCTTATATTATGCAAAAAAGGGATGACAAATATATTCTTTGTATATTGTTATGTTTTTTTGTTTTTTTTATTGAGTTGATATGTGAGGGCAGAATAAAGTTCTTTGGAAATCAAAAAGAAATGTCATCAATATCAAATACTGACGAAGTCTGAAAGAGCAACCGAAATTTTTTGATTTCCAAAGAATATTATTGTGCTCACACATGTTAACTTAAACGATAATTTTAAAATTACAAAGAAAATTTTGTCATACACTTTCTGTACACAGAGAGAGAGAGAGAGAGAGAGATACGCATGTGTAGTTATATCAATGTAAACATCAGTTTAGTCCAATTAAGTTCTAAAGGACGAAACGGGTCATACGAAATATTTTCCACCTTGTTTTTAATTTTCCTAATATATATATATATATTATCATTTCACCTCAAGCAAGGCAATAAAGCCACTGAGGCACAAGGAGGTGCTACTGAGTGTAAGAGAATATGAGAAAAATATTATTAAAGCGAGAAAACAATAACAGAACAGGAATTAAGAAGACAAAAGATAACGATTGACATTACATTTACATTTGTGAAGATCAAAGTTGACTGGGAAGCAAGACGACAGAAGAGAGTTTCACAAACGAGAAGTGCGAGAGAAGAAATTGCTAGCATAGAACTTGCGGTTACGTCTAACCATTTCAACTGTTAGATGATGACACCTTGCTACTAATCTACAACTGCATTTAAATCCATAAAGTCTAGATATCAAAGAGAAAAGTTCATCAGAACAATTACCATGAAAGTACTTATAGAAAAGGCAGCAATATTCAATGCATTGACGAACGGTAGACTTATAAATGTGTAAGATAGATTCTAGCGAGAAAATTGTCTATCACAACACACACACACATATATATATATATATATATATATATATATATATATATATATATATATATATATTCCTGGATTTGAGGCATTTCTATTTTTAAAAAATGTTCTCACTTGAAAAACACAACTCTAGCGTTACGACACTGCACGTTCCGAAATTGCACCGTTAATAAATAGCACACTTAAAAAAAACTTTCGGCTTGCAATATATTTACTTTCGTCTTGGAAATTTTCCTGAAATTTACCTGAAATAAAAAACAATATTAAAATAATTGATGATGAAGGAGCGAATTTCTTCGAAAGTACTTGTAACAGAACATCTAATCCATCTCATAATTTTAAACAAAGATCGCGTCATTCAGAAGTTGTAAGTAAGTTAATATTTTATTGATTTGTTAGGGAAGTGATTTCGCCATTAATTACACTAACTTTACTGATTAAATATTTGGATGATTACTTCTTTACAATATATGTATATATATATATATAATTGCCGGTTCTCTTTGTCTCATTTTTCTATTCCCTTTTAATGACACACTCTCTACTACACTGTGCATATCCGGTATAAATAGGTCAATATGTCTGGTCCCTACGACTTCGCATATATCTCCTTGAACAGACATATATATTTTTCTCCCTCTCTTCGCTTTTCCTTCCCAGCCTAGAATGCATATCCCTCTTCTCCTTCTCTTCCACCTTTTCCCTCCCTCCATTTTGAATATATACCCCAACTTTTCCCTCTTCCCCCAATTTGAAATTTACATAAATTATGTAGATAAATGTTTTTTTATGCCCGGTTAAATTTGTATTCATTTTTGTGAAAATGTTTAGTCTGATGAGTTAAAACCGTAGTCTCAGTTTTAATGAAATAAAATATTACCATGATCTTTTAAAGTCTCCGTTTTTCACATTTTCATAATAATTATATATATATATATATATATATATATATATATATATATATATATATATATATATATATATACATACATATATATATATATATACATACATATATATATATATATATATATATATATATATATATATATATATATATATATATTAGGTTGGTGCAAAAATAATTTAGTTTTCTCACATAGTAACATATGTTAGAAAACGAAATTATTTTTGTACCAACCTAATATATAACTTTGCACGAATGAAAAGTGCATAAATTTGTTTTTTAAATCAATATATCTGATGAGTGTACCGGGCGATTGCAGGAGGGTCCTACGAAACTCCAGAGTCGATATTCTGAAAATTACATCAATCATGTAAGTGATAAATTTTATATTTGCATTTCTCCCAGACATATATATATATATATATATATATATATATATATATATATATATATATAATTTTATAAATATGTTTTTTAACGGAAGAGGTCTTTCTGTATGTGCGTGTGTGAAAAAGAGAGAAAACGTTTGTAGGATGTCTAATAATATACGAAACAAGAGATGATGAGACAAAGTTGAACATTTTTATCAAAGACGCGTTTCGCCACCGGAGAAAATATTTGTTCTCTTTAGCTTCTTCAGTTTGAGAATGAATGAAAGACAGAAATTTTTGCGAGGTAATGCCAAACGCAAATGCTGCAAAATCCACAGCAGAAAAATACAAAAAATACAAAAAAAAAACAAACACAAATAATAATAATCCCGACAACTATAATAAAATCAAATGCATCATCCTACCTGCCAACACCATGACAGCCAGCATCGAAAAGAAATCTGTCCAACCTTGACATAAAATTCATCAACATAACCTCTAAGACAATAAAAGATATAGTAAGCATCAAACAAGATGGCAACGATAACAGAACAGGGCAGGAATATACAAATAAACTGCACAGTATGCCCATTAATGTACATCGGTGAAACATCCAGAAACCTCAAAAAAAAAAAAGATTATATGAACTGCGCAGAGATATTCTGCATAACAACAATCTAAATCCACAGGTGGTTCATTGTAATATATTTGACCACAGTTTTGATTTAAAAAATATCTATCAGAGGAGAACAGAATTCACCGAGAAGGAAATGCATTGACAGTGCGCTAATCTCGTAGTTCTCAACCTTAACTTATTTCACCGATCATTGCAAAGAAAATAATAGCACAATGTTATACGAGTTGGACGAGTTGGACCCAATTGGAGTCCAATGATTTAAAAACATACAGACCCCAACGGCTCTAATATATATGTATGTATGTACATGCATGCATATATATATATATATATATATATATATATATATATATATATATATATATATATATATATATATATATAAAATGGCTCTTATAGATATATTGTATGGTTTCATGAATGTGTCTTCTTGTGTATATGGAGGCGCACATATGCATTATATGGGTGGGTACAGATATATATGAATAGTGGTGTGTAAAAATACGTGTGTACAGGTATACATATACAAAAATGTCTCTATAATATGTATGGGCGCATGTATATGTGTGCATGTATGTGTGAACGGCTATATATCAATGAGTATGTATGTATGTCCAGGCATGTACACTTATGATAAAAATGGGTGTAATACATGTATACGTCCAGGTGGCTGTAAATGTGAATAAACATAATTGTATATATATATATATATATATATATATATATATATATATATATATATATATATATATAGCGAATATCAAGGATTCTGTTATTTTTGCTTTTTAACTGGGTTTATGGGTTGAGTGTATGTTTCTAGAGTTATGAGGATGATTTATTTTCCGAACACAGCACATTGCAGCCGTCTTCGGAGTTAATATTATTGGGTGTTGGCTTTTTCTATTTATTATTATGTTATCTGACCGCAGCTCCATTAGAACCCATTTAAACACACACACACACACACACAAAAATTTACCAGACTCCATCCGAAACATACTAATAGAAAGTACAAACGCAATCACCTTATCCACATGTAAAAAAAACATAAAAAATAATGGAAGGCTTAATAATAAACAAGAAAATGCCAACACTCAATAATATTAACTATGAACACGGTCACAATGTGCTGTGTTCGGAAAACAAAACATTTGGAGAGTTTTTACACACTCTTTGTCCACAAAGAAAACACATGTTCGAACACAAGAAAAATTAAATAAAAAGCTTAATCGCAGGACCTTCATCTGCCATCATCACCACTTTCATATATATATATATATATATATATATATATATAATTAGTAAGCATTCCCTATGCAAGTGTATTTTGCGCAGTAGTGATGCCCTATTTCTGTAGTCTTGTGGCAGACTAAATGTAGTTGAATAAATTGTGCACTTTTCTCTAAATATTGTAAGGCGTTTTTTTGCTTGTGATAATCAAACAGGCTGGATCACCTTTTCACCATTAATTATGTGAGCGGTTTGTATGAGTAAGTAAGATCCGAACGCTTTCTGTAATCGAGTCTGGTCTTCACACCAATGTTTTCCCATCGACAAGACCCGAGCAATTCGGAAATGAAACACAATAAAGATTATGGCCGAAACATTTGAACCTAAAATGGATGCGAAGTAAGTGGGTGGGTGAAGAGAGAAGCGGAATAATTTCACACGTCTAGCTTTCTCCCATCGGACAACACGCTCGCACCTTACGAATTCTGGGGGCACACTGTTCACGGCATCAGTTTTTGTCTCCCTCAACCTCTCCCGACAATGACAGATGGTAAGACTGCATCGGAAAAGAAAGAAAGAAAGAAAGAAAGAAAGAAAGAAAAGAAAAGGAAGATAGGAAAAACTTTGGCCGGATGAAAGCAAAATGTAACAAAACGGATTTCCAACCTCTAACCCCCTGCCATGACAGCGACAGATGGTTGGCAATCACATTCAAGCAAAACGGGTGGCCTGAGTTTGATTCACGAACAACAGCAGCAACAAAATATCCCCAAGACCCCACGCCATGTTGTTGTTGTATCAACATTAAATCAAAACTTTGTGTCTTTTCTTAAATATTAGAAATTAAATACCAATTCGAAAAGTCAGGATTATTTAATATTTGGGGGAATTCCAAAAAAACAACAGAATGGCAGCGTTGACTGTTACAACCAAATTACCGTATTTGCCGACCTATTGGACCCGGATTTTCTCCCAAAATATGCACAAAAATTGCCCTGCATCCAATACAGCATTATTATGTATGAGAGGGACATGAAAACCACGAAAAAAAATGAGGTTCCTTAGGAATCAGTGCATGCATAGAGGTTAGATCCCTGAAAAATTCACCCAGAAAAAGAAATTGTGCTAAAATTTTCTTTTCCAAAAAATGTCCTTGTAATTAAACCTTACTTTACTTTATTTAAAAAAAACTACCAGTAGTATAATTTCTGTTAATACTGTAAGTGTTTCTTGATGATTAGTGAGAAGGTCACAGAAAGGTAACGTTATAATTTTTATTTTTTTTATGATATGTACGCAATTTCCCCCTAAATATTCCTTGCCAAAATCTCTGTGCGTCCAATGTGTGGGTGCGTTCAATGCGTGGGTGCAATAGGCAAGCAAATACGATAGATTACCTTCTATAAATATTGATTCGATCTGAGAATAAATGGTCGACATCGCTAGATCACAAATATTTGACAATATTTATATTTATTCGATGGAGCTATACATTCTTCTATATACTAGAAGAAAACATAACTAAAAAAGTAAATAAAAAAGGACTTGGTCAAACTTGAACAATAAAACATGGAACAACTTGGGATATTAAAATCCAAGGTTAAACCAACTCTGGACAAGATGAAGAGGAACAAGCGTCAGAACCAAACGTTGTTGTAACATAAATGCTGACAGACTTAAACGATTTTCGAATTGATAAAATTGTATGTATTTCTTTTATATTCACCTCTTGAGTAGAGGACCACAGAGGTGGGTGTTGCTCCTCTTGTTTCTGTCGCAAATAACTGGGTTGTATTGCTAGCCACATATTCAACCGGTTTTGATTTCTCCTAAACTGGTTGCCAACCATAGTTAGAGTGATCAATTGCCCTTGTTATTAGCTCCTAGCCGAGAGAAGAGATGGACTCATATTTAAATGAAATATATGATAACGGTGACATACCAGAAGGCCTCTGTAGATTTTTCTTTATATCGCTGTTAAAGAATACGAACTTCATTAGACAATCAGCTTCATAAGAATTAAACTAATAATGACTAGGGTGTGTTGCAGAATTAATCCGGAAATAAGGCAGGAACAAGGTGGATGTGTTCAAACACTAAAAGGAAATGCAGTTTTTTATTATCAGATTACTACTCGAATGAACAGCATAAGAGCAAAACGATCTGTAACCGTGTTTCATAAATTACACAATGATATTCGATAAAGCAGAGCACGAAGAATTTCTTTAAATGTTAGAAAATCTTGATCTACGCGGAAAGGATATTAATTAATCTGAAACCTTTAATTGGGAACTAACGTCTTGTATACCACTTAAAAGTGTGAAGAAGATTACGAGGAGGACGAGTTTTCTCACAGGATTTATTTAATCTGGACAGCGAGATGATCAATGCTGGTAATGTTGATTCGACGGCGCATGCGCACGAACGAAAGAGACGCTGAGAATTTTAAATTTAAAAATATTTTTTTTTAATAATTCTTTTGGATTTATAATCTAATCAAATTCATTTAGGTGCTTTTTGTTTATGTTTCCATCTCTTTTGTTATGATCCCACATTGGGATAATAGAAGATTCGCCATGAATATTGAAAAGTTGTAAAAATCGAGACGCAAATTTACTGTGAATGATCTAGTGATTAAAACACTTTCTGAACATTTTCGTCTTAGTAAATCGTTTTATCTTTTAATAGCATAGCAGCTTTAGTAGCATTTTTCATAACAAAATTGTGGTCAGTCTTGTTATAGTGAACAATTAATGTGTTTAATGTGTTGTTTTGAAAAAGATCTCTTTTGTGTTCATATAACCTTTATTTCATATTTAAATTTATTTAATTATTTTATATAATATTTATATTTATTTAATCATTTTATATAAATTATGTATATAATACGCCACATATATATTTACATTTTTGTGTCTGTAACAACTGAGAGGCAGTGTTCAAAATAACGATGACACACCCGGTGCCGGGCAAACTTGGTCCCGTTGACGCGTGCTGATATCGCTATGTTTCTTGTAATAATTCATTAGTCATCGAAAGAGTTTTGTTTTTTATTCACACTACATCCTTCACTTATATTATTTATGATAACAATTAAAAGCTTATACAATTAAATAATTAGACAGCTTTAATGCAGTTTTTATGTTATGGATAAAAAAGCGACAGTTGGAAAATATATTTCTTAGTCATTGCCGACGCGTTTCGTCAATCCGACTTTATCAAGGATATAATGAATTTAATGTAACTGAAAAAACATTCCGCTTTTAAACTTGCCTTGATAAAGTCGTATTGACGAAACGCGTCGGAAATATATTTTCCAGTTGTCTTATTTTTAGAATTATTCTGATAAATTCAACATATATATTTATATAATTTAGAAAGAACGTAATTTATTATGGTGAAACTTTATAGAAAGTGCCATAATTTCCGATTCGTCTATGGTAATTTTACGTCCTGGTTGATACAACTTGTTGCTTTTTTGAGTCTTCCAAAACTACTGCTATTACAATGAAGAATATTATTTTCAGATAATAATATTTAAAGAAACAACAAAAACCTTAAAACAAAAACCTTAACAGTTGGCAGCTGAATGAGACCGGCTTGGTTGGGCATCGAGAGACATCAGAAGCCAAGAATTTAAAATTCAAAGTGAAGGTTATTTACATTGTTCAGACTGTTGTCCTCATCTTTATTATGATGTTCACGACGTTTCGGCCGTTGTACGCTCCGGCCTTCTTCAGGTGATTGGAATTTCGAACTGAACCCTTTATTTCGTCCACCGTGGTAGACACATGCTCCCAGTGGATAAAAGCATTGGTTGGATCCAGTGACTTGACCCAAACAGTTGTGAGTTCAATACCTGTGGTGAACAAAAACTTGGAAATAACTGGAATGGCACGTGGAACTAGAACAATCTACCTCGATCCAGTTCGAAATTCCAATCACCTGAAGAAGGCCGGAGTGTAAAATAGCCGAAACTTCGTGAACATGATAATAAAGATGAGTCCAAACAATGTAAATAATTACAATACCTCATCTCATAAATATAGACAGATATCAGAGCGTTACGTCGTGAATTTCGTGATATAGTAATTGTTGAGTTCAATCCCTGGGCCGGGAAGAGACTTAGAGTCAGTGGAAACGAGGCGAGCAATAACTTATGAGTACTGAATAAGAAGGAGACGAGTTATCTCCCCTAGACATGAGCAGCGGAAAGAGAACAATCTACCCCTAAAGGGTTCAGTTCAAAATTCAAAAAAGGTTACCTCCGAATCAACAAGCACCTGATCATGACCGGAGAGCAAAACGGCCGAAATATTGTTCTAAGAGTAATGAAGATGGGGACAATAGTCAGAGGGTAAATAAAATATAATATAAATAATGATAAATTCTCTTCCCAGAAATCAAGAAGAAGAAGAAGAAGAAGAAGAATTATCATCATCATCATCATAGAGGCAGGATGGAGTAATGGATAAGCGGATAACATTGAGGAATCAGAGAGCCGATTTTGAATTCGAGTCAAGTTCATTACATTCACTTACGTGCTAATACCCTTAGGAAAGGTGTGAATCTATCTCTTCTCCCCTACAGCCTTGAGTGGCGGCCGGTCTATTAGAAGGACAACTCTGAATTAAAAGAAAAAAAAAACATTTTGGTGTACAACCCACGTGGTCTTCGGCCGTCGGTCAAGAGTTTGGCGAGGAGATGGGTGCCTCCAAGCCATCTGAAAGCCCACTGAAAGGATCATGAGGAAGAATCAGTCTGTTTCTTCTGTCCCAACCCCCGACGATAGAAACAATTGAAGATAAAATAAATATATTATAATATTCAGTCGAATAGTAACTGTCGGCTTTCGGTGGAGATCAAGTGACAACAAGTCCTCAAAATTCCGGATTCCATACCCAATAAAAGTATTTTTCTAATTTCAATCAGGTTGTTGTTTTAATTCGAATTTCTGAAAAAACCTTCCTGGTTATTTACAACTAACCTTAACATCGTTGGGTTCTTTCTTTTTTATTCATTTTTACGCACATTTTTCTACGTTTCCATGACGGAACATTCGCAAGTTTATCTCAAATAAGACACCATGTTGCCTACACATATCCTCTCCCCCCCGAAAAAAAAACTAATTCAATAACATCCTTGCGTCTTATACTGCAATCGTTCAGTTCCTATGTCTTTTCGCCACAAAAGAACTCCTTTAATAATGATACCTTGATGATTAGGTCAGAGGAACGAAAAAAAACCTAATCTCTCCGGTTTAATACAGTAGTGGTCCCCTGAGCATCCAGAATTAAATCATTTTTATAAGTGATTCAATTAATATTAAAAATCAAAACAATACTAAAATATAAACAAAAGTTTTTATCATTTGAATTTTATAAACAAACAATATACACGTGATATATATACAAAGTGTCAGATGCATATTTTTTCCTTAATCTTTCTGACTAAATTCTTGGTGCATGTTATGCCGCACGAAATAACCGATATTTATTTTGAAAAAAAAATTATTATTATTAATGACTTGAATTAAACAAAAAATCTTTTATCTTAGAAAATTAGATTTCTACCATTTTTCCTTGTCTCATTTTGAAATAAAAAAAAATTGAAATAAAAAATGATTAAATGAACGAAAATTGCGATTCGCACTAAAAATAAAATCCAAAGAATTATTTTAACTCTTTTGCAACGCAAAGAATTATTTTAACTCCTTTAGGATTAACGAACTTCGAAGGATTAGCTGTTCGCACACACACACACACACATATATATATATACATATATATATATATATATATATATATATATATATATATATATATGTATATATGTATGTATATATGTATTGTTAAATATATATTGTTAAATATAACAGACAACGAATGTCTATTATGTTTGATCACGAGCCGTTCAAAACTCTATATTTGCTTTAATTTCGGTTTGGTTTGATTTGATTTGTTATTTGTTTTATGCCATATCAACACTTCAATGGGTTACTTTATGCTGACATGATTTTTTGCTGGTAATAATTAGTTTCTTCAAAAATTCATTGCTAGTAGTAATTTTTTCCAAGAAATATATTGATGCTATTTTTACACTTTTATTGTGTTTTGACCCCAGTTTGGGGGTTAACTATTTTCCCATAACTGAAGCCCTAACAAGTGCTACCACCCCATGGTTCCAAGCTCAATAAAAATTCCTGATCAGTCGCTTTGCTGCTGGACGTAGTTAATCGTCGTACTCAGGACGGTTTAATTTGGGAGAAAATAAAGTAAAAAAATTGTCTGACATTTGGATATTTTTTTATTATGCTGTTACTTGATCTAAGCTTTCGGCTTACAAGAGACATCTTCAGAGTGGTTATATGGACAATTAAACAAAGATATTCACTATCAAAGATAATATTCTGTTATGTTGACATAGAAGATTGCTATGTGACGATAACGGTCGCGGAATATCAGACGCAAGTCGTAAGGTCATGATGCGGTTCTATGACGTCATACCACGCGAGAGAACGAAATATGAACAAGAGAATCATATGTCTAGATGCAATGTAATGTGTTGTAACGTATGTATACACATACACACACACACACACACACACATATATATATATATATATATATATATATATATATATATATATATATATATATATATAGGAATGGGTAGGATAAAAAATCTACATACACGCACATATACTTACACGTACGTATAAATATATTTCTTCCTCAGGTGTTATAAATACAGCTCTCAATGTTGTGAAGAGCTATGAGTATATATTAGGGAATAAAAACCCAACGTCGATATTATTATCTATATTCCAACGTTGGATATTATGTATATTCACTATTAGTATTATATATGAACATACATAAGGAAAAAAATCCCCAAATTTAGTTAAAAAAAACCTGGATTGTCAAAATCTTTGTTATTAAGAGGAAAGACCAAATGATTTTTTTATTATTTTAAATTATATTCTATTATAATTAATATAATTAATTATTATATGCATAAAATTATTTTAGAAACATTTCTTTTTTTTAGAAAATGTTCATAACTTTTTTTTATATCTGTTAACTCCCTTTTATTTAATTTTATTAAATTTTAAGGAATTGTTTTTTGTAGCTTTTAATGTTTATGTTAAAAAGATAAGTCTTCGAAGAATTTAAATTAGGAATTTTTTTATCAAACAGGACCCCCAGTTACCAAAAATCTGCTCTGAATTGTAGAATAAAAATATAATAAAACTATGACATTATTTAATTAGAAAAGCTTTTAATTATTTTTTTTGAATAAGATATATTACAAACAGAAATATTAAGGATTAATTAACAGAATTGTGTGAAAATATTACTGTATGTTTAAAATAAAGCGAAAAATATTTTTGAACAACGCCATTCAAATTATCAACAAGATCATAGGTCAAACAACAGAAATTGTCTCCCACAACACCCAATTTTACAAAAGAAATACCTCAAATTTAATATGAAAGTCCAAATCTGCCAAAATACAGAAACTTGTTTCATTTAAGTTAAAATATAATCATTTTTAACCTTCTAGAACCAATAAAGTAGGAATATATTGCTTATTCAATAAATAAAATTATTTCTTTATGAAAGTTAATAGGATATTTTTTTATATTAATAAGAATATGAAGATATTAAAAAAAAAGTAGCAATACTTTTTGTACATCGCATTTGTTCTTTTTTTAAACTATTTGAAATTTATTGTTTTTTTATTGTTTTTTGTTTTGTTTCTATTTGTTGTTATGAAATATTTAACTGCATCAAATCAACTCTAATTATTTTCAGAAAAAATATTAAATAATTGATACAGTTTATTAATTGTGAAGTAATTCTGAATTGTTGAATTATTCCCTATTTGAGCTTTCATACAAAAATATAATCTACTGAGAAAATTATAAATAAAATTATTCTTATTAAAATATTTCCGATTCGAAAATAGCATGGATGAAACTTTACATTTTTCGATACTTCAAACACATCTTTATTTAATCAAAATATCTTTTGACAGCAACAACGGGAACAATTTCAAATACGCACTAAAAATTACAAATAAATTTTTCAAAACTAAATATTCAATGTAGATTTTTTTCCCTACTAAATTGGTTTTATTAAATTATGGCAGCACCAACTGCCAGAAAAATTATTTTTTAAATTTTATTGAATTAATTTTATAAGACATCAGGACAAATTTTCAAGATTTTCTGATTTGACATAGCAAATTGTTATTTTACCGAAATAAAATCTTCAGGGATTTTTCTTTATAAAATATATAAAAAAAATATTTCCCATCTTTCCCACACAATTTTAAAAATATTCACGATGAATTGAAATGCCCTCCATTTCTCCCAAAACAATGATATACATCAAATTTTCTAATAAAACAACTTATTTAATAATTTATTGATTAATGGATAAATTCTGAAAATTTCATTTAAATTGTATTTTTTCAACAAAGAGTAACGGTTTTTTGGGTTTTTTTTTTTTTTTAATTTTTTGGTGGGGGGTTTCATTCAGGAAAAACGCATCTGTTTTGGCCGTAACTGGTAAGGTTCAAAGTTAATGGAATTTTTTTTTTTAATCCTGTTTAAATGCTTCTTTTGTTTGTTTGTTTTTTGTTTTGTTTTTTTGTCTTTTCAATTTCAGATTGTTATGATTTGTATCAACCCTTAAAATGGCCACACTACGTTTTGTGTAGTGTACTGCAGTTTGCGAAGGGCAACCTTAAAATAATAAACTTTGAACATTTTCCTATCCAATGAAGTGTTTGTTTTTATTAAATTTTCGAAATCTCTGTATATCTTTTTAAATAACCCTACACACGCACGCGCGCGCACACACACACACACACACACACATACATATATATATATATATATATATATATATATATATATATATATATATATATATATATATATATATATTTGGGCAGCAACCTTTACTCTGTCTTTTTTAATAAGCCTGTATGACCGGGAGATGGTTTGAAACATTGTTTACGTACTTGAAAGTGCTTACTTCTTTTATATATGGTTTCTATTAGCCAGAATTTATGTCCAAAGTTACATTTAAAAAATTAATCACTTCTGCATTGGTCACTGTATTAATGTTTAAACCATTGTCCTTGAAGAATATTTTAAACTCTTTTCTTGTTTTATCAATATTCCTTGGGCTTTTTGTCCCCAGGAGAATTAAACCGTCATCCCTATAAAGCCCCGTATTGCTGATATCAAATAAATATCTAAATGGCCACATTAAAAAAAATATCTCTACTACTTCGAATGTCCCTGCCGAGTCGAATGCCCCTATAGAAATGACAAAGCTATCTTTTTTTTTTTCCTTTTAGTCTCTACACGCATACT
Organism: Acanthosepion lycidas; assembly: GCA_963932145.1. Lineage (NCBI taxonomy): Eukaryota > Metazoa > Mollusca > Cephalopoda > Sepiida > Sepiidae > Acanthosepion > Acanthosepion lycidas. The sequence goes on from OZ010575.1 coordinate 756,518, forward strand.
TTTATGGTAATGGGTTGTTTTCTCGTTTTCTTTAAGTATTTCGATTTCTTTCTCGCTAATATGGTAGTAATTTCTAGCTAAATTAAGAAGCCCCAATATGAAAGCTTCCGTGATTTAGGGTAAAAATCATTGATATCAAGCTGGATAAACGTCCGTTTTTTATATTTTTATTTTCCTAAACTATTCGATTGCTTCCTTTGTATTTTGCCAATGATTCAGTGTATTTCACGGGTATCTTCATGTTGTTTTCAAATGATTTCACTAATTGTTATAATATTTTTTGTAGACTTGAGCAATCTAAACAGGAGGTTGTTTTAAAAATTGGGATTGTGGTCTTTGATGGTAAGAAATACTTGATGAATATTTAATTTGTTCAGCGATCATCAAATCGGCAATTAATTTTCCGCCTTCTTTGTTAAGATCTTTTTTACAGTTTTCAGCCGATTTTTCTAAATCTTAGTAACTTCGTTGCATCCCACATTGATTTTATAATAATTTCCTTTTTTGCTAAATTTAATCAGTCTTTTTGCTTTTTGTTTTTAAGGTATTCTCCTTCATTTGTACGCGGAGGCCATTAGACAATTTTAATTTTATTTCGACAGTTCGTCTGTTCATCTGGAAGTGGAGGCTTAGTCGACTTGAAACCGTGCTTTCTTTTTGGCCTTCTCTTTCTTTCGGGTGACTAGCAAAGATAACTTCTCATTCTTTTTATAATGTTGTATAGCTTATGCAAGGTTGTTAGGAAATATGTTCCCTAACTAGGAAACATGATGTTCGTCGCGAAGTAATTTAAGTTAATAGGCTCCATCCTTGTGCTACGGCTCTAAAATAAAAAATATATAATTTTAATGCACCTAAAAGAGTGCTCAAATAAGAAACAAAATATGAATGTAAATATAGTGAACAGTGAGTGCTGTAGGTATATATATATATATATATATATATATATATATATATATATATATATATATATATATATATATGTGTGTGTGTGTGTGTGTGTGTGTGTTTCATTAAAGACGACAGACAAGGTACTACGATTAAGTTTTTTTATTTAATTTTCTTGTGTTACAACAAATGTTTTCTTTTCTGGACAAAGAGTGTGTAGAAACTGTCCAAATGTTCTATAATTCCGAGCGCTTTCGGCTATACTTTTTGCCATTATCAAGGATGATTTTATTTTTGCTTTTTAATTGGGTGTATGGGTCGTGTGCATGTTTTTAGAGTTATAGAGGTGTTTTATTTCCAAACACAGTCAGCACATTGTGGCCGTGTTCGTAGTTAATATTATTAAATAGTGGCGTTTTCTTTTTTTATTATTAAGGCTTCCATTATTTTTAATATTTTTTTTTTTTACATGTGGATGAGGTGATTATGATTGTATTTTCTATTAGTATGTTTCGGATGGAGTTTGGTAAGTTTGTGCGTTTGTTTAAATGGATTCTAATAGAGCTGTGGTCAGATAGATGTAAGGTAAGGCGTCTGGATAGGCATGTAGTCGTGTGACCAATGTAAATATTTATGAATTCCGTCTGATCAGAAACACTGTTCCTCAAAGGGCATTTGAACTCATAGATAATGTTCGTTCGTTCGTTGTAACTTTGCCTTTGCTGACGTGTTGTTATTTTTTAGGTTAAGGTTAGGTGTTTTAAATTTTTGGTAGTATATAATTTGATTTTTTTTTTTTTTTTTTTTGTTCGGGTCAACTCTGTATCCCAAAAAGAAATCACTTGTTCAAACACAAGAAAAGTTAAATAAAAATCTTAATCATAGTAACTTGTCTGTCTGTCGTCTTTAATGATATATATATATATATATATATATATATATATATATCATAAATAACATTTTTTATCCTCGCCGGTACGATTACTCTGAGTAGATGCTGATTTCAATCAGCACCTGATGATTGCATTGTGGATGAAACTCAGATTTGTGCTACCGACGAGGATAAAATGTACATTTATTATTGTTATTATGTTATTATTCATCGAGAGAACTATTTTATTACAACCACCACCACTCAATGTGCGATATCTTACACACGCACACACATACACACACACACACACACACACACACACACACACATATATATATATATATATATATATATATATATATATATATATCATAAAGAAACAATTTATACAAAGAACTGAATAGCAATGTTAATGTGATTAATGGCGAATATATTCGAATATAAAGATCTTATTATTCAAGGAATTGATAGCAAGTTAATATTAGTCTCATTAAGACTTGTTAGCGAAGTGATTTCGCCATTAATCACATTAACATTGCTATTTAATTCTTTGTATAAATTGTTTCTTTATTATATAAAATATAAGCTTCACATTCTAATATATATATATATAAATGCTTAATCTGAGTAAAAGTTGTCACTTAGCTGATTGATGTTAACTTCAGCATCCTGACTCCAGAGTTTCGGAGGCGAAACTGTCCGTCCATTCTTCAGGGGATATCAGCAATGTACTGCTTATATACTGTTTTTATTTTTTTTTCTCTATGTATATGTAAGTATGTATTTAAAGAGAGAGATAGAGATTAATCGATAAAAAAAACACAAAAATATTACTTTTTTGAATATAATCTATTCCCTTGTTAATGCACTTAATCTAGTGGCGAATATTAATCATGTAGATCGAGCATTATACAATGAAAATTTGAAATCAAAATTCAGTTTATAATTATGGGTTAAACTACGAATTATTTTATTCAACATCTTATGTATGTTTGTAAGTATGTATGTACGTAAATGTGTTCAAGTAGTCGTCCTTGTTTGTATAGTTGCTTTTAACTTATATATGTGCGTAAATTTACACACGCACATATATATATATATATATATATGTATATATGTACATATATATGCATATGTTTATATATACATACATATACATATATATACATAAATACATATGTATAAATATATATATATATTTATATATACACACATATGTATATATATATACACACACGCATATACATATATATATATATATATATATATATATATATATATATATATATATATATGAACGCATATCTGACTGCTTGGCTTTGCGCTTGTCCGTTTGAACATGTTTGTTTGAGAGAGAGAATGTGTATGTGCGTGTACGTGCTTGTTTCGTGGGGGGCGCACATGCGCAGAAGCAGTCATTTCCAATAAAAAGTGATTTTTTCTTTCTCTTTTTTTACTAGGAGAAACATTTTTCTTTTTTCAAAACCATCGTCTCCAATTGCTTTTTCGCCCAAATCCAACGCGAGTGGACATTTGCACGGACAACCAACACGCAACGTTTTTTTGGTGTCAACGGAAGCCATTTAATGGAATCAGACATTTTGTTCGGACTGAATCCATAAGGATGTCACAGGAAATAGAGAGACCGCAAAATCTGTCACCTCGAACCAACACTCGCTATGACGTGCACATGTGTGAAAACGAGAGCCAATATTTTCTACTGACGATTTTTGGCATAAAAAAAAAAACACTTCCTCGAATTTAATTCTCTTCGGCTTTTGATTCATCTTTACTTTATTTCCTTCTTTTTTTTTTTTTTTTTTTTTTTTCACGCCTTTCGCTAGACGATAATGTTCCGACCACCGGGATATTTAAATCTTGTCAAAGACACTTTTTATTTGGCGGGAGGAAAGGACTTGCCAATTATTAAGAAAGAAAAAAAAGTGAAAATACTTTAAAAAAAAAAAAAAAGAAAAGAAAAAAAAAGTGAAACATTAACACTTTAACTGCACAATGAAGAATTAACCTTTGACTTTACTGATACAAAAAGAAAAACAAATTTCTTCCAGAATCCCCTGAATTTAACTCTAAAAATGAAATTCTAAACATTTTAGTAGAAATATAACTTTATTAAAAATTGCAAATATTACATTTTTGCAATAGTTTAATTCATGACGGTCAATCAATGGACTAAACTCTTTTTTAATAACAACTCATATCTCATTTTTCAGCTACAAAAATCACTGAAACTCAGAAGCAAAAGTTCGATACGTCATGCGCCCAACAATTTATGTAACTCTTAAGATTTAAAGTAATTCCGAGAAACATTCTTGTACGTGGTCAATAATTAACAAGTAAACAATTATGAGCAATGATTTTATTCATCATTTTACCCCATGCAAGGTAATAAAGCCATTAAGACGTAAGTGTTAGAGACTGAGGAAAAAAGAAAACATAATTTTAAGGAGAGGGAACACTAAAAGAAGACAGAAGATAGCGATTAAAATTGAACTTAAATGTTTGGAGATCAAAGTTTACTGGGAAGCATTGAGCCGGAAAGCGTTCCACAGGCGTGATTTTCATAATTACCTCGCAGAATTCCTGTCATTTGTTGTAAAATATATTTAGGGGAGAAATATCTATGAAAAATACAATGAAATATTTTCTTTTCTAGTTTGTTTTTTTACCATCTAAAATCCCTTGTACAAAAAAAACGAAACATGATACTTTTCAAACGATATTGTTCTGAAGACGATGTCATTCAACATCGCTGTATTTACAAAGTCCAGAATTCTTTTTGGCGCGAATACTGAACAGTTTACAACTTTTCGGTTTAGGAATCATTATTATTTTGATGCCAAAATTTCCTAGAATATGCTTCTCTCGAAAACTTTTTATTCATATAAATTTATTCAGTCATCAAAATATTTCCCTGTTACTTAAAATGTGCATTTCATCATAAAAGAACGATTCCTCTTAGGCTTTGAAAATTATTTGAGGAATCTTTGAATAAATTCAATTTTCTGGGATCGTTAACCGAACAGTGCTGCATGAAGCGAAATAATTGACTGTATGAAGAGAAAAAGTTTCGAGAATACGCCATCTTCAGAATTTTCAATCACAGCTGGATTTTCGTTTGCTGTCTTGTATTAATTGATATGCGGGAAAATTAGCAATTGATTTCCTTTGGCATTCAACTCAACGCATTGTTCCTTGTAGTATTGAAACGGTAACAGTTTATCCAGTTTTTCCAATAAAATGGGTTTACAGCCAGATCACGTTGAAGCACCGGTACCCGTATGATCACCGAAGTTAAGCAACGTCAAACTTGATCAGTACCTAAATGGGTGATCGCTTAGAAATACCAGGTGCTGTAAGCTGGGATGTACGGGTGGTGTAATAGATAATCGGAGAGCCGAGTTTCAATCCCAGTTGGGTTCATTATATTCACTTACCCGCAAATAACTTTGGGAAAGGTATGTGTTCACATCTTCTCCTCCCAGCTATGGGTTAATTAGTAAGACTTGTAACATTAAATCTTTATATCTAAACATATTTTCTGGCTTTAAATAATATGCAAAGTGTTGAATAGCCGTAAAAAATGAATTAATGAATCCAGTGAAATAGAGAGATGAACGCCACCTCCACCACACCCTGATAGATTCCCTTGATTTTGAAGGCTGTCCTGCAACTCGTTGTCATTTTTTTTTTTTTTTTTTTTTTTTCATTACGGATTCTATTTTTATCTGCCAGTGACTACCTTTTCGATGATGAACAAAAAGAGAGAGACAAAAAAATTAAAACACTGACTTCTGCTCATTCCCGCAAGTTCATGCCTGAGTGCATTTTCGTCGCTTCTGATCTTCTCGGAAGATTTGTAAATCAAGTACGACAATTGACTAATTGCTCAAGTAATAAAGAGTAAATTTCAATGATACTTCTCAGATTTCTCTAACATTACGCAAAAAATGATGCTGGGAACATGTGCATCAACGTAATCACTCTTAACAAATAATTTTTGGTTCGTCTTATTTCTCGTGTTTACTCATTCGTGTGTGTACGTGTGTACACGTGCGTGTATTTCTCTGTGTGTGTGTGTGTGTGTGTGTGTGCGCGCGCTCACGCGTGCTGTCTTGGTAGAGACTTCATTTTGAACAACTCTTCTATATAAGAAATAAATATCAGTCAAAATGGAGAAATGTCCTTAATTCACCCAACCAAGCCGCGCCCTTCAACAGATCTTCATGTTTAGATAACAAAGGCAATCCATCATGAGACCACAAAATACGCTCACGAAAGTTTATCATCATGCAATTTTTATTATTATTAATATTATTATTATTCGTTCAACCGTATTCAGCTTCAAAAACAACGGGCTTACGGCCACATTACATGGAAACACTGGTCCCCCCGTAAGATCACCGAAGTTAAGCACCATCGAGCCTGGCTAGTACCTAGATGGGTGACCGCTTGGGAGTACTATGAGTTTCGATGTGTGGATGGATTATGGCTCGGAATTGTCAATCAGAGAGTTGAGTTCCAATTCCAGTTGGTTTGTTATATTCGCATACGTGCAAATAGCTTTTGGGAAAGATATGCATCACCTCTTCCCTAGCCCAGGCTGTCTGAGTTAATTAGTAATAATTGTATCACCAAAACCATTATCTCCATCATAATAATAAAATTGCGTAAAAAATATTTAGATTTCCTGCATTAAGTTACTTATAGAGGTATTGATATGCCGCTAAACAAAAACAACAAAAATGAAAACAATAATTCGAATAATTTATAAAAGAGCTTTCTGTAGACTCAAAAAATATCTTACACTTTGCCTTCCAGAAAATAGCGAAGAATTTGAAAGTTAACTTTCCTATAACGAAAATATGTTGAATTGATTTTCCTTTTATTTCTATGGGACGGGGTGTCCGTAATTAATTATTCCATTCTGCGTTCTACCAAACAGGGAATGAAAAGAAATGAAACTGATCTCAAACTGAAGAATAGGACCTGATGGATGTGCGTGTAACATGAATGGTTAGAGAAATCGGAGATCCAAGTTCGAATTCAGGTAAAATTCATTGAATATAGTTTCTCACAGAGGCCCTTGGGAAAAATATAAATCTGTCTCTTCTATCTCCACCGTCTATGGGTCAAGTAGCAGGCCAGATTGGGGCCTCTAGCCTTGTTTGGCAACCACTCTAAGAGAAAGACAACTCTGAATTCAAAACCGGGATGGTGTACAGATAACTCTTCAACTTTGCTTAACGATTTATCTAGGGACCATCAAAATCCATCCACCCATCCAACAACAGCCTAGGCCACTAGGGAAGGTGTATCACCCCCGCCACCTCCCCCCCAAAAAACCTGTGTATGAAATTCCTAAGTCAAATTGGTTGTGCACTCTGCCGAAGGCGGAAATAGAGTTTTCTTGTAAAGTTTCAGAGCTTTTATTTTTACAAATGTCACAAAACTTGGAAAAAACGTCAAAATATTTCCGCTTTGAGAAATATTGATATTTACTAAGTTTAACCTCATCTAGCAAAAGGTCATAATAGAGTGGTGCCCAATGAGGATCGATATCACTGCACTCGCCTTGACCAGAATAAATTGTTAAGTATATCTGTAATGTGTGTATAATTTGTTTTGAATTATCATTATAAAAATGGTAATTCAGAAAAATTGGCATTAAACTCTTCCCCGCCAATTATTTTGGGAAAAACGTTTCATTTTCTGACAATTGATTTTATTTGTTTTTAATATAGTAACTAAGAAACTGAGGCACCTTGAAGAACCCGAGCGGTGTTTAACACCTCTACAAGGCGTATGAGTTGACAATTGAACTCATTTCAATCTCAGATGGACATAAACAGAATCAAGATCGACGTATAAACATAGTTGGGTTTTGAACGGTATGTTTTGGACGTGTTTATTCGTTCGTGTCTGAAAAACGTATATACACGTCTACGCCGGGGGAGATTTGGTTTAAGAGGGAAAATTTTGAATCGAATATCCTTGACTAAATTAATAACAATATATTAAGTGTGTGCAAAGGTTCCCAGTGCACTATTTCTTTTTTTCTTTTATTACACGGTTGAAAACTGGTTTTGAGTATTTTAAGCTACCTCCTGTGGATGGTTCTTCATCACAATAGCTTGGGAGTAGTTGATGCGATAGGCAACAATGAACTACAGAAGAACTCAAAATTGATTGCTGCATTTAAGTATTGTATTAACATTTAAGCTTACCTTTTAAAAGTTCAATGATAATTCTTCTGCCGTCACTTAATTTAAAGACAATTTGATGTACCTAGGTGCTTACTTTCAATTATTTTTATTTCATGGGTGACTTTCGCTGGATTTCGCAATTAATTTCGATTATTCCCAAATTTACTTTCAAGTTATAAAAATTGTGATCGTACAAAAAAAAAAATGTCACAAAAATCGCTGAAAAGGGTATTCGAAATTCAGTATGGAGAAAAAAACGAATGAAAAATAGCGGCAGAAAAGATGCACACACAACTTTGTATCTTGTTTTTCGAGTCAGCAGAAAAGGCGAAAAAAAGTATTGATGAAACCTATGGAAATGGTTCGGTTGGAAATAGTATGTATTGAGAATCGGTTGCGAAGTGTTGGAAAGGTTAATTTGATTTCGATGCAACGGTAAAGCACGTTGAAAAGACTACGAAAATTTGAAAGCGAGAATCTACAGGTTCTTTTAGTTATGACTTCTCAATCAACGCTAGAATTGGTCGAAAAACTTAGTGTTGATCACTCAATAATTGTAAAACGTTTGCAAGGTATGACAAAGATTTTAAAATGCGACGAAATGGGATCCACATGTTGGAGTGAAGAACTGGACATCGTCTTTATAGTAGACAAGAAAAAAATCTCTTCCTTTTTTTTTTTTTTTTTCTTTAAAGATTTTCATTGAAAAGGAAAAGTGAGTTAACTAAGATAACCCGAAACGTTGACAATCATGGACAGAGACAGAACAGATGGCAACATCTGCAGCAAAAAGTTTGGGAAAAAAGGTATTGCTTTGTATTTTGGGGAATTTGAAATACAATAGGAATTGTAAAAGTCTGCTGAAATTATTACGACAACGTCACCTTCGAAGTCTAACCGATGAAAATAAAAAAAGAATATGTCATTTACAGAAGAGGGAAACCGAAGGCAGAACGTTGATTTATCGATCTGCAAAACTGTAACGGAATTTGCAGGCAAGTGTGTATGTGTGTATGTGTGTGTTTTAAACGTTATGCCCTTTAAGTACGTAGGCCATCATGACTTTCCACAGATTCTTTTTTCTTTATTATCTGTGAGCTGCCATGAATCCCTTCTATTAGACAGGCTAACACACAAGGCTCGTGAGTAGGCTGAGAATGAAGCATTGTGCGTGCTACTTAACGAAATCAGATTTGGTATAAATGACGCACATGGAAATTACTCGAATTTTACAAGTACAAGTCATTGAGTTTTATAAATGATTAACTTTGGATGGGAATCTCATCGGATTTTCTCAATTAATTGTCCGCTTAATGTAATTACGACTTAAGTGCAAGTTCCCTCATTACAAAATGTATTAGTAATGGTCAGCAATATGTCTTGATTAGAAGCGTGATCCACAAATGACAGACATTCGTGATTAATGGTAAGACCTACATTGTTATCAATTCCCGGTTAGAGGGCGAGATGTAAATAGGTCGAAAATTGCTTAAAGGATAGAGATATTGGCACAGTTACTGGCACAAAGCCATAATAGTGGAGCTCCTAATGGGGATCGAACTCATTACATGTCTGTCCAAAATGGTCCGAGAGACTAGCATTACTTTAGATGACCAAGATTTTAAACGTACAAGGTTTGGCTTAATCCGATGCTAATTCAAAAGAAATAGGAAGAATCTTACTACAGACGCCTTAGGGACCTGGACGCCTTCAAGTGAATTCAAAAACCGACCAAAAACACAATAAGGAAATACACAACCGTCTTAGTTACGAAGGAAATTTTCATGCATTGTTTTTCTTAAGCACTTGTTTGTCTTTGTGTATTAGGGAGTGTGAAAGAAAAAGGGGGAGAGAATGCAAATGATTGGAGAAAATGCAGACCGAACTGTCTTTGTCTTCAAAATGGAAGATTTTCGATGAAATCTTCAACAACTCACATTGGGCTTTTTGAAAAATAATTTTTGAATCATTTTTTATATCTCAAGTAAATGCGTTCGTCTTGGTAAAATTCAGCATGGAATTTAAACCTACAAATTTTATAGCCAATAGCATGAAATTTGAAATTTGGTATTCAAACATTAAAAAATGTGACGAAATAAACCGATGACATTAAAGTTGGCAAAAGACGAAGGTTCACAATCGAAGTGATGCGTCAATTAATTCCAGAGTGAATGTTATTCGTTATTGTTGTTCAACTTCTGAAATGTTGTTGTTTTTGATGTCCACCTACTGAAATGTTGTCGTTAATGTTGTTCACCTGAGATGCTCTCGTTTTTGTTGTTGTTCACCTTCCGAAATCAATTGCTACAAAAAGTGCATCCGTGATCATCGGTGATGCGTTGAGATTATTAGTTTAATCCCACAGCAACAGACGACAGAGTATCAACTTCCCTTCAGACTAATTAATGACATATTGGCCTTTCCGTGCGAAATAGAATAAACACGCTATTGTATATCCATCGCTTTGCAATTTATCACAACAAAGAAAATTATTGCTGTCGCTTCCTTCTCACTCGTTTTGCTTTGTATGCATGCACATGTGCGTGAGCATTCGCGCATGTGCGCGCGGCTGTCCAATGAGATTATCTTTATGGGGGGAAGAGTAAAATTAACAATTTCTAAAGTTCTTAATTCTTTTTATGAAATGTTATAGAATTTTGAAATGTTACTTAATAAAATCAATGATATTGTTGAACTGGCTATTTGCGGAATTGTAATGGAGGATTTAAATTTTCAAATCAAAGACTCAACTATTTTATGGATGTAGGTGACCTGAAAAAAAATTGCGAATGTTTTTAAAATATTGAATAATCTGATACAAGCAATCATAATTTTCAATCAGGAAGTCGAAGTTTTGAATTGTGAAATGTGTAATGTTGGTGATGCGCAAAGGAAAATAATAATCAAGAAAAAGAACTGAACTACAAAAAAGGAAATCTACAGGATGCTAAACAAGAAATCAAACGATAAGTATCTAGGAATAATGGAAATAGATTCCATCAAGTAGAAGAGAACGAAGGAAAAAATTACAAATGAATACATCAACAGAACATGGAAGAATTTGGAAACTAGTCCTAACAACAGTAACATGATAAAAAATGTAGAAAGTATCTATTGTGAAATCTTCGGAAACCTTCTTAAACTGGGCAGGAGAAAATTAAAGAAATTTTGATTAAAGTAAGACTAAGTGCCGAAAAGGTATCAAACTTTGCACTTTAAGGATAATCTCGACAGACTCTCTACGAAACGGATTAGGGAAGAGGAGAATTTGTCAGTATTGTTATCAAGGAACAAAGGGAGTAATGCAAGGTTAACTATGACACCCAAAGTTGAAATAGAACAGGACAAATAGAGAATAAGAAAATAAATAAAAAAAAAACGAATTTATGAATAAAATCAATTCTACATACTTTCAAGAAAAAGCGAAATAATTCCAGAATAAATAATATGGGTATTTTACAAAACTGAAGGAGAAACTGAATCAATTTTATGGCGGTCCTAAACAATTCTATGAGAACCAACGATATTAAGGCCAAGAGAGGACAAAGCAAAACTTGTAAATATCGAATGAGGAAACCCTGCCGATGAGATCATCTGTCAAGAAGCAAATGCAGCGAGATGATTCAGAAGGAATACGGAAGTAGACATGATTGGGCTGGATGGGTAATTCACTGGGAATTGTGATTCATTAAAAAATTGTGAGTTAAAAGTAGAAAATATGATTTAAATAAAATTTAACGAATTACTCAAAATATTAAAATTTAGATGAAAATTATGCGAACGACTTTGATGCAAATGGTTTAAACACGTACAAGAAGGTGCCTTTGAAAAGAAGGCGACAAAAATAATCCGTTCGAAACATTCCAGTACTTATGGGCGAAAATAACAAATGGGAAGATATTAGTCAAAATAAATCCAGGTATAGTAATAATAATTTATCTCAGAACTTAGTACACTAGCAGGAACACCGGAGAATGCAACAGCCCAAACAGTAAGATCGAAACAAAAATAAAGAATAACACTGGTAAACACGGTTTTTAGTACCAAGAAGCAAAACACATTTTTTACTTAATTTCATGATGCTGATTCCGAAAATGACCATGTTTTTTACGGTTAGCTACCGTTTTTGCTATACTGAAATTGCTCATTTTGGGAAAAAAAGATCAATTTACGATCTTGGCTGATCGCAAAATTTAGTTAATAAACGTCATAGAAACCGTTCAATTTTCAGGTAGGCCGAGCTATCTATGTCATCCACCTGAAATAAACTATTTTTATAAGAAAAAAATTTTTTAGTCAAAAATGTTAAAATAGAAATACCGAAGTTTTCCAATTTATCGCCAAAATTAACTGATAAAATTTATCAGTAATACACTTTAGTAAACCTGATAATTAAGCTGGCATAAAAAAATGAAACCCTAAAATCTTGTTTGATATCCATAAATTCATCCTATCACTTTTATCCCTTCATTACGGAAGGAAACTAAGCACATTGAGAGCATTTTGTTTTCACAGTTGGAAAGAAACTCCAGCTAAAGATATCCCAATTCAATGCATCTATTCTATTATACATGATACTGTTGGAGTATAAAAATGGACTTAAATAACATTGAATATGACAAACAATCAAGAAAGAGAAAATTTTTACTATAGTTCTTATGTTCACGAAGTTTTTATTTCTGCTGTTAGTTTATTAAATGATTTGATGAAAATACTTGTTGGTCTTTGTACATTCAATCGGGTTATTTTTAAAGAGTTAAGGGTTGATTGTTATTGCAAAAATAATATTCCTCAATAAGCAGAACAATATTTGTTGGTTTAAATACGAATTGAGAGGTTTCTATGATTTTATTTTGAGAAATATTGCTATCGGTCAATATGAAAAAACAAATGAAAAAAAATTATTTTCTTCCAAAAAATAGGGCATTTCTGTACAGCAAAAACGGTAGCTAATCAAGAAAAAGTGAGGTCATTTTCAGATTCAGCGCCCTCAAATTATCTAAAAAAAGATGTTTGGTGTCTTGACGCCATTTCAAAAAAATCTTTTTGTTGACCAGTGGAATTCTATGAGTGTCAGTTATTTGATCATTGTTCGGTTTGAGGCGGCAACTGATTTCTTCCTTTTAATTAGAGCTTTAAGAATTTTGAGTTATATCAATTTTTGAGCCAGGGGGAATATAAAAATATAGAAAAAATTTAGCCGACAATTTTTTCTTCCTTTAGAAGGAAACACACAAACACACGCATAATTTTTATTTTGTTGCTTAAACGTTATTTTTCAATGGTTACACATATTTTTATAGACGCTCTGATATTTATTTATGAAACAGTATATTTAATTATTCCCATCTACCGGTCTGAATATTTAACAAATTTTTATTAGAAAAATATCCGTTCACCGGCAAGGTTCGAACCTACGTTCCCCTAGGGGAAACTGTTACTAAATCTGACGTGCTTTAACTTCTCGGCTACAAAGAACCTACTAGCCAAACAAAGCCCGGATAGTGCTTTGATAAAATATAATTTCAAATTATGCTATATTTAAAGGCAAAAGTGCTCAACATCCAGGATTTAAGAGTAGACACTGAAAGCAACCATCGAGTGACAACAATGTGTATCATGCTTGAACATTATCTGTCACTACTCAGCGTTGACCTCAGAAATGATTTCTTTGAAATCCCACCAAGTAAATTGATTTCCACAGTCACTAGACCCACTTTTTTGACAGTGTAGTCCTACTACTGCTCCTACTATGACTACTAATTCTACTATGACTACTAATTCTACTATTTCTACTACTGCTACCACCCTGTATTATTAGTGGTGTTACTAATTTAAGTTGGTTGAATATCTGAGACTAAGTCTTTTTATTCTTGCACATATGGGAGGGGGGCAATTTATCTTTGTACTGTGTTTTATAGCATTTTAGATTGATCTATACTTCCGCCTACAAATTGAATGACGAAAACTTCGGAATCAAAAAACTAGTCTTGAATAAAATTTGAACAAGTATCTCGTGTACCAAAAACTGAAGATGCTTGGCCCCCAAAATGTGTGGAACAATGAGAATATTTCATGTGAGAAAACATCATTTTTCCACAGGAAATAACCGAACGAATCAGAAATTGCTTATAGGCTGTAATCATATAAATAATCTTTAATGGAATAAACAGGCAAGCTTTCTTGGTCAAGTGTTGCGTTTGATGAATCAGCGTCGATGGCAAATGATTCGCCAATTGGCATCTTCTCCGGGGAATAATCATATTTTCACTTCGGCTTCTAAATGGCGTACAAAACGATGAATCGAGTGCAAAATGGATATTAAGTTTATTTAGGAGAATTGCCCACAATGAAACGACAAGAGAAAATCTACTTCGATTTATCATTCTTCATTAAACACACCAACTCTTATTTATACGTCTATCTGGTTTATTCACTCAAGATAAAATAGACAGACGAACAGACTCGAACAGACTCAGACCAGATAACAGCCATGTCAGACAAAAGACTAGTGGCGCGATACTCTATAATGATCATACTCTATACATTAGGGCGTGTTCTACCTTGTTAGCCATCTACAATATATATATATATATATATATATATATATATATATATATATATATATATATATATATATATATATATATATATTATATATTATATATTATGCGATGTATAAATTGTCGTCTAACTGACGCAAAAAAAAAAGAAATAAATAGATAAATAAAAATAAAAAATAAAATAACAATGACATCTCATTTTAACAGAAATATTTACCAAAATTACACAAAATTATCTTGAAATACTAAAGAGTAAATTTATTCAATAAAATCGCCATTAGCCATAGCCTCCAGATGACTTCGGAATCTCTTGCATCTCTTATGGACATGTCCATTTTCTTTAAAACTTGTGCGATGCTCATATGCCCCGTCCATTTTATTCTCAGCATCCTTCTGTAGAACCATATCTATGTTGCCTCAAGTCTTCATTTCTGAGAGAAACTGTCCAACATTCAAAGCAATATATGAGGATTGATATTAGTCCTCTTTTCTCTGTTTCTAACGAAATTTTCCTGTTTCTTAATTCTTTGCTCTGCTTTTCGAAGTTATCTTTGGCTATTCCAATACAGCTTCGGCTTTCGGTGTCACATTTTTCATCCTCATTTTAAACACTTTCTAGTTATTTAAATTTTCGTACTAGATTGATTTTGAAATCTCCATTCCGTCGTTCAGATCTTGTGATTTTTCTTGGTCGGTTGATGTTGTTTAGCGGCATATCAACACCTCTATGGGTTATTTAATGGCGAAATTAAAATATTTTGAACGCAATTGCTTGCCTTCAACTATAGATAAAATGTATTGTTGGCCATTTTACTATCAAAATGTATTTTTAAACTTTCATAATGTTTAGTTTTTGTTTGGGAGTTCACTATTTTCCCATAGCTGGGACCCTAACAGATGCTAATACTCCGGATCAAAGTGAACCTGGGAACAACAGCAATCAAGAGTTGGTTCTATGCTTCTCCAAACCTCCAATCTCCCGATCAGAGGCCTTTCTACCGGATGTAGTTTATCGTCATACCCAAGAATAGGACATTTTCTCTTGCTGACAACCGTACATCCTGTATTAATGCAAAGTATTACAGGGAGTTTTGAGTTCGTGCCTTTAATTGCTAACTATAACATTGCTTGGTAATATTTAATCCTGGCTGCAACAATTCGTAATAAAGAGAAATCTAGTTAGCCAGAACCTGGTTGCTGATTTCTCCTCGGAACGAGCACTAAGATAGATAGATAGATAGATAGATAGATAGATAGATATGAAGAGACTGAGAGAGAGAGAGGAGAAAGTGATAAATAGAAACAGAAACTTAGATGAACAGATACAAAGAGAGGAAGAAAGTAAGAAATGAGGAAAGACATTGATAGAAAGAAAGACAAAAGGAGAAAGTCGGAGAGACTAAAGAATAGAGAGAGCGAGAGAGAGAAGACTGAGATAAAGTGAAGGAGAAAGTAGAAGAGAAAGAAAAAGAGTTGAAAATTTGTTTCTTCTGTTCCACTTTGACGAGCAACTGATTTAATGTTAGTATCTGAAACCGACAGGTTTCTCTGTCTCTATCTCTCTTCCCCCGCTATCTCACGCTGTCCTCCAACCCCTCTCCCCCCGACACACCCAATCACTTGAGTTTGTTTATTCTCGTATGTCACTCAACGCCAAGTAGGCTCTCTGTTTTAGAACTCAAGAAAGCCATTGAATTGTTTTGATCTCCTAAAAGTCATTTACACTCTTATAACTGGATCGATTTTAATATTTCTTTACGTGCCCACCTGCGTGCGTGCGTGTGTGTGTGTGTGTCAATGTATGGATTTATTTATGTCGATTAGTATTCCTCTTTGCGTAAGCGTGTCAATATGTGCATTGACACGTTTGCCGTCTTTCCGTCTAACTTTACTTTCGTGTGGCAATAGATAAAAAAAATGCGTCACACGGTAAGGATTGAACCCACTGTCCTGTGAATTGGTTTGCTAATCATTGCTCCACAGCAGTCGTCCATCTACGTGCGTGTGCGCACGCGCAGAAATGTGTACGAGTCAGCATTTTAAAAATGTCGGCTTTATAAGACGCCATCAATACGTCATTGTAAAACAAAAAAGAAGCCGAAGTCAGCATCTTTTCAAAGGTCAACTCATCGTTAGGATCGAGAGTTGAAATATCTGTGCTATAGCCTTGTCAAATTTGAGGCGAAGATCACTTATCATTTTCCGCTCAAAAAATTTTGGCACGTCGAGACCCCGAGCTACGATCAAAGGTCGCACAAGATATATATATATATATATATATATATATATATATATATATATATATATATATGTGTGTGTGTGTGTGTGTGTGTGTGTGTGTGTATGTGTGTGTGTGTGTGTGTATGTACATTTAAGCAGCATATCTTGAGCATGTTTGGTTGAATAATCTAGACCTATATTTATTTTTATTTTAATCCTCTCAAATTCACGGATCAATTTTTTATTGTTGCTATAATAAACTGATGAAGAAAGACGCCATGGTTTTGGCTATTCCTTTTATTTTCGCAAGTACTTTCAATCTCATCCAAGATCATCTTATTAGCAATTCACATCTGAAGATCTATCAATGTTTCTTTCTCGAACCGACCAAAAACAATCAACCCTTCCAACAAATGCCTGTTATTTGGATATTTCATCAGATTTTAGAATATACCCGCCCGTGTAGATAAATAGATAGGGTGTGAAACTGCTAATTATCACACAGCGTTGAGTTCTATACATATAAATGATCTATCCTCGATATTCAGCCATCTTTCCTCATGGATGTAAATTACATATATATATATATATATATATATATATATATATATATATATATATATATATATATATATTCGGCTTTATGCCACTTCTAATGCTTAGGGGTTAATTGATGGAAATAAAACGAACAAGAATAAACAAAAATAAATAAATAAATAAAATAAATAAACAAAAATAAGTCAAATAAATTCACCCAAATCAATAAATAAGTCAATAAATTAAGGAAATAATAAACAAATTAACAAACCACGAACACACACATAAACACAAGTAAACGTAATAATAACAACCAATAATGAAATAATCTATAATAAATAAATTAAAAAGTTAACAAACAATACTGTAAAGAGTAAAAAAACTGCATCCGAATTCACAATTATTTCCACTCAACAGCCCCTCGAATAAGTCGAAACATAACCGTTACCGCCTGCAAAATAACCGTTAGAATAATACAATAGACTTCCCACAATGTATTACTGGACTATGTATGTAATCAGTCAAGCATATTGCCTGACGATTGCGTTTAAGTGTGAAACAGACTGTAGTTGCTGGGTGTCAACCTCAATGTTAACTTTTATATTTACATAAGCTCTATCCTTGATATTGAGCACTTTAACCCATAAATACAATAGATCTTAAAACTATATTTATATATACCCAAGTATAGGATTGGTGTATACGGAATAAATTCCAATAGCGAGCAAATACTATTCTTAAAAGAGTGCTCAATACAGAGTAGAGCAAATATAATTATTTAAAATTCTAACATAAATATGTTATAAAATCACTACAAAAATAGCCATTTTGTTTCAACACTTCTGGTGTCTTATCAAGTGATGGTGTTGAATGTAGCATCTAACACCATCACTTGATAAGTATTGAGACAAAATGGTTATTTTTGTAGTGATTTTATAACATATTTATGTTAGAATTTTTGAATAAATAATTATATATATATATATATATATATACATATATATATATATATATATATATATATATATATATATATATATGAATTAAATAATTGGAATTATTTTTAATCCGACATTTTTATCTATTAAATCGTGTGTATTACGTCTATCGGCCTGTGCATTCGAGAAATCTTTGTAAAGAAAAATGCTTTCCGAGCAGAGATCGAACCTGCACCACTCTTTGTAAGGGAAACCACCGTTTAATCCAGTGGGCGTCTATTTCAAACACAATATATCCACTGTAATAACGATTGACATTATAAAATGTGTCGGATTAAAAATAAAAATCCATTAATTCTTTAGAAATTGTTTTGTTTGCGTTTCGGGAACGAAACTGGGCAGATATGAAGTTATCGAGAAAATGGTCTGGGTGAAGGATTGGCTTTTCTTAAAAGAAGTGAGGACGAGAACATTGTTTGCTGCGTTGTTCTTCGTGACCGAGCGGTAAAGTACACCAGATCAAAAGTTGGTTTCGCCTACAAAGGGTGACGCATGAGCAATCCCTGAAGGGGAACACATTTTGTGTTTACAAAAGAGTTCTCGACTGTTCGGCCGATAGACGTAATTAACAATAATAATTTATAAGAAAAATTAGATTTCGAAGAATTTACAACTGGAAGAATAATCTACAACTGAAAAATCGAAGATATAAACAAAATCAAAAATTCATTAACGTCCGCATGTAAACAACGTTAAATTCATTAATGCACAAGTGTAGAAAAAAGATTGAAAAAGACGCGAAACAGACTGAAAAAATTGGAAATATCATTAAAAAAAAAAAAAAAAACAAAACAGAACACTTGAAGAATGGCCATTACCAAGAAACTTTGAAGTCAATGAAAACAACAACAAAAAATTCATATTAATATTATTATTAAGTAATCTTTTTATATAATATTATTAATACTCTATTTTTAATATTATTTTATTTTTAATATTGAGCATTTTAAAAACATCTGCTGTTTCTTAAATCTTATATATATATATATATATATATATATATATATATATATCCGTTGGTATATAATCCAAGTGGTTCCTAGTAATATAAATTATTAAAACTGATCCACAAAAAGAGCTCAGTATATTTATTATACAGAGCAGAAATTAATACACAATAAAATCCCGTATCACCTCATGGGAAATAACCTTATTTCAACCGCCGTTTTTTCGTCGGTTGAAATAAAGCTTATTCCCCATATGAGGTGATTTGGGATTTTACTGTGTATTAATTCTGTGTGTGTGTGTGTGTGTGTGTGTGTGTGTGTGTGTGTGTGTGTGTGTGTGTGTGTGTGGTTTGGTTGGATTAGCTCTATCTCTGATATTGAGTGCTTTCTAATAAGTACCGTGCAATATATAAATAATACACACACACACACACACACACACACACTTCTCACATATATGTGTGTGTGTGTGTGTGTGTATTGTGTATTATGTGTGTGTGTGTGTGTGTTTTATTGATATGTCTTTTTTAAGAAGAAAGTTTTCAGCATACGTGTAATTTGTATGTTATTTAGTTATTATAAATTCAGATAGCGGTCGTGTGAGCGTGTTTGTGTGCGTACGTGCGAGGAAGAGAGAGAGAGAGAAGAGTGAGAGAGATGGTGGTGGTTGCAAAAATAACTCCAAGCTTAGAAAACAAGACTATCTTCGTTAAAGGGGAAATAATCTACAAATAATACAACAAATCAACGCGATTTACTTCCCTTGAATAATTTAGAAATTTACCGATAAATTTCATATTGTCTAATTGTCGGAGACTTTTATTATAATTACTCCGTTTATGTTTCATTTAGAACTAATTTCCCTCGACTGCTTTTTAAAAAAAAATTACACACTTTGTGCTGAGTCAGCTACAACGTCTCAAATTTCACGACAAATGTTTCCTGAAAAGACTGACTGACTCCTATTTAAAAATATTTTTTTATTTAAAAATCTCTTTCTATTTTGTGAAATTAATCTCGAAAATTTAATAAATTGAATCAATTCAGAAAAAGAATTAATAGTGGATTTTTCATACGCGGCTTTGTTAGAAAATGGTCGTTTATAAAATCCCACAACGACATATGGCCACATCAATAGAGGCGTAATTTCCTCCTCCATCAGAAACCGTCTTCCAAACTCTGACCGAACTAGATTCCTTGATTTAGAGAAACTGTGTCGATCCACAAAGTCGTATATGTCTGGTGAAGACCGAAACACCGAATTATCTCACATATCATCAAGAGTACGACAATGAGATAATGATTGAGCTCTCAGGATTTCATCCTCTTTGGATTTTTACCAATTCGGTTTACCAAGTTCCTTATAACTTAATTAATTATATATATATATAATTACGAGTAAAAAATATTCAAGACGAGTGCGGGCAAATTAGAGGGTGACTTCGCTCGAATTTGTGTGGGAGAGATTTCATTATCCTAAGGGATCCCAAAAGTTCATAATCCGGCCCTGGATAGGGGTATGTTTATTCAAGATGTTATAAAACCAACATATTAACCTAAAAACCAGAGTCCTATTCTTAGATAGCCTCGTCAGATCTATAATCTCATATGGATATCATGCATTGCGCCCGACTCGTTCAGGACTGTCATCTATATACAAACGTTTTCTCAGATCAATGATTTAAAATGGCTTCAAGCGAATGAAGTCGAGAGGGGAAGAAGAGGGCTAAGCCTCCTTCCCCAATCTTTTTCAAAAGTATTATTAACTATGGGAGTCTAGATAAAACCTAGTACGACAATACCAGGGCCGTACTTTCTGGATGGGCAGTTTAGGGGTCTAAGCCCCTGCCAATATTTTTAAAATAAGTATTTATTTCTTATACTCAGTTGTTTTCAAGCAAATAAAATCGATTTATCGAAGTTAAAGTTAAGCTGTTGTATCTTCTTTTCAAATTACTATTTTACTAAAAAGAAGTAGTAAATAAATTAAGTTTTAGATAGTTCATTTTTTTTTAAGAATCAAAAACTATATAGCCTTGTTTCTATTTCAGAATTACAGGGGAGGGAGCTTAGCCCCCAAATCCCTACTTCAAAACGGCCCTAAAATCAATTTTCAATCGACTTTTATTTCATAGTTACCTAATTTTCCTAACTTGTCAAAATTGCCGAATTTTCCAGACACCGTAACAATTAGTGGACTTGAGAAATCTATTTTCTTCAATAACTGCTTTAGGAGAAAGATTTTATAACTTTCAATCAACAATAATGCTAACCGTTCTTTCAATAAGTGCCGATTTTTTCCTTGTCAGGAAACAAGCCACCATCATGTTTCGGTTTATCGTTATGAAATAAATGGCAGCCATGAAGTCTCTCATATTCCATTAAGAAAGTAAAGACAAAAGAAATATTTGATAAATGTCGAAAAATAAAACGAAACCAAAAACTGGATACCTAAAAAAGTGAAATGAAAACTTTAATGACCAAGAATGCGCCTCATTCTTTAAAGAAAAAAAAGTTGAGAAATTTATTTCAAGTTTACAAACGGAGCCGATGAAAGGGTCTCGTGCACCCCACCCCACCATCTATGATATACCCCCCCCCCATTAGATCTCAATTTTCATAAGGTAGTATTCATATAAAATACAAATTTTATTATAATCTAATTATGTACAATAATGGATCGTGTGCAATATAGGCGAAAAATTCAACTAGAAAATAAATACTATGTAGCTAAATAGAGGCACGTAATTAAAAATAGATCATTAAATAAATATTTAAATGCTATTTATTTATTGGATTGTTTATTTGCGAAGTATAATTTGATATCTACAACATTAGAAAAATATGCAAACAAGCTTTGAATGTAATGCAGAGAATAGGCAAGTGTTTCGTGACTCCCCCACCATCCAAGATACGGTACCAACCTACTCCACTACATCTCAATTTTCATAAGGTAATAATATTCATATAAAAAACAACTTTTACTGTAACCTAATTATGCACAATAATGGATCATATGTAATATAGGTGAACAATTCAACTAGAGTTCAATATTTTCTCTGATTTGTTTCAAACTCAGTAAATTTAAGGAATAATTAGCTGTATTTTGTAAATACTAACTTTTTGCTTAAAACATTTGAAAATAACGTTTATTTATGTCTGTGATGTCATAGGTTACAAACAGCAATTTTCTACTGTAACTCCTCTTAAACGTGCGAATTCTTTTTCTTTTCTTTTTTTAATTAAAGATATACGGAATACCAGTAGTGCACTAGTCAAGAATTTGGTATATATGTTTAAAAATAAATAATCTTTAACTTTATATGACCAACAGTTTCAGAAAATATTTTTATTATATACGCTATTAAGAAATTTAGTAGAATGAATAATTTGAAAGTGAAACTAAACCTAAAAACACCCAACTTACTCTCAAAGGGTGAAAACGTCCTTTTCTCTCCTCATCACCTTGCGTGACATCACATATAGTTTTTTTTGTTTTTTTTTTAATTATTTTTTGTGTCTATAATTGCGGTCTGATGAATATTGACTGCGAATGTAAAAATGTCAGTAAATTCAGAATCTTAAAAAAAATAAAAATGCAAGTAAAATTAAAGGGACATAAATCTTATTAACTATGTTGTTGAATTACTTCCCCTGTTTTATTACTAAGACATAGCCTGGAGCTGTTTTATGTCCTTTCGTTACGCGGGCGATCATCGCTCTCCACAACTTCCTGTCTCTTGTCGCTCTTAGCAATGTTTGTCTTTCTTAATCCTTATTCTGCCAGCCATTTACACAAGGTCGTTAGACAGGGGTTATTCGCTGTTTTCTTCCTGTCCCTCTTCTTGCTGAAGAAAATAAAACAATAATATTTAAAAGAAAACTTGCTTAAAATAAATTAAATAAAAATAATGAAATTACTCCCAGCATGCAAGAAAAACTGTTTCTGTCGGAAATACGGACATCCCGCCAAAAGATGTAAGATTCAATCTCTTCACCTAAGAACTATCGGGATAACAACACGTGCGTAATTTCCCTCCGTGATAGAACTTGTGATATTACGGAGTAAGTTGCTCCCTTTTATATATGAACATTATCACAATTGTAACGTAAAACACACACACCAATACACATAAATACATAAATAAAATTGTAGGAAATTACTAGACAATTTGTCATGCCTTCTCTGTATAGTGTACATTTATTTTTCCTGTTTTTATCTTCGTAAAAACAAGCCTGAAGTTTTACTACCCCTACTCCTATGGTGTGAGTGAATAATACCCCACACACTAAAAGCTTGTTAAATTGTGAATTAAAATCATATAATTTTATTTATTATCTGTGTACTAATGTGTGTGAATTTTAGTTATATGTTTTAAAGGTTGCATGTGATAGAGGAAGAAAGTCACTTCATCTTATGACAAGCAAGGTGCTGAGGAGAGGAGATAGACGTCTTCACACTTTGAGTTGTATATGTTTTTAGGTGCAAAAAATCCGTTTCTCAGGGAGGAAAATTTTCTATTGCATACTGGGAGAACTTTTATTATTTTGGTTTTATTTATTTTATTTTAAACAAAGTTTTAATGTTTTTCTTTTATTTTACTTTATTTATGCTATTTATTTTATATTTTTATATATTATTATTTTATATTTTTATTTTCATTTATTAATAATAATAATAATAATGTCCTTACTGATATAAGTTAGATTCTTTAAGAATGGATTCAAAGAATGATGGCAATATAATGTTTTAGGTGTTAGTTTATAGTTGTTAATAATGTTATTATTAAGCTTTCAAAATATTTTATCCTTAAAGAATTATGTTCTTTTTAAATTACGGTGGTATTAGTAAAATCAAAGTTATGTCTAGTATTGTTCCTATGAAATACAAGAGAATTAGATTTTTTATCCAATACTAATGTATTTAAAAAGAACAATTTTATTTTTCAAACTACCATCAGATGGAATGGGACAAAAAAATATATATGCATATATAGAGCATGAATATGGGATCTGATAATAAGTTCAACTGATTTATTAAACATCTCGTCCGGATTACACCAGTCAACATTTTTTGGACCCAAATGTATTGGGGCAATGGGCACATGTTTCTGGGCTGTTTTTTCAAGCTGAATCTGAAAATCAAGTCCATTTTTCCCCATTACATCACGTTTCCCAGTACAGATAATTTCTATTTTTCTTAAATAGGCCAAAATATTCATTTAACAGCGATATGCCAGGGCCAAGTAGAACCAACCTTAAATGTTTTCAGGTTAGAATAACTGTACCAACGGTCTTCTTCGTCACCAAGGTTGGTATGGCGTTTACATCCTATCGTAACTGTTTGGGTTTCAATTCTCGGTATGCTGATGAGTCCCAAATATAGGACAAAATGTCCATCCAGTGGTTTCTGTATTCTGTTGAGGTTTCTTCTAGACTCAATGAATTACTTAATTATAATTATCTCAAATCCTCCTAATTATTTCTATCATATATACTCATGGAATGTGTCTATTTATTTTTATACTGATCCTTTCCAGTTGTCTAACCAGTTTCTTGATATTAAGATGAAATTCATCAAGGAAGATGCCATAGTTTTTATTAACCCAAGTACTTTCAATATTTTTCAAAGCTCATCTTCAGGGATAAATTAAAAAGACAAACTTATTGTAATTGCAATAAAATTTGTATTCCGTTGTGATCAGGATTTTTAAAAACATGCTCTGTAATTAGTTTAGAATTTTAAATTTATCCATTGTAGATATGGAATTTTTTGCAAAAGATGCATATCAATATACCAGAGCTGACAGGAAATTGTAAAAAATCAAAAGTATCTGGGTTAACAAAAAACTGCAGCACCTTTGATTAAATTTTTTTAACATCAAGAAACTGGTTAGAGAACTGGAAAGGGTCAGTATAAAAATAGTCACAATATATCTATATTATTCAATGAAACATGTCTGAATGAAGATATGCTGCCTAAATATAGATAGATAGATAGATAAAGTTTGAATATAAATTAAATAAGATATTAGCAACTGTACATGTGTGTGACAATGTGCATATGCAGATAAGGAAATAAATATTTATTTAATTTAGTTTATGGTGCAAACAAAATAGTGCTCACTGTAGTTAAACAGAACTATGAAGTATGTATTAATAAATACACATATACCGACATTTGTAGTGCAACTTAAAGTTTCATGGCTTTCCAAGTAATCAGGTACAAATGGCAAATGAGCCAGTTATTACAGTTGTTTTGTTTTTTTAAATACTGAGTCTCATAGGAGGAACCCTAAATTATATGCAGATTCAAAGCTCACAGTTAATATAAACCCAATATACTATTGGGGTATAAATTCAAAATATAGAGTGTATGGAGGGAGATATTGGCAAAAGCAAAACAAAGCAAAAATGATGCAAGCTTAAAGTTTATATGGTTTATGTTTTTCTGTTGGAGGAAAAGAAAGATTTAAGTTAAAAAATTGTAAATTGTAAGGAGCAAGCAATATGTTTAAAAAGGAGGGAGTAGGCATGATGAATTGTATTTTTGTTTATGAATAATCTCTATGTTTCAAGGGAGTAACATTTCACAGTATATATATATATATATATATATATATATATATATATATATATATATATATATATATATATATAGGTATGTATGTATAGGTCATACAATGAACTTCTATATATTACAACATAGATCTCTAAACACGGCTCTAACATTCTGGCAACATTCACAGAAGGTTTTCTTCTTTGTCCTGTATGTGGAATGTCATGTGGGTCTCAAGCTGGCCTTAAAATTTCTCGAAGACAAACACAAGTAGGGCTTCAAGGGTGGAACATGCTGTTAAACCCTCATAAGTTGAAAACAATGGAGAAAGGGTCATATGTAAAGGTTTGGCTGAATACCAATGAAAACACCAAAAAATCCAGTAAATACTTATCAATAGCCAGATCGAGATCAGCCCCTGGACCTAACGGAGTCCCTTACTTGGTTTATAAACGTTGCTCATTGCTGCTCCGTATGTTATGGAAGTTGTTAAAAATTGTTTGGAGAAGAGGGAGGATAGCTGTACAATGGAGGTGTTCAGAAGGAATATGGATCCCTAAAGAGGAGGGAGCAAGTACAGTAAATCAATTTAGGTACATCTCCCTTTTGAACGTCGAGGGAAAAATATTTTTCTCCATCATGAATCGATGTTTGACAGATTTCCTCTTAAAGAATAAGTATATCGACACCTCCGTTCAAAAAGGAGGCGTTCCAGGCATGCCGGGGTGCATAGAACATACCGGTGTCATCACGCAGCTGTTAAAAGACGTGAGAGCAAATAAGGGCGAAATGGCTTTTCTGTGGCTGGATCTTAAGAATGCCTCGATTTGGTGAGGTCAGTATGATGTTTGAAAGACCCGAAACTGCCCAATGATCCTTTTCTAGAACATCACTGACGACGCCCTCTAGCGCTAAAAGAGCGTATATTCAAAGCACCAAAACACAACATCAGTTAAACTGGAAAAATGTGACACTGAATACCAGAAGTCTTAACCATAAAAAACAAAGAATCCTGCATCAATAAAAACATATACAGGCTGTCCATAAACTTGCTGCCTAAATAAACCATATATATATATATATATATATATATATATATATATATATATATATATATATGGATATGACTGGAATTTAAACTTGGCTTCCCAATTCCTCAATCCAAGCCACTATCCATTACTCCACCATGCTAATACCCTTGGGAAAGGTATGAATCCTCTTCTTCTCCCCACAGCTATGGGTAAATAGCAGGACACTGGGTTCTATAATTTTGGGTGGCTACTGGTCTAGGAGAAGGAAAAACTCTGAATTCAAAACCAGCCTGCATAGGGTTGGGCTCCATCAGGATATCTTACCTAAGAAACAATTCTACTGTGGCTGCAATACATATGGTGTCCCTACAACCCTATGGTTCACAGGATGAAAAAGTAACAAATATATATATATATATATATATATATATATATACACACACACACATTGTGTCCATAAAGTCTCTTTACAATTTAAAAAAATTATTACAAAAGCAGATGAACAGACAAATATGTGAAAATTGTTACAAAATTAACAGATATTGAAATTTTTTAACTAATTTAATCCATCTCTATATGGGTACCATTAGTTGCACGAAGCACATCAAGATGATACTTGGTTTCTTGCCATGTTCACTGTAGTATAGCCTCATCAATGGTGGCAATGGCATCAGTGGTCTTTTGCTTTTGATCAGTGATGTCCCGTATCTTTGTTTGATAAACGATATCTTTAACACAGTCCAGGGGAGTGGTATCTAATGAATGAGGTGGCCAAGGAATTGGGCCATTCCCCTTCCAATCCACCAGTCTGGAAAAGTTTGATTTAGGAACCCACAATCATGCAGTCCCCAATATGGTGGTGCACCATCTTGCTAAAAAATGATGGTTGGTTGAAGACCATCTAGTTGTAGTTCTACATCAATTGTTTTTGTTATATATCTTTTAAATTGTAAAGTGACTTTATGGACAGCCTGTATTTCATAATAAAAAATGGTGACATGATACAAGAAAGAGACACATAAAGATGTTATACTTGATAATCACCAAAAAAACACAATACAGACATATGAAATTTATAGTTAGTCAGAAATTTGCATTCTTTCTTTTCTTCCTAGCCTAGTAGTAGTAATAGTAGTAGTAGACATAATAGTCTTTTTTTAATTATTGTCTATGATCTTTTATTGTTTCAATCAATACATATTTTGAATTGTTTCTATATTATTTGTTTATACTTAGCAGTAAAAGACATAAGAGTTTTTTTAATTATTGTTTAAGATCCTTTGTTGTTACAATCAATATATATTTTGATATTTTTCTATATTATTTATAAACATAATAGTCTTACATTTTTTTTAATTAATGTCAAGGATCATTTATTATTTCAGTCAATATATATTTTGAATTTTTCTATATTGTTTTGTACCTAGTAGTAGTAGTAGACATAATAGTCTTAATTTTTTTAAATTATTTCTAGGTTCTTTTATTGTTTCAACCAATAAATATTTTGAACTATTCAAGTAAAATATCATTATTCTAGATATTATTCAAACTGACACCCTCAGCTTTGTTGTTCTGTTTCAGCTATGATAGTCTCTTTTATCATGCGGATGTCATGCATAAAAAAGTGGACTTATTTTTTGATCTTGAATGTCTATTATTTCACTAGTCAAGGATTCAATGGTGAAAGAAAAAAGTTCATTTGAAACATTTAATAATTTAAATAAAAAGTTTACAAGTGAGATTCTGTGGGGGATTATCCCACCTTGTCTACGAGATGGGATCCTATTGAGGCTTATAAAAGTAAGGGTCAGAAATGCTCTCTTTTCCTTTTAGTGCACCAGGATTTGCCCTGTCTTCCACTCCTGGGTTATGGGTCAATTGCATAGCAAGCTGACTTCTTCATTTTGCATCACACACATACACACACACACGCTCTCTCTCTCTCTCTCTCATATACACACACACACGCACACTCTCTCTCACACATACACACTCACTTTTTCTCTTTCTCACACACATATACACACACTCTCACAAACTTTCTCACACACATACACACGCACTTTCTCTCACACACACACTCTCTGAGACACACACACTCTCGCAAACACACACCCACTATCTCTTTCTCTCTCTCTCTCTCTCTCTCTCTCACACACACACACACACACACACTACAGCTCGGCACATAAATGTTTTTGTTTCCTTTTTTGAAGCTATCTGTATATACATAAATATTATTTTCTCTATCTCTTCTTTAGTGATCTGTGTTTGATTCATTCATGCATTTTCTATGGGTAATCAACCCATTTCAGGTTATTTAAAGCCCCCAAATGTTTTAGATTGTAAAAATTTGGTGTGCACAGGAGGGGAAATAATAATGATTTAATGATACAAGTCTTACTAATTAGCCCATATTTAGTGGGGCTGGGGAGGAGGTGGATTCACATCTTTCCCAACGGTATTTGCATGTAAGTGAATATAACAAACCCAATTGGAATTGGAACTCAACTCTCCAATTAATCATTTCAAACCATTATCAATTCCACCTGTTTAATTCAGATTTTGAAATAATGCAAATATTCATGAGAATTAACAAAATCCTTGGCTCCTGCGACAAATGTAATTGAGAATTAAGAATTAGATATTCAGTTTTGAAAACTATTTAAACACCTGATAGATTGTTTGAATTTTATTGCAAATCCAATATTGCAACATCCATAAAGGAATAGAATTTATTTTGTTTTTTTGATTGATTAATTGATTCATTTCAAAATATTAATGTCTAAAACTTCTACATAAGTTTTAGTTGTGGGAAAAAAAGGTCTATGGGTCTCTTTACAAAAGATGAATAGGAATGAACAACAAAAATACGTTTTTATAATGAAAACAAAAAGAATGTTTACAGTTGGATAAAGAAATTAAAAACTATTAATTTTATAAAAGGATCAGATATAAAATTATTAGGCAAACCTGAACTTTCGTGCCTGCAAAGAAGATGAAGTGTCAAAAGGACAGTTTTTCTTATGACACCACTTTTATTTTAATTATTTGTTGGCAATGTTTATTGTTTTAAAAAGCAATGGTTATAACTGTAATAAAACCTAAACATATGAAAGTGTTATATTAAGTGTTTTTTTGTTTTTTTTAAACAATTCACCCCAAGCAAGGCAGGAGTGGCACTAGCACGCAAGGGGTTACAGAGAGTGAGAGTAAGAGTAAAGAGGAGTGTTTGGGAAAAGGATAAAGAGAAGGACAGAGAACAAGGTCAAGGTATCAGAAGATGTCAATTGACATTACATTTGAATATTTGAAGATTATAGCTATCAGGGAAGCAAAACAGATATAGATGTCAACTTGGGAGTTGATGACATCAAGAAGATTGTTGATGAAGATCAGAAACAGTGTAGGACCTAGGATAGAGCCTTGGGGAACACCAATGTTCGTATGAAAGGAATGATTTTATTAAATCAAATAATCATAATGTAATGGCATATCCCTGAAGCTTATGAAGAAGGCCAGCATGCCAGACCGTATCAAACGCTTTAGAGATATCTAACACTACGACATGAGCTTCTCTGTTATTGTCAAGTGCTTGGTATATAAATTCAGTTATGGTCATGAGCATGTCAGTGGTAGATTGGGCAAAGCAGAAACCATATTGCTTGTCTAAGAGCAGATCATGGGATGTAAAGTGCTTGAACACTTTGGCATTTATTAAAGCCTTGAAGACTTTACCGAAAAGTGGTAGGAGATTTATAGGACGGTAGTTAGATGGGTCAGAAGGGTCACCAGAGTTCTTAAAGATAGGGGCAACAGATGAGGACTTTCAACAGGCTGGAAAGCAAGAGTCAGTAAGGCAATATTTATATAGGAGAAACAACGGAGGTTTAAGAAATAAACAATTGTATTAATGTAAAAATACAACAAATGGTAAATTAGTGTAAATGTCTCTAATTGAAAGAAAGAGTTGAGTACAATCATAAAAGTCAACTGCAGAGGCATACAGTAGGAGAGGGAGGGTGAGTTGTGACTTACTGCATCGACAGCCTTTGGCGAGTTGTCTTTGGAGATGGGAAGTTGTGTTCCAACAAACATTGTGAATTCTGGTTGTTGTGTTGTCTGACTGCTGAAGATGTCCCTTTGATGGGCTTTTATGTCTTTTTCTTTGGCTCAGAACGGCTCCAATTTTTATTTTGTTTCTTTAGGTGGGAGTGGGTGCTGTTGGGTGGAAATTCTGGATTGTATTTTTCTTTGAGTGTGTAAGCAAAACAGAAGCTATGTGCAGAGCCGATGTACAGTTGACGGAATTTTGAGTTCAGTCTTGGGTTTCAGAGCATACGCATCTGGCCAGTGGTGGAAATTTGTGTAACATGAATCAGAAGATCTGATTTTAGGCAAATTATAACAAAAGTGAATTTATACATTTTCTTTATTCTTGAAAATTGACAATAAAAATAATAAACATTATTTATTGTTTATTGGAATATCTGGTAAAACATTGACTAATTGCCAATTGATTCAAAACACTATGGTAAATAAAGATTTCATTATAGTTAGTTCACATAATAATTTAGTAAATGTTTATAAATTTATGAACAAAAAATTGTTTTCATATTTATTTCTTTATAAATTGGTAAGTGATAAATATTGTATTGCGTTAGTTTTAAATTAATAAAATAAAATTGTATGAGTTTTTAATGTTTAATAAAGTTATTCCTATAAATAAACAATCTAATAAATAAAAAGTATTCAATATTTTTGTTCATTTTTTTTTTTCTCAAAAACAAAACGTATAAATTCACTTCACTTTCATCATATGTTTAGGTTTTTTACAATTCTAATCATCGCTTTTTAAAACAATAAACATTGCTGAGGAGTAAAGGTAGTTAACATAATAATAACGGTGTCAAAGGAAAAACCGTCCTTTTGACATATTTCTTTTTTTTGGCAAGCATGAAAGTTCATTTTTGCCAAATATTGAATCAAACTGTTAGCTCGTGCGCATCTCAAATTTAACATTTGATTTAAGTTAACCTCCACCACAACTTTTATTCTGTAGCGCTGTGCCTGACACAAGGAATCAGCATTGAGCAATGAGATGAATCAAACACGCTACTGTAGTGTAGTATAAAATTTTTATACTACACTACACTACAGTAGCGTGTTAAGTTTATAATAAAAATAAAATTATCCTATGGCACTTGCACTAGCTGCTAGTAATCATTGAGCTGTGATTGGCTCCTTTTTATTATTTATTAATTATCTTGGACTCTGGTAAAAGGTCTCATTAAAGTACATACATGAATTGATTCGAGAGTTAAATTTGCTAACTACTGCTTGATGTCAGCAGCACATATATAACTCAATTTCAAAGTATCATGTTTGATGTCATTTGAAGATGGTCGTTTTTTATATCAGGAAATTTCTTCGTCCTACACCGGTAGGCAATTGTCTTTGTTGTCGTTTTAACATTTTTTTTTCCTTTTAAAAATAATTGAAAATACCAATCAGAAAAGTTGACTTTTTTTTCTGAAATATTTTTTTGTTGCTTTTTTGCCAAAATGTCTTTTGAAATCATCGAATTCGTTTAAGAAAAAATAACAACGATTTTGTCTTTAATTTCGATGTAAGTATGTTTACTTTTTAGTTTTTAGTCTTTTTTTTTAAAAAAAATGTTTCTTAATTAAGAAGAAGGCAATAAAAAGTTGTTGAAACGTTTTTTGTTTTTTAAAAATGCTGAAATTTTATTTCAAAAAAGCAACGGTTTTTTGTATTTAACATTAAAATATTTCATATTCAGTAAAAAAGATTTTGTTTTTTTTTGTATTTTGCCAAATGTAAAAAAAGAAATGGTTTGGAACATTAAAATTTAAAAACTAAAAAGTAAATAAATAATTTAAATTAAATTTTTAATGATTAGATTGATAGGATTTAACTATTTAATTATTTTTTTCGTCATTTGTTAGAGTCGATAAGAAAACTATTGTTTTTTTTTTTCACTTTGAGGAAAATGTGTGAAATTCGATGAAAATATAATTTTGATTCATTTTATTCAATTGAATAAACAATAAACATTAATTAAAAAGAAAAAATCTTCAATGAGATCAAAATTTCAGAAACCTGTTATTTGAGGTTGGGACATTTTGTTGATATTTTGATTCCTTGTTGGTGATAGAAAATAAAATGACAAGTAATAAAAATTCAAAATAAAAAATGTTAAATTTCAGTTTTGTCACAAAATTTTATCATCAGAAAGTGTGGCATTTTTTTTTAACTCATTCATTCAAACATTTCTTACTTAATGACTGTAAAAAAAAAATAAGAGCATTCAAAAGAACCATTTAATGTATTTATGTAAAGCTTATGAAGTTGAAACTTGCAGTAACAAGGAAAGTCTCTCTTTTTGTCACATCGTCCACCCTTATCTGCTGTGGGCCTCCATATTTTCAAATTTTATAACCTTGAAAAAAACAATTGTTTTGAAGATTTTATAAGGGATTCTTTCCAAGAAATTTAATGTCCCCTCAAAGTTTAAATGAAAAAAGACAGCACCATATAATTTTGTCTTCTTTGTAAACAAAAAACTTTTCTATGGTGCAAAAAATGTTAATGCATATGATGACTATTAAAAATTGTTTAGGCAAGCCGCAAAGGACTTATGGTACTTTTTCTGGTGAGCTAAATTAGTTTGTCAAAGGAAAGATGATATTGAAACTGCTTGCAAACAGATTTTCACATATTTTCCTTGATGGCAAAAATATTATAACTTTGAATACACCTCTTCAAATGCCCCTGAGAAATAAAAAAAATAAACAATCTCATTTGTTTCATAAGAAGAGGTTAGCAGTTTTATTTTGCTTTTATTTTTACTTACTTTAACTCAAATATCTGTCTATATCTCTGAAATGAGTTATATGATTACTTACATTCAGACTGTTATTCTCTACTTCACTGCCGTATTTACAACATTTCAGCCTTCTTCAAGTGATTGGAATTTCAAACCAAATCCTTTATTTCCCCCATCGGGATAGATTGTTCTAGTTTCACATGCCATGCCTCTTCCAGATATCACAGTTATTTCCCTTTAACTCAACTCTCAAGTTTTGGTTCACCACTGCTGTGGCCTGGCATTGAATTCACAACTCTTTGGGTCTAGTCACTGAATCTAACCAACGTCTTTATCCACTGGACGTCTTAAGGACATCTGTGTATGAATTTTTGGGACTTAAAACCTAATGTCTCAGCAACCATTTTTACCAGTGTTTATATTGCAAGTTTTCTGTTATTATTGCATTTTTTACCAGAGCTTATATTGCAATTTTTGTTGTTATTCATTGCTCTTCTTTAACACTCCTCATTATTGGTTACTATATTTTATTCATCTCTATACTTGGTCGGCTCAGGAGATTTTTGTAGCCTAGCATATGTGCTGATTCCTTAAGTTTTTGTATTTTCCAGTGATGCTCTCTGTCTATTATTCCAACCTCATCCTACAGCAGACGGTGATCACCCATTTCCCTCCAGATGTGGTCAACTATTCCTGATTTTTCTATTTCTCCTTGTGTTACCACTTTACAATGTTCTTGACGTCTTACTTTGTTTCTGTAATGTAAATAATGTAAGTAATTGAATATTGATGTTTAAATCATAAATGATAAAGATCGTAAATTTTATGATAATTTAATTTTTTTAAGAGTTTTTTTTTATTTATAAATCTCATTTTACAATAACTTTGACTTTCTTTGCATATTACCCAAGGATTTATATTGCAACTATGAGTTGTTCCTAAAATCTTTGTCTCCTAAGTCTCAAACTCAATGACCAAAAAGAAGGATCATTACGTGCTGTGGGAGAGGTACATCAAGCCCTTATTCACCAAGATATTACCAATAGGAAGGGCATCAACTTACCAACCAGGGTGCTGCAAACCCTGTGGAGTGTGGACAGATCGCCAACCTTTGTGTCCACAGATTCCATTAGGGACATGTTCCAAAGAGCCACATAAAAGCTAAATTAAATCACTTTTGGTATTTTTAAATGATAAGAATTGAAAAAGGGTGGGAACAGGCAGACAAGATTTCAGAAGTCACCCTGCCACTCATGTTTATTAAGTACAGTACTCCTTTAAAAAAAAAAGATTTTTATTCATAATTTAAAAAAAAAAATCAATTGTCATAGTGCAAGTCAAAAATGTGTCCAACATTCTTCTCTATCAAATTTATTTAAGTTTTCTTTTCTTCCCTGGAGAGAGGAACTTCCCGAAATACATATGTTGATGACTTTAAAATTGACTGATTCAACTGTCTGTTGGCACTTGGTGGGTAGGTCTAGAGATCAATACTGTTACTGAAAAAGTATGGAAAGGGATACAGACACATTTATTAATTTATAAAATTTTGAGGAAAATATTAGTCACAAAAATATTTTCCCATGGGCAGCGTGTGTCTTGCATGGCACATGTTTGGAACTGCACCCTAAATGAAAAACTGTATTTTAGGGGCATCTGGCCACTCTTTAGTGTATCAAATTTCTTTGAGGATACCTGACTCCAACATCTTTGCTATAATTTTAATCCCATAAATTGGGTAAAACTGACTCGTTGGTTAATTTTTCTCCTCGTTTTCTGGTCATTATCATAGAAATAAATCATCGGAGATCATTTTCTCTGTAAGAAGCTGTATTCCAACTCATTCTTCTCCCCTAAAAATATCCAATTTGCAAATAGTTTGGTTGAAGTCACCTCAATGTCTTTTATTCAAAGATATTTTTGTGAATTCATAACTTGCTGTATCCCAATGTTGAAATAAGGAAAGATATGTTTGATTGAAGAGAAATCTTCTACTTTATTGATGCGATAGAATGAAAACATGATAGCCATGTTATTCAAGGAGAAGCAACTTGAACGGGACTATCAGCCTTGTACATTCTCTTGGCACGAAAAACAAATATTTCAAGGTGAATTATTTCTAGAGATCTTCACTGAATATTTGGTCCATATTCTGCTTCCATAAATTGAACACTTTGTTGATTTTTTTTTTTCACTAAATGATTAATAAGGCTGAAACCTGAAAATTTGCAATATTTTCACAAAAGTAATTTCAGTTCAAATTACAAGGACAAAGATAATTCTTTTGGACTAATATCCTCATCTTTTATATATTTTGACAATTTTCTTACATAGCTATACATAAGGGTTTTAATCTGTTAGTAACAATCAGATTAAATCCTGGTCAGAGGCAATTTTTTTTTCATTGGCAGTAGGTGGGGGGGGCATAAATTGATTGCCAAAACAGGTTGAAAAAGATTCTCGGGTCAAAAATGACAAATTTCATTTTTAAAAGTTAATATTGCCAATTTTACTAAGGTCAGGGTTAGTTTCTACTTTTGTTTCTTCTTTATTTCCCATGAACTCTAACACCATTTACATGAGTTTCCTCTCTTCTTTTGTGACTCCCACAATTGATCCCAGCCTGACTTCCAATTGGCGGATGTGCTTCTTGTTCATCCATGTGACAAATAATGTGGCATGAAAAATTGGATGTACTAGTCATGATGTTTTTCAGTTGCTTTCACACTTATAACTTGTAAATATGATTCTGTACTAGTAGCTGCAACTTCTACTTGTAGTTAGTATTTGTTTATTACATAATAGTAGCAATCTATTTAGTCAAAATTTTAGTCATTCAGTGGTGAAACTAGAGTGAAATTTCTATGGTGCAGGCCTAGATGTTGGTATATGGAGACCACATGCTGTCCAAACAACATAGCCACTTCCCTCCTGCTTGGCTGTACTGGCAAGATTGAAAGGAATACTAGGAATTACATTTGGTGCTGGCTTGGCAGTTGCTTTAAGTTTGTCAGTGTTGACAGCTAATGGCTTTTGAAGTTTCATTCTGGATTTACTTCCAAACTCCTACTAGCAACCACAGTATTCAAACAAGAATTGGTTGATTTGTGCTATTATAGATGACTGTGTCACTACCTATCATCAAATGGTGCATATGAAGCCTGTGTATTGGTCTACTGATCCTTGTCTACCCATACAATTGAGGAGCTGCTGACCGTTCTAGGTATTCTTTTTACTCTTGTTGAGTTTTTATAATTTGCTTTCCTATTGTAATCTCTAAGATGATTTCTTATCTGTTTGCTTTCTACTGGTAATTCTCTAAATTTCTGAAGTGTCTCTTTAGAAATATGCTGTTCATGAAATGTTTTCTCTTCACACTATTATCTAACTTTCATTTTTACATTTTCAGACCTCAGTCGGGGATAAAATTGTTTCCAGAAATTTCCTACTCATACAAAACAACAAAGTCAGTAAAAAGAGATATTTCTCTGCAAAAGATATCACTATTACATTCAAAGAAATCCTCATGGCAACTAACACAAAAGTGACTCGTTATGTATGTGAAGTGTGTGGAAAAGACTTTGCCCAAAATTATTACTTGAAGGTACATGTGAGAACACACACTGGTGAAACACCTTACCACTGTGATATCTGTGGCAAAGATTTTGCTCAAAGTCGGTTCTTGAGAGACCACATGAGAAATCATACTGGAGCAAAAGTATGTCATTGTGAATTTTGTGGAAAAGAATTTACGCGAAATAGTAACTTGAAAGTCCATCTGAGAACTCATACTGGAGAGACACCCTATCAATGTGAAATATGTGAAGAAAGATTTGCACGTAAAAATGCCCTGGAAGTTCACATGGTAATACATACTGGAGAGACTGCTTATAACTGTGAAATATGTGGCAAAGGTTTTCCTTTAAATGGTACTTTAAAAGTTCACATGATTACTCACACCAGAGAAACTTCTTACAGTTGTGACGTGTGTGGGAAAAGTTACTCTATAAAGAGCAACTTGAAGGTTCACATGCGAACCCATACGGGAGAGAAACCCTTTTATTGTGAACTGTGTGGAAAAAGTTTCACACAAAGTGGTCACTTAAAAGGCCACATGAGATCCCATACTGGAGAAACACCATATCAGTGTCAAGTGTGTGGAAAAGGCTTCTCAACAAGTTATGGTCGAAACATTCATATGGTAAGCCATACTGGTGTAGCACCTTATAACTGTGAAGAGTGTGGAAAAGGTTTTTATTCAAATAGTCAGTTGAAAGTACATCTAAGGAGTCATACTGGAGAAACTCCTTACCTTTGCGAAACATGTGGTAAGAGTTTTTCACACAATGGTAACTTAAAAGCTCATATGAAAACTCATACTTAAGTGACTTTCAGTTTAATATGTAAGAGAAAAGCCTTTTTCTCGTTAGGTAAATTACTTGATAAATCAACGTGGTAAAATTGGCCACAGGAAAAAAAAAGTTTATCTGACGTTTAATATTGTCAGACATTTGGACTTGAAATTCTGCACGCTGTAATTCTTTAAATATGAATTCTAATAAATGTAAAAACAAAATGTATTGTTGACTTTAAATGAATTATTTTTTTAATTGCTGTATTATTTAAATAGGAATGACTATGTATTGAATTTATATATCCAGAAAGTATACAATTTGGAATGTCTTGAGAATTGCTTGCACAACCTTCATTGTACTCTGCACCCAATCAGAGAGACCATTACAGTTTCTGTGGAGTTATTCAGTCAGCAGGTAATGAAAAACTACTGGTGAATTTGTGGACTGTTACATTCATCACAACAATATATCTGCCCTTTCTTCTCATCTTGTGCAGGGATTTCTGCCACATCACCTATTGGTTCCAATTCAATTATGGGAATGATTGCAAAACACTTACCCCTCCCCAGTTTATAGGTAAAACCACACAAAGGCATGCTGTGATTTCTTCCTAGTAAATAAAATAAGCCATTTTTTGGTCTCATCTGATTCAATCCCGAGCTATCTTGAAATCAGAATGCTATGTTCATTTATCCAAATTCACTCTTGTGTGTCAACCCCAGTGCTTAATTTGTGAACTTTTTTTTGCCTTCTTACTATTGATTTGCCTTGCATATAGAGTTTACTTGCTTTATATTATTTTTGCCCTGTTCTTTTCTTTTTCTTGTCATGGTCACTCACTCCACATCACCCAAGTTAGTCAGCACCCACAATTTACAGTTCAGATTTAGCTTTCTCTGACTTTAGGAGAATGTGATCTTGAAAGGAAACTTTGTAAATTGTAAAAGTGGATGGGACATTGGAATAAGTGGTTATTGAGGACCCAAAGAGAGTACTTCAAAAAGGATTAAGGCATCATTGCCTTAGGTAGACACTTTTTTACCAAAATAGTAAATGGCTTTGTAGAAAAACCTTGTAATATATATATATATATATATATATATATATATATATATATATATATATATTTCATCTGCCATTGCTAGTTCCTGGCATGACGTAATCTCCTATGACAACTGTGCTGTTCTCTGTCATGTCTTACCAGTAAACCCTTCTGTTACATTTCTTTACTTTCTATGTTTTTTACTGTGTTTTTTATTCAATGGGCAGCAATCAAGTAGCCTTTTGTTCCATCTATTTTCCTTTCTTCTTTGCTATTTATCCTATTTTCCTGTATTTTTGTCTTTTAATCA
This sequence comes from Acanthosepion lycidas, assembly GCA_963932145.1. Lineage (NCBI taxonomy): Eukaryota > Metazoa > Mollusca > Cephalopoda > Sepiida > Sepiidae > Acanthosepion > Acanthosepion lycidas. Next base: position 795,916 of record OZ010575.1, read on the forward strand.
TATCTATGATATCTCTTATGTGTCCTCGCTTACAGCCATATCAAATTGAAACATTGGTTTTTGTAGGATCAACAAAATTAAGCAATATCAAGCTTGGTCAGTACCTAGATGAGTGACCACTTAGAAGTTCCAGATGTTGTAAGCTTGTATGTGTGTGTAACTCAACTCTCCATGTTTTTGTACTCTCTGTCATGGCTAGGGATTGAACTTACAACTCTTTGCGTCAAGTTACTTTTGAAAGTATAAACATTGCCAAAGTTCAAAGGTAGTTAAAAAAAGTGGTGTCATGAGAAAAACTGTCCTTTTGACACTCCATTATATTGCAGGCATGTTTTTCCATGTTTGCAATCCATTTTATGTTTGATAATGTCTTTGTCATCAACTTGTAGATTCTTTCAAGTTGACCATTCTTTTTGAACCCAAGGTAATTCCTCTGTTGTAGGTGGTATATTGGCCTACAAACAAATATTGAATGAAGGAAGACAACAACAAACGAAATGAAGACTTGTGTAAAAAAATATATTGACAAGTTTATTTTCATTAAAGAAAATACATCTACAAAAATAAGGTTACAGTGCAGTAGGCAAAAAATATCTCTGCATATTCATGTAGAGGGTAAGAAGAGCATTGTCCTGAGAAGGACAGTCTTGGTAGTCACCGGGGAATGTTCTAAAAAGGTCACTTTTGTAATCAGTGAAGAGCATGACCTAAAAAAAACTGTTTATTGCATTATCGTTGCTGCTAGAGCGGCAGAGAATGATGGCTGGCTGGAACTGCTGCTGATAGCTGGAGCCATGGGCCATCTGTCGACTGCTGGAATAGATACTACACTTTGATCCTAGTCATCTGAGATGCAGAAGGTGTTTTATTTTGAAATATCACATCACATGTGGCACAAGTCCAACACACAGAGTCGGCAAAGGCTGGTCGTCACTGGCTAATCTACACCTAGCATGACCCATTCATCCATTACAATTTACTCATATACCACAAGAACTCATTCATCCCCATTCTGAGGCTTTTTGACATCCTGAATAAGTTTTACAACAATTGCTGGTTAAGCTTTTTCTTCCGATCGTTCTTAAAAAAAATTGGAAGTGCCAACAGGTTATGACACCTCTGATCTGCTGTCTGAGTCACTCAAAAAACTATTTGTATATCCTGATTCTTGACCCACTAAGATACACAAAACCATTTTATATCTCCTTATGAAGGCAAACAAGTTTTATTGTAGTTGATTTTTCTAAAAAAAACATTTGCCAGATTATGAGATTGTTTTCAAATGTCTAGAATGTATATTTATTACCATGAATAAAAGATCTGATTTTATAACATCTACTCTCGTTGAATTTTGTATGGTGCACCAAGTAAGGATTGAACTCACTACTCAATTGTAATAGATGACCAGACAAGACTTGCTGACCATTACCCACTCTGAAGCACTCTGCAGCCTTTTTCCCTACAGATGCAACATTGAAATCTTATTCCTACTCTATTGCTATTTCTAAGGCAAATGTTCAAACGATCTCCATTCTTTAGTTCCACCAGTTCAGACCTTTAGAACTAACACATGGCATCTAAATTCCACTGAGTCAAATCTCCCTCATTTCTTCCATATTCCAAATGTAAAAAGAAAGTTGAACTCAGTATTCCTCCCCTCCCCCAAGAACTGCTACTTTGTGGAACATATTCCCACATGGATGCTTCCCTGAACATTACGATCTTAACCTCTTCCTGGTTCAATCATTATCTATCCTCCTTTTCCTCACTTTTTTAATCCTCTTCTTTCACTCATCTCGCACCTCATTCATCATAATCATTTTTAGAGGAAGCCTCTACTTTGAGTGGCTCTCGAGCCTCGTATTGAGTGAATTTTAGTATGAAACAAATGAAAAAGTACTCCTTCCAGACTTCTTTCAAAATACATCTATAAATAGTTTCCATTTCTCTGAATTGTGCTCTATGCCAAACTTCCAAATTAGGCCCACCGACTTCACTGTAATAAATCAAGACACCATCTTTGTTAAAATGTGATGTAAATCTCTTTGTCTATTTCAATATCAACAGAAAGTTGTTCATGGATAGACATTTTGGAAAAGTTTTCCATACATACCTTCAAAAAAACAATGTCAAAAGGACAGTCTTTCTCTTGATGCCACTATTACTGCATAGTCCAGTGTTTGTAAACTTTTTTTAAGCAATGACACACTTAGGAGCAAATAAAAATATCACAGCACATTCAGCAAAATTTTTAAAGGATGTACATTTACATGTTAGGAAATAAAACCATAAATTTTGAATTAAACAGAGAATGTTGAATACAATTATATTAAAAAAGGTTAATCTTCATTCATTCAAATAAAGGAAAATTTTAAAAAGTTAAATTAAAAAGTAAAAATACATTTAAAAAAAGGAATATTAAAACAAAGTATTTAAAATCACATAATTGAAGAATATTGAAATGAATTGAAACAGTTTAATACTTATTCATTTATTCAAATACTAACACTACACCAGTATTACTTCCACACACACACACACATATATATATTTGGTTGGACTGTGAGTTTGTGACCCTGGGTTTCCTGCTTTTGCGATCGTCAGACCCAGAGTCACAAAATCCCATCAATCCAATCAATGTTAGCTCTATCTCTGATATTGAATGCTTTCTTTATAAGTACCATGCATATAATATATAAATAATAATATATATATTACACACACACACATATATATATATATATATATATATATAGTTTATGAAAAACTAGATAATCCGTATGGGTAAACCTAAGGAGGATAAAATCCAGAGAGCTCAATGTAAATCCAGAGCAAACAGGGACATGAGGACAGTCTACCCCCATAGATTAAATAAAGAGTTCAGTTCAGAATTCCCTGTAGGTTATCCAGATCAATGAACACCTGAGAAAGGTCAGAGGGCACAACGGTTGAGACATTGTTAGATTTTACTCAGCAGAGATTTCTCCGTAGAGTGGATTTGCTTCTGAATATTGACCTGATGTTGTATGAACTGCAGATCTTCTGAATCTTTTCTGATAAGCTCTTGATGTAAGGTAGACAGACCGTAGCAATACTCTGGTCTTCCTCCTTGCCCCTCCTGTTACCACTTGTACATGCTAATATCATGCTTGCCAAGTAGTCATTATTCAGGATTTATACATTTTCTTTTTTCTCGAGAAATGACTACAAAAGAATTAAAACTATTTATTTTATTAGATTGTTTATTTCCAAGAATAATTTTATATTTACAAAATTATAAAAATATGTGATCTAAGCTGCACACAATATTTATTTACTAAATTATAAAGAAATAACAATGGAAAGAATTTTTTTTTATTTATAAATTTATAAAAATGTTTGTAACAAGGGAACAAGAAAATTTCAATAAACACAAAGACAAGTAACTGCAATTATAAATTTTGGTAAAAAAATGCACTTTCTATGCATAAATTCACTAAAATAGGTTACAAAGCATCTCTTTTTTTTCAAGAATTGATAAAAAAATATATTAAACACTATTCATTAGTCTGTTTATTTACAAGAATAGTGTTTGACATCTTTGTTGTCAAGTCTTAAGAAAAAAAAGAATGCATAAAAATCCAGTTTGATATGTTTAGCTTTTATTAAAATTCTAAAAACAGCTTTTTAAAACAATAAAAATGGCCGAAGGTGCATACAGTAATGTCAAGAGAAAAATTGTCCTTTTGATAAACCATTTTTTGCAGAACATTAAACTTTGCCAAAGTGTTTTCTTTTAATTTGAAGCCCAAGTGTTCTTTAGATCTCTCACTCTTTGGAATAAAGTCTACATGTTGACCTGCAGTATTTTAAGCATAACAATAGTACAAAACATGGACAATCATGGCTCTCCATATCTTCCTGTCTTTGGTACTATGTAAGCTTTTACAGTTTACCATCCCTTGTGATGGCTGCAAATTGCCATGCACCAGTAAACTGCTTCAGCTGACGGGCTAAACTTGCATGAAGGACCTCCTCGATGCAGGTTACCATCCAGGGCAAAAGGGTTCCTCAGATGAGCTACAATGGCCACATGTTCACAACCAAGGAAAGCTGTGGTCTAACCTGGAGAAGGATGGGTTCCACCAGGTTAAAATGCCCAAGACACACAACATGATGAGCACACCAAGAAACCATTCATGGAGACCCAGGCTCTGGCACACAAACGCCACAGATGGCAGACAGTTCAGCATGTTGGTGTCCCAATGACACCTTCCGAGGTTAAGGGCAAAAGAAGATCTCTCTTTGTCTACAGATAGAGCATGTGAGCAAGAAGGAAATTTTAAGGAGAATAATAATTACAAAGAAATTGCTAGTACCAATGAGAAAATGACAGTTAAAATGTTTGTGACACATCATCCAGAAAGAAGACATGAAGAGGTTAACACTCACAAGACATATTGAAGATAAGCAAATCAGGAGAATCATCTACTCAATAAGTTTATGGGAATGACTGTCAGAACAAGAACAAAGACTGGTTAAAAGTTACTTCAACAAACAAAATACAGGAAGCTCTAGAGAGCCTTAATCTAAGTCCTGAAAGATTTGATTTTGTTGAACAGTATATCAACTCCTTTTGGGTCATTTAATGCCGAAATTTAATTTTCTTGGGAGCTTTGAAGTAATAAAAATATGTTATTCTACTTTCACAATTGAATACATGGTAGATGATACTCAGCTTTAATGCATCGGCAGGTCAATTTAAAAAATGGGGTTTCACAATAAAGAACAACACAAAATATTTTTTCCAAATCATTAGTTATTTTTAGGCAAATTTAAAATTAAGTTTCAGTTCAAAATTGTAGCATTGGAATTTCATTCCAGTGATCAGTAAAAGCCTTATAGCATAGCCTTATAAATTTTATAATTTACTGAAGCTTTAAAAATTTTATATGGACAAGATGCATAGCACAAGCACATTATTACTAAATCATTTTGCCATCAAATAAGGCATTAACACTGAACAATTTCGTTATAAGGTGCAATGGATAAATTGTCATCTCAATGACTCAAAATAAAAATAAAACTCACATATTTACCAAAATTACACAAAAATATGTTGAAAATGAAAATTTATTCAATAAAATCACCATTGGCCAAACCATGGCCTCAAGAAAACTTCAGAATCTCCTGCAACTCTTTTGGACGGTCTCCTTGATTAAGTTGGTGAATGCAGCCATAATCCTTGACTTCAGTTCATCTTTGGTGTTACAAGGGATTTTGTTGGTCAACTGCACCCCACACATAATAATCAAGGGGATTGCAGTCTGGGGGTATAGGTGGCCAGATATAAGGGGTGATGTGGTTGCAGAAATTGTCTGACAGTCATGACTAGGTTCTCCTGCTTGTGTAGCATGGTGCAGGGTCCTGTTGCCAGACATAGGGTCTTCCAGCAGCCAACCCCTTGACCCAGGACAGCACTACCTCTTCAAAGTACTTAATGTAGGCTTCTATATTGAGTCTGGGGCCCTCACTAACAAATTCAGAATTTCTTTTCTTATCAGAACAATCAGTGAGTTTTCCGAAGTGCCATACCTTTGTAATCATCATTAGACTCATCCAATTCTTTCCAAATCCTCTGCAATGTTCTCAGATTGATACTCAAAAACTCTGAAATGTTCATTTTAGATTTTCTGCTGTGAATGCCAAGCAGTATAGCATGCTATTTCCATTTTCTGGTGGAGTGAATTGCATCATGGTGCTACTGTGCAGTCAACAAAAACAAACAACGAGCATGTGCAAAATTAAAAATGTAAAATGGTGACAATTTGCCCATCATGCCCTGTATATTATGATGTAATGTTATACAATGCAGTAGTTTTAGTGCAATTTTCAATAAACACTGCAAATTTAAAATATTTTGTCTTATAATTTGTGCCCAGCAGTATTATGGTGTTATATACACTTCTATCTATTTTTGTTTTTATTATCATCTAACAAAATATTTAACAGATCTTATTCATTGAGTAGCCTTTTCTGTAATCTTTGACAATTTTTTAGTTTTTACTTATCAAATACTGTAAAAAAAAAATTGCATATTTTGCTTGTGGTGATTCATAATTAGAATTCTGGTTTGAATATATTTTCCATTCAATGTATCTAATACAAAAAATATCAACTTTATTTGGATTTATTCTTGAAATAGTAAAATTTGGATGTTAGTTTCTAAGCAAAAACATGTAAAAATTAAGTATTTCTGTTCATTTTTTCAGATGATATTTAAAGCTCAAAATTTGATAAAAGCTATGAATCTAATTTTTGTTGTCAGTACATATCGCATGAAATCCCAGCTTTCATACCAAGTGCAATGTTGATTTTCTATAAAAAGTGAAAAAAAATAAACCTGCCCTATTGTGCATATACATGTTTGTGTGAACATAATTACTAGAGGTGGTGATATGTGTTTTATGTTGAAGTCATATTTTGGAATACAGTTTGATTTCTTAAATTGTAGGATATTATATGGATGAATGCCATGAAAGAGTTCTTTCTTGTTGACTGCTTGATTTTGTTTAGTGGCATATCAATCTGCATGGGTTATTTAATGCCGAAATCTAAATATTTTGACACAATTGTATGCCTTCAACTACAGAAATTCAAATTTAATTCAATCCTTCATATTTTCAAATATTGTTTTTGGAATGAATCTTCAGGCCATGGACTACAGTGTGCAGAGATGCTATATTTTGCTCTACCAAGAGATGGAACCACTATAGCCTCTTATTTTATTTGCTACAGTAATTATCTCCAAATTCAATGCCCTGTCATGAATGTAGCGAAAAACATCACAGTCAAAAGAAGAAATTAATTATGAATGCATTTTTCCTTTAGTTATTGATGCAATAATATCAAGTATCATTTCGATGAAGATCTCAAAAGCCATTGAGAGTAACCCTAATATACCATTTATCAAAGTTCCTTTTGGATAATACTTGCCACCACGTTTCATTCAAAGCAGTTTGTTTTACTTTTGGCAGAAGTTGGTCAGCTCCAAGACTTAACAATCTTCATAGGTTTGAATAAGGACTAGAGTGTTGAATAGATGCTCATAAGCAATTTCAATATAAATACTAAAAAAATAAATTCCCTTTTTTATCCAACTCCAAAAATATAAATTGTCTAACAAGATGAATTGAAAGATTCTACCTGTTGCCATGACTTTATTCTCCATCATTCTCCATCTTTAGTGGCTGAAAATAGCAATTATACACTTTCTCATGAAATGAAGATTTGAATTTCATTCATACTTGATGCTTCTTCTTGTTCCATTATTATGCCCATGAAAGAATTGGTTAGACACAAACCATTCATAATAATGGAAATTAATTGTACAAGAATGTCTTTAAGAATCATGGAAGTAAGAATAATTTCTTCTTTATTGTTTCAAAAAGAATTCTCCGTGTAACTATTTCTTTATTTTTAGCTTTAAAAGAAAAAGGTTGACAAACTTTAACCTTCATGCCCACAATAAAAAAATGGTGTGTCAAAAGGAGTTTCTTCGCTTGACACCACTATTATTTTTTACTACCTTCACTCCATCGGCAATGTTTATTCTTTTAAAAAGTGCTAATCAGAATTTTAATACAACCCAAAAATATGAAAGTTAATTTTATACACTTTCTTTGTTCTTTGAGAACTTATAGCAAAAATATTAAATACTATTAGATTGTTTATTTACAAGAATAATGTTACATTTACAACATTCTAAAAATGCGAATCAACTAATAAAATGCAATGTTTATCATTTACGAATTGATAAAGAAATAAATAGGAAAACAATAGTTTCATTCATAAATTTATAAAATTTTACTAAATCATAAAAATATCTCCTTCCTGGGTATGACGATAAACTACATCCAACAACAAGGCTTCTGTTCAGGAGGTTTTGAGGAGGATAGAACCACCTTTTAATTGCTGGTGTTCCCAGGTTCACCCTGGTCCAGGATGGTAGCACCTGTTAGGGTTCCAGCTATGGGCAAATAGTTAACTCCCAAACTGGGTTCAAAATACTATGAAAGTAAAAAGTAGATTTTAATACCAGAAATACTTTGATAAATAAATTTTTGAAGGAAAAAATTACCAGCAATACATTTTTGGAAAAAAAATATCACCATCAATAAAAATTTTGTCAGCATTAAATAACCCATTAAGGTTGATATGCTATAAAACAAAACAAAACATAAGAATATGTGAAGCAACAATAATGAAATTTATATTACCATTTTATAAAGTTCCAATCAATTGAGAATTCGCCAATGTTTTGCCAACCATTCCAAAGAACACAATTCACTAGCTTTGCCAATTGCTTTAGTCAAGGTGCTTAGTGTCCACTCTTTTAAGATTTCTTTTTCAGTCAGCAATTGACAGATTATCATAGATCACTATCCCAAAATGTTACCACCACAGGTATATATAACACCAGGTTAGGATCAATATATCCTGCACGATAATATACCTTTTTATTTCTTCAATTAATGTATCGTTAAAGGTTCCTAGAATATGGGTTAGGGTTGCTTCCCTTGTATTAAAGGAATATCGGCCAAATTGATAAAAAAATATAAATAAAAATAAATAAATGTTCATTCAATTAGGATTAATCGAACTTAATGTTCCCTAAATGACACATTCGACTGACCATAGACCAAAGAGTAATGAAACAACAGACATTAACATATATAATATTTTAATGAACAAGAAAATGGAGGACAAATGACAATAACAGATGGGGATTGCATGAAATGTTGTCTCTATCCAAAGTTGGGAGAGAATGAGTGATGATGAATGCAAGACTCAACACACATAACAGGATAATCATTAATATTCAAATAGTACATATGTAATGGTATTTGCACGAACATAATATTAGTGCACTGTTATGAGCTAGATCTATATCGGGGAAGGGGCGCAAGAACTTATCTGATATTTGTTTTGTGATTTAATGGATATCTTCGTTATAACAGTCCTTCTTCTCCTTTTCTTTCTGATGACCAGGGATTATATTTTCAATCTGGATCGTGTCTTCCACTTCAGATCTGAAATCAAATTTTCTTCTTTATGTGATTATATTCTGAGCTGCTAAAGGCCTACTCCACCGGACGCTTTCTTCACATTCTCAGCATAGGTTCACTTTTCTGCCTCTGGGGATGTGTGGTCGCAGCTTGATTCTTGGAGTTGCAGCTGATGTGACTTTACCCGTCAAAGCTGGCCCGCTACTAATTTTTCCAATCACCTCGTGTGTCTCTTTGTTTTGGCGCCTAAATTTTCTGCTTGCTGATTGGTTGTTCTCAGCCAATCACATTGCTGCTTTCATGTGCTGCTTCTGCTGGGTTTATTTTTAGTATTCGCCGATGCATATGTAATTTAGGTTATGGCATGGTAAGGGGGGGGGAGTTAATTGTTGGCTTAGGAATTTTAGAAAAGAATAAGGTGGGGGTAACCTATAATTGCTGGAGTTCCAGGCTTTAGATTCTTATTGATTAGGAATTCTAGACCTCAATTATAAAAAATTGGAAAATTAAAACAAGAAGTAATCTGAGATATAAAATAATTTAAGAAGAAAATGTATAATATCCAGAAAAATTATTTTCTTGTTCTATAGTTTATAGATATTTTTATAAAATTCTGAATAAATTTTTTTTTCAAATTTATTTCTTTATAAAATGATAAATAATATCACATTGTATTTAGTTCACATATTTTTATATCTTGTAAATTGCTGCAGGAGTCTCCATAGTTTAAACAGAAAAAAACAAAACTGAGGGAGTCTCGGTGTCAACAGAAAAACCATAATTTTGAAATAGTTTTTTGTAAGCATGAACATCAAACATTGCTGATTTAAGTTGTTATTTTTTAATAAGGTGCTTTTCGTGTGAATTTCACTTTTTTAGTATTTGCATGTGTTTTTTAAAATAGTTTGTATTAGAAAAATATTTTCTACATTTCTTACAAGTAAATGTTGCTTTTTCTAGCATGCATTTTCATGTGAATATTAATGCTACTCCTATCAGAAGAGCATTTCCCACACACTTCACATTTAAAAGGTTTCTCTCCAGTATGTGTTCTCATATGTCTATTTAAATTGCTTGATTCACTGAAAGATTTTCCACATATCTCACAGGTAAATGGTTTCTCTCCAGTGTGTGTCCTCATGTGAACTTTAAGATTGCCTCTTTCAAAAAAATCTTTCCCACACACTTCACAATTAAATGGTTTCTCTCCGGTGTGTTTTCTCATGTGAGTATTTAAATTACCCGATTCATAGAAGGATCTTCCGCATATCTTACAATTAAATGGTGTCTCTCCTGTATGTGTTCTCATGTGAACTTTAAGACTGCCTGCCTGAGAGAAATTTTTTCCACACACTTCACAATGATAAGGTTTCTCTCCAGTATGCGTTCTCAGATGTGGTATCAAGTTATGCTTTGAAGAAAATACTTTGTTACACATTTGACAAATAAAAGGTGACTCTACAGTGTGTGTTCTCCTGTGAATTTTCAAAAGACCGGTAACAGAAAAATATTTCCCACACAATTCACAATGAAGAGGTGTCCATTCAGGGTGTGTTTTCAGATGGTGCTTCAAGTTGCATTTTGTAGAAAAGACTTTTCCACATATTTCACATTTAAAAGGTTTCTCTCCAGTGTGTGTTCTCATGTGAGTTTTTAAGAGACTTTTAAATGAAAATTGTTTTCCGCACACTTCACAATGGTGAGGAGTCTCTCTAGTATGCATTTTCATATGATGATTCAAGTTACATTTTGAAGAAGATGCTTTGCCACATATCTGACATATATAAAGCTTATCTCCAGTGTGTGTTCTCATGTGTGTCATTAAAGTGGAATTGTAAATAAATTCTTTTGTGCAAATATTACACTTAAACACTTCTTTCTTTTTAATTTTTGAAATAGTTAAACTCTGTTCTTTAATAATGTCATCTGCATTTGTAGTTCTGTCCATATTGGGTGATCACTGAGTAAATCTGCAAATAATATATTTTTGTTTTAGCAAATATGTTTAAAACATGAAGCAGACTTTTAAAATCCTGATTTAATTTTTCACATGTCCTTTAGTTTGTCCTCAGGTATTTTCTTCTAAATCAATTTCCTGTCAGTCAAGAATAAAATCTGACAGGCCAGAATCTCTGTTCTGGAAATCTGGAAATACAGAAAAGATTTTGTTGTTAATTTAGTAAAACATCAACAGAGAAAGGATATTAAATAAATTCTAGTTAACATTTAAAAACTTAGGAATATGTTATATTTCACAGGCAAGAAATAAAAAAAACATCTCAGACAAGATTTTTATCAACATGAATTTTTTTAATACAGTTTTCTTTTGAATTCATTTCATTGTGATAAAATTTTATACATTGTCATTATTTTTTGTGAGTTGAGGGAGTTGTACCTTTTTGTAAACATTGTCTTGTGTTTTGATAATTAGATAAACTACAGAAGTAACAAATACACTTTGGCATTCCTACTACAACTACAATTCATTTACAAATGATGTAGGCCAAGGGATACCAACCTGGATGATACCCACTGGTGAATGATTTATGCTTTTAATACAAGCCCATCACATTAAGTCTCAAGGTTAAATTTTGTGTCTTGACATCTTGAAAACTACTATTTTTGTCATATATTCAAAATGACAACACAAGGTATAATGAGAGACAGAAAGACATACAGACAGAGGTTAAGATTAAGTTTGATCTCGTTTGTTTTGCTGCATATCAGCCTCAATGGGCTATTTAATGCTGACAATTTTTTTATTGGTGAATATTTTTTTCAAAATTGTATTGCTGCCAATATTTTTTTTCCTTCAAAAATCTATTTCTGGTAATATGTATAGCTGGTAATAATGTAATGTTTGTAATATTTTCTTCAAAAATTTATTGCTGGTAATAATTTTTTTACAAAGTATTTCTGGTTTTAAAACATTTTATACTTTCAAAGTGTTTGGCCTCAGTTTGGGAGTTAACTATTTACCCATAGCTGGGTCCCTAACAAGTGCTACCACCATGGGTCAGTTATGAAGAGGTGGTTCTACACTCCTCAAAACCTCCTGATCAGAGGCTTTGCTGTTGGATGTAGTTTATCATCTTATCCAGGACACAGATGTAGTTTATCGTCATACCCAAGACAGGTTAAGGTCAGGGTGAAGAATGATATGAAAGACGCTTTCAAAACTATCTTCCATGATAGAGTTATCAACCAACAGGTTTTATCATTAGATTTTTTTAAAATCTATTTTCTTAGCAACAAATGAAAGTGAAAGGATTGAAGAATGCATTTATTAAGTTGAATATATTCTTTGAGTTATTTACATTATTTAAACTATTACCTTCATCTTTGTTATTGCTATCTACAACATTGGTTCATGAATTTGCTGACATAGTGATTGTGAGTTCAGTTCCTGGACCTGGCAGTGTGAACTTGAACTCAGTAGAAATATGGTAAGCAATAACTGAGCAGCACTAAAATAAGAACTTGACAAGATATCCCAAGACATGAGCAGTGGAATGAGAACACTCTAACCCTGTAGATTAAATAATGGGTTCAGTTCAAAAATCCCTGTAGGTTACATAGATGGGGTTTATGGGGGTGGGTATCCATTGAGAAATAGTACCTCTAGTACAGGGAACTTGCCATGTCAACAACTCATTCCACTATTGGTTCCCATATGGCACTCAGCTCTCCCCAGCAGCTCCCCAAATCTGTTAGTATACAACAGCTGCCACATCCTTGACAAGCTGGCAGAACCTGGTGAGGGTAGCCGACAGGTCTTGAATCCTCATTGAGTTCAGGTTTGTTTACCATAGCATGTGCGGACTAGACCTGGTGGACTGGGCAGAAAAGTTCATTTGATCCAATGGTCATGAAATGCAGCAACAGCAGTAGTTGTGGAACACCAAGAACCTGACAAGACATGGAAGGTGTTGTGGTTGTCTACTACAGCTTAAGATGCCTCTAGTTGTGACGATTCTTTGTACCACTAGAAATCAACTTCCTAAGCCAAGAGAGTGGGATCGCCGACTTGCAAAGAACCCCCCCTCCCCCATTATAAATAAACTCCTGCACAGGTCTCTATGTGCAACCTTTCTGAACATCTCAATTGTTTCTGTATCCCACTATCATCAGTGGAGGCATGGTGTAATAATGGCTAGCAGCTTGGATTGAGGCATCAGAGAGCTGAGTTCAAATACCAGTCAAGTTCATTACATTCATTTACATGCTAATACCCTTGGGAAAGGCATGAATCCATCTCTTCTTTCTTTCTTATTATCAGGTGTGCTTATTAGGAGGCACATTAAAGTAATAGATTGCAGCTCAGATTGAAGAATTAGAGAAATTTACTGACTGGCCACATTTTATTAAAATCTAAAGTGTATATTAATTAATAACACTAGTAGTATCTTAAAGATACTGAGGAGAGTTGGAGTGCATATTGTCTAAAATGTAAGGATCAAAACAACAAAGATAATGATACTAATCCAAATAATTATGCAGAAAACTGAGCCTAGTCATTAAGGGCAAATGGATTTGTGCCTTTCCTAATGGCATAAGTCCAAAACGAACAGAAACATCCTCACCAGAATTCAAACCTTATTTGCTGATTTCGTGTTCTGTACTGATAACCAATATTTCACACTAATAAAACGATTGATGGATTCATTTTCTACAGTTTATGAATCTTTTGCAGGTTATTTAAAGCCAAAAAATATTTTTAGATTGTAAGAATTTGGTGGGGGGGGGGGAGATAATAATTTAATTATTAGTCTTACTAATTAATACAAGGCTGAGAGGACAAGAGTTGGATTCATACTTTTCCCAAGGGTATTTGCACATAAGTAAATATAACAAACCCAAATGGAATTAACAAATCTGATCCATTATCCATTACACCACCCACACATCCAAGCTTACAGTACCTGGTATTCCCAAGCGGTCACCTATCTAGGTTCTGACCAGACTTGATGTCGCTTAACTTTGGTGATTGTACAGGAACCTGTGTTTCAACTTGATGTGGCCATAGACCCTTAATAAAATGATAACATTTTATTCAAACCTGCCAAATTGGATTTAATCTTTAGGCATCATTTAAGTTTATTGAAATTTCTCCTCAGGGTGAAATATTCCATTGTTTGGTGAAGTGCTGTCAAGATCCTGTTTTATCCCAGACATTAAACAAAATCAAATGGAATTGCATCTTTGAAGCAAAATATTTCTTTTTGAAAAGAACTTCAATTTGAATTCTTTACAATAATTCATTTTCCAAATAAGTAGACTTACATTTTGAATAGAAAAAAAATATTATTTTATATTTCACTTCCCTTTTTTTCTTTTCTTTTTATCTTTTGCAAAATTTTACTTCAATCCAATGGAATATTTAAATTTCTTTAAAATTACTGAATTATGAAAATGAATGACTTGTTATGATCCAGAATGATGATGATGATGATATTTCATCATTCTAAAATCTGAAACTTTATCATTATAAAACGACTCTTCCACCACAAGCAAGGTCAGTAGAGTAGCAGTAGTAAAAAGAACAACATAGAGGTATCTTCTTCACTCCATAAAAATCCACAGTTAACAGTCTCAAATGTTACTCTTAACAACAAAATTCTTGGAATAAAGAAAAACAAGTAAGCACAAACTTAATAGACAATAACGCTGAGAACATTTTTAAAACACACAATACCAATATTGTAATTGATATCACGAAAATAAAAATATACATTATTGTCATTAACGTCAACACATGTTACAAAGTCTTATTATTATTGTTATCATTGTATGTTTTATGCATTTATTTTCATTATAAAAAAAAAAAAAAGAAAAAGGGTCCTCTTTCAACTACAAATACATATAAAAACAAAGGGGTAACTTACATGAACTCCTCAACAATCCACCCTGTTACAGATTTTTGTTCCAGGCTTTTGAAACTTGGGCAAAAATATCTTAAATGTTTATCAAAACCTCTAAATACTCTTATCTCTAAAAATATGCCTCTAATGGATACTTCCTATGGCAAGTTCCGGCAAGTAATTTGACCTAGTTTGCCCTGCTGCCAAGTTGTGTTGGTGTCTTTACATTGTATGTTATAAAACAGAAAATAAATTTAGCTTCATCATTGTTATGCTATGAATCATAACAAAAAGTTGCAAGGTATTAATAGTTGAAATGTAAATGGCCAGTCAAAATTGCCCTGCTGTCATGTTTTTTGAGAAAGCGAGTTCTCCCAATGTATAGGCTGATCTGATCTCAGAATTATTGATTCCATTAGTATTATATTTCTATTACTTCAAAACTAGATATATGACATGACATTTCTAATGATTTTCCATTTGTTTGAAGCCTGTATCTTCAATTATCCACTGTTGAAATTAGCTTCTGGCCCAATGCCACAGGAGACAGAATACAATGCCCAACTTTGAATGGCCATAATGTGACACTGAGGCCATGAAAGGGTTAATGTTAGGTATAAGCTGGGAGGAGCCATGAAGGAGTTAAGCCTAATATGAGGCTTAAGCTGGAAGAGAGATAGAGAGCAGTGCAAAACATTTTCCCTGGTGACAGTAAGTGAAAAAGAGGCCATCTGGACTCTTTCGCTCCACAAATTCCAACAACTCACCCCATTCCTCACTTTTGTCCCAGGCTATTCCTTTTTTTAACAAATATTAAAATAATGAGAAGTTCTATTTTGGGGTCCCCTTCAGAACACACTGGCGTCAGACATTTCCAAATAACTTCTACTTTTTAGTGTTTTCCATGTCTGACATGTTTAAAAAGAGAGCTGTATTAAAAATAAAGAAAAACTCTGTTCTGCTTGAATTTGTTTTTTCAAGAAAATAACATTTACCAATGAGAAGTATGAATTTTCATTGTAAAATCTTTACTTTTGTAATTTAAAACAAAAAACTTAGGTGATCATGGCTCCCATTCATTTACATAAGCTTGCCAGGTGAGGTGGCCTACTTGCCTTCTTCTGTCTCTTTTTGCCTTCAATTTCCTATAAGTGTCAAATTTTCCAAGCTTTCTTTCCTCATTATGTATCTAAGAAATTCCAAGTATAAATGTCCTTTTTCTTTCCATTTTCCCTAAAACTCTGTTGTTGTTCAGTCACATCATCCTTCTGTAGTACCACATTTCTGTTGCCTCAAGTTTCTTCTTCATCTGAGTTGATGGTCCAGCATTCATGGCAATACAGAAGGACCAACATTGCATAACAGTTTAGTACTATTCTCATTGTTTTTAACAATTTTCCTGTTTCTTAGTACTTTGCTTAGCTTTTGAAAGGAATATTGTTATTCCAATGAGTGTTTTGATTTTGATATCGCATTTTCCATGTTTTGTTAAAACACTTCTCAGATATTTAAACATCTGTATTTATTTAATGTTGAATGTTGCTCCTCTCGGAAAAAAAAAAAAAAAAAAAAGAAAATGATCCCCATATCTAAAATTTCTGCTAAAGCCAGAGTAGAGCAATTTCCTGATGACTTTTATAAGAAAATATGTTATTTTGAAAATTCTGTCTTCATAGTGTTGACATTTTTAGGGTTGATACAATCAAAGACCACATCAAATCAAAAACTCATTTGACAAAAAATTCAACTCAACTGAAACAGAAAACAATCACAACTTTGTTGAATAGTAAACAGGTACAAGATGATTTTTTGAAAATGTGCACTTTGTCTGACATTCCCCTACACAAAATGAAGCCATTCATATTAAAACATTGTAAAGAAGGTGGTGCTATTCCAAGTGTCAATTGTGTTAGGCAACTTCATCTACTTAAATTTTTTGCTTGTCACTCTGTTGCCCTGAAAAGCCAAGCTTGCTAATTAATCTGTTGGCACCATAACATACAAAACAACTGTCATCACCAGAGCATTTTGAATGTAATTGCAAGCATTTGTAGGGAGTCATTTCTCATTGATGTTGTAACCTTGCAAAAATGCAATCATCAAACTGTAAGTCAGGCATGCATCTGAGCTGTAACTCATGTGGATATTGCATTTGTGGATATTATTGCCTTTGTAACAGATTCTGCAGCCTATTGCAAAAAAAGCTTATAAGGAAGTTTTGTCAAGTATCTTTGTTAACAGTTGCCATGTGTTATGCCTAGCACATATTTTCAATCTTATTGGTGAAGTATTTCCACACTGACCATCATTTGATAATGTTACCCAGCTCACTACTTTCATCAAGTCAGCCTTTTTCAAAAATCCTAGTTGGAAAGAGCAATACTTAAAATTGCCTAAGGAACAAGTGAAACTACCCCCTGTACCAGTGGCAACCAGATAGAATTCCTGGTTTAATGCAGTCAAATATTGCTCATCCTTTATAGTTTTATGAAGGATTCTTTAAGCAAGAAAAGAGCCATGGCCATAGGCTTCTAGAACTAGTAGATGATGCTCAGCTACATCATGCCTCTTACCATAACATATGCCTAAATTAGCATTTTATGAATGAGAACTGCACTCGTTTAATAACAGCTTTGACAAACTTAGAAGAAACTAACTCTCCTCTTGCATGTGTTGTATATAACATGATGGAGAATGCAAAACAGTATTTGCAAACTGATCGTCTTCTGTTTGAACTAGAAAATAGAGAGGGAGAGAGTTATCTCAATTTTCCAAGATTTTTTTCAGCACATCTTTTTGAAACTGAATAAATACCTGGATACCCACCCTGTTTATAACTTTTACAAAACAGCTCGCCTGTTTGATCCGAGACAGCTACCCTGTATAGGCCATGATTTAGATAGTTTTGCAGCCATCAAGAACTTGCAATGTCTTTCTACTGACCTTCTTGAAGAATTCCAAATGTATGTGAATTACCAAGATGATTTACTGAATCCTTTTAATATCCCATCATTTTGGGATGCAAATAAGAGCAGATTTCCTCTTCTGGAACAGATTGCCAATAAGGTCATATGGATGCCAGTTACCAGCATAGAAGCTGAATGTTCATTTTCTCAGTATAAACATTTACTCAATAAATAATGTGAAAGTCTTACCCCTGAGAACACCAAGCAACTCACAATGTTGTATTACAATGGAGATTTAGAGAAGAGATTTGAAGATTAAATATTTCCCAAATTAAGAAATTAGTAATTTTAAATTTGAGCAGTATTTCAAGTTGTGATAAGTTGTTTTATTTAAATTTTGAATGAATATATCCAATTTGTTTTTTGATATTTTGTTACAAAGATCCAGTTATTATGGTTTAATTACTGTTTTGTCAAAATGTTTGACTTTATTTAGATATTATTGAGATTCAAGTTATTTGCTGTTGAAATGAGATTTTTATATTATGAATCAATAATTATAAATCCATCTTCCTTTTACTTAAAAAAACAAAAACAATTTGTGTTTTGAATGTGTTCTTAAAGAAGGAAGCTCTGATTAAAAGTTTTACTTCAAAGATAATTATGCACTGTAACATTCCATTGTTTTATTGTCTAATGTTACATTTTTTATTTTTACATATCATTTATTTTTGAACTTGGATTTTAACATTTAAAAAAAGATTTGTAGATATTTGCTATTTCTTTATATGCAATAAAACTTTGAATTATATTTTTGTTCTCGGTTTTAATAATAATTATAGCATGTTGTATTGCAATTTTCTCATAAAATACTATAAAAATGGAATAAATGAAATTTCCCAAAAGTAAAAACGATAAAAAAACGAATGTACCAAAAGTGGAAACGGAATCAAGGAAAATTTGAAATGGAAAATCGGGGCCCAAAATAAGTGATGTCAACATGCAAATTTGATACATCAGCAACAATGTAAAAGGAGTCTCCATTTTCAACATGTTCTTAATAATGGATATTCTGTAAAAGTTGCCAGGTGTATAAGTAAATTGAATATTTTAAAGGCTGTGTGAGTTGGATTTTACACAAATGGGATTCTTTAAGCCATTCTGATGAATTCAGTTCCTTTCATTATTTATAAAAAAAAATTACATACCTCCAAAGATTCGCTAAAAAATGAGTATACATGACAAAAAATGACCAAAACTTAATAAAACAAAATTTTATCATCAAAATCTTTGCATTATTATTAAGAGGAAAGATAAAACAAATTTTTTATGTAAGAATTATTTTTTTTAATCATTTTTAGAACCTTAGAAATTTTTGCTGAAAATCTAGTTTTTCTGGTGCCAACCTGGAACCATAAATTTGTACAGGAAATTTGAGCATCTTTTTGTGGTGTAAAACATATTGATTTGGAAATTCTTGCAAAAATCAGATAATTGACAGATTTTAGTGAAACTTTCAGAACTAATTTATAAATATATTATTTTAGAAACATTTCTTTTTTAGAAAATCTTTTCTTTACATTCGTTACTCCGCACTTATTTAATTTTAAGAAATTTTGAGAAATTCTTTCTTTATAGCATTTAATGTTTATATTAGTTACAAGGACAAGTCCATAGAGAATTTAAACATCAAGTTTTTGGAGGGTCAAACAGGACTCCTAGTTACAGAACATCTGCTCTGAATTATAAGATAAAAAATTCAATGGAACTAAGACATTAATTAAATTAGAAAAGCTTTTAAATACTTTGATGAATAAAATATATTATGGACACTATTGTCTTTTTTCAATGAATAATGAATTTTCACAAGAATATTCATTTTTAAAAAATTTTAATTAGAATAATTCATAAACTTTTAAAATACTGTATTATTTTGTAACAGTCATGTGATATTGTTATTAAATAAAAATTATATTTACTAATCATAAATGAAAACGCTTACTACAATTCAGTGACCTCCATTATTTTAGGAATTTTGAATTTTTTGTGATTGCCAATTTTTGTAAATACAGACGTTCCATGTACAACATTATCACAAAATAACAGGGGTAACTATTGTAAATTTAAAATTTGTTGATAATTTTCTAATATTTCGTCAACAAGCGTTTTCGTAAGTAAAAGCCAAAATACCTAAAATTCAATAAAATACCAGAATGCTTCAAATATTTAAAAATTTTTAAGATTACTGAGTAGTTAAAAAAATTATTAAAAAAGTCATTCATATCGTATTCATCATGTAAGTAATCTTACTAGAGAAGTATTTAATTTTTATCCCTTTAAAATCCTGCAAATACCAGAGATGTGACAACACCTTAAAACACCCACATCCACGTTAAAAAAATACTTTTCTTCTGCAATTAAAATTTTTGTTTAATTTAATTCAGATTAAAAATTAATTTTAAATCAGTTGTTAAATCTTCTTCCTCAAATAAAGTTTCAGAAAGTATGTTTTGTTTCTGATAGATTTTTTTAATAAAGAGAATTATGTTGTGCCGACAAATTTAATATTATTGACGATTTTTATTTTTTTACTGATAATCAAAAAAATAATTCCAATTTCCAATCAATTAGCCTAGGTTACAGCGAAGTATTATTGGGAATAAATAAATTTATATATTTAGCTTGAAAATTGAAATTAAAACTAAAACAAAAGTTTGAAGAAAGATTTTTCAATTTAAATGGCATTTTAAACCTTAGGAAAAGATAATAAATAATGAAAATAGAAAAGAAGAGTTGCAAATATTTTATTTTTATCGATATTTTTCGGAAAAACTTTCTTTAAAGTTTAATGCACTAGTAAAAAACATTAAAGAAAGTTGACGAAATATAAAGTTAAACTCAATGAAAAACGTTTCTTTAAAAAAATAGTCGATGAAAAATATTGATTAAAAATATCATTGAGTTATAAAAAAAAAAAAAAAAGACGTAGAACAAA
This sequence comes from Acanthosepion lycidas, assembly GCA_963932145.1. Lineage (NCBI taxonomy): Eukaryota > Metazoa > Mollusca > Cephalopoda > Sepiida > Sepiidae > Acanthosepion > Acanthosepion lycidas. The sequence continues at coordinate 816,725 of OZ010575.1, forward strand.
AAAAGATTTTAAAATTAAAAAAAAATTTAATTTTACTTAAAAATTCCTGGAATTTTTAGACATCAAATATTTCCTAAAGAAATTAAAATGAAAAAAAAAAAAAAAAAAAAAAATGAAAAAAATTGCATATTATTAAAAAAAAAAAAAAAAAAAAAAGGAAAAAAATTGTGGACTTTTTATTTCTTTGAAAAAATAAAAATATTAGAAAACAATTGACTTACGAAGGTTGACGAGGAAGAATGCGACAGACGGTGTCATAATAAGATATGTCCCTTTTATTCGTAAATTCCGGATACTTTAAACGCACTTGAAAGCTATTCTCATTTTTGCTTTTATTACAATATATCGGCCGACTGGTTCTAGTGCCTTACTCAGGTATGCGCTATGCCAAATAATTCTCAAATATCGTTCAATAAATATATTTTTTTTTTTTTCATTTCAAAATAGAAACATAGAAACTATTCAAACACGATTACAAAAAAATATATTATCATCAACCTAAATGGTATTTGTTTTTCTTTCTAATTGCATCTTATTTCTGCTGAAATTGTCAAAATAAATCTCTGGAAAATTAGGCATGAATATATTAAAAATTCATTGTAGACCAGCACACATCCTGATAATGTTATTTTCTAACTGTAGAAAATCTTTCTAATGATTACAATTTTAATAAAAAACTAAAAACGCATGATGGTGATTTTCTAAGCATAGCTTACATGTGGCATAATGGCGAAAATATGGAGTACTCAGTGAGGATTGAACTCACTATTCAGTGATAATTGATGTAGCGAGACAAGCTTGCTAACCATTAGACCATGGCGAAGTGCCCTTATGATTTTCTAAGTGTAGCTGTAGGGACATTATTATTAATAAATAAAATCAAAAATATAAAAAAATAATAATAAATAAAATAAATAATAAATAAAATAAATAACATTAAAACTTTGTTTAAAATAAATAAACCAAAATAATAAAAGTTCTCCCAGCATGCAACAGAAACTTTTCCTGCCAGAAGATGCTGAATTCAGTCTCTTTGCCACTAACCATTACAAGGTCAAGACATTCATCTCCTCTCCTTGGGACATTGCTTGTCATAATATGAAGTGACTTCTTCCTTTTATCACATGCGACCTTAAAACACTTTAACTAAAATACACATACGCGCCAGTACACAAAAACACATAAATTGTATGATTTTAATTTACGATTTAACATGCTTTTAGTGTTATTTCTGTGTATGTTTTTATTCCTGTGAACATGAAGCTATTTCTGCTGCTATGATGTAAGTGACCAAAAGTGTGGGGGGACCATGTGAGGATCGAACTCACCATTCAGTCATAATTGATCTAGCTAGACAAGCTTGCTGACCTTTTTATGCCGCATTGAAATGCCCAAAAACTAAACATATAATGTAAGTAAATTTATACAATTTCTTTGTTCTTGAGAATTTACAAGAAAACATTAAACACTTAAACATTTTTTGTTTATTAAATTGTTTATTTACAAGAATTTTTATTTACAACATATTTTCTAAAAACTAATACAATTGTATTAATGCTAATGAAATGCAATATTTATCATTTACCAAGTTATAAAGAAATAAATAGGAAAACAATTTTTATTTTATTTTATTCGTAAATTTATAAACATTTATTAAATTATTAAAATATCTGAACCAACTCTAAGGAAATCCTTATTATTTACCATTTTATAAAGTTTGAATCAATTGGCTATTAGCCAATATTTTGCCAAGCTTTCCAATAAACAATTTAATAGTGTTTATTATTTTTGTTGACAATTCTCAAAAACAAAGAAAATGTATAAATTCACTTTCATGTTTCAACTCACAATTACTGTCAGCAAATTGACACACCAACACTGTAATCTACTTGGCAATTGTCCCCAGACAATAGCCAAGTGGATTAAATCATTGCTTTATGAATTTGGTGACAAATTAAATTTGTTTATGTAAAAATAAGAAATACTGTGATGATTTCTGCACACATCAGTATTTAAAAAATCAATAACTTTTCATTATCACTGAGCAGACCTTAAATTCTCATCAGTCATGATGAATGGTTGCTCTCTCAAAAAGGCCCCTTCCTTTGAACATCTATTGGGACTGATTTACATTTGAGGTCTCATGTGAAACATATATTTGATCCATTGCTAAAGAGACGAGTGGAAAATGGTTGATGCCCTATACCACTCCAGAAAATACCTGACTCCACCAGCCATGATTGAAGAGTCAGAGTGGTGTGGATCTGTTCAATCATTTCTTTCCAGCTTTATCAGAGTTTGAAAACATTTACACAACCTTGTAGGTGACAAAATATTTTCCACCCAACAACCCCTCTCCCACAGATGTAATGTTGTTCAGTCTCTTCCCAAGAGCAACTGCTTTGGGAAACATACTCCTGAAATACAATCTTAACCTTAATCAACCATTATCTCTCATACATATCCTCATATTTTGCACTTATTTCCTCCTCACGTCTATATTTAGTAACCTACCTTGAATGACACTTAAGTCTTGTATTGGACGAATATTTAATAAAAAAGTTTCTTTTTTTTTATTTGAACAGTCAATTTTTGTAGCTTTTTTCTTTTTCAAATTAATATCATCTATTAAAAATAGCTAACAGTATTGTTATCAAGACTTTAAATTTTTCATATAATAATCTGATATATTGTCATCAATGCCTACCTTAATTCTTGAACATTGATAATCCTTAACAATATATTCATAGGAAGCATAGAGTAAGTAAATATTTTGTCAGTAAATTCCAGAACCCTGGCTATACCTTTCTTCTTGATTTTCAAAGTACATGATAATTATGTTTTGACAAAAAAATTTTTTAATTAATTTTTATATCAACTATTGCAAAATTCTATTGTTAAATCATCAATTGAATTTTTTTTTCTAAATTGCTATCACCCCATGCAAGACAGTAAAGCCACTAATATACAAGGGGTTACAGGGTGTGGAAGAATTAGGAACAGAAACATTAATAATGAACAGGAAGAGAAAAGAGTAATCAGGAGGACAGCAGATAGCAAGTGACATTGCATTTAAATTTTGTGGAGGAGTGAGATTTGGTCATGTTAATACATTTATTATGTGGGTAAGTGACAGGTTTTGGATAGTCCATTCTCCAACCATCCTCAGGTTATTTATTTTGTTCTCTTGAGGCAAGAATTATTTCTCATAAAGTACAGGTCTAAATCTCATTCATACTTGGTACTTTTCTTATTCAATTATCATGCTCTTGAAAGAATTGGTCAGAGACAAATCTTTCATAATAATGGAAATTAATTCTACAAGAGTAATTGCCTTAAAGAATCATAGGAAGAGGGATATTTCTAAACCAGACTTTCTTACAACATTGCAAACTATTTCTTTATGAAAAACCTGTCTGAATTTAACTAATTTTTACTTGTTACCTTTCTGTATGGTCACACAATTTGGAAACCTGGAAGTGTAAAAGAAAGATTACCACACCAAATAATTTTTTTTCCTTTATTGATTCAAAAAGAAATTTTCAAAATAGTAATTTCATTATATTTAGGTTTATGTCTATGTATGCAATGTGTTAAATTATTGATTTGCATCTATTTCTCATAGAAACAGTCTTTCCACTGCTTGACCCGTCATTAAGACTTACGTTCTTATTTAGCAACGACATTTTTTAGAGATCATTATCCATTTTCAGTATGTGTTTTTACATGCTTCTTCAAGTTGCTTGTGTCAGAAAAGGATTTTCCACATATCTTACAGGAAAATGGTGTCTCTCCAGTGTGTGTCCTCATGTGAACTTTAAGACTACGATTTTGAGAGAAGCCTTTCTTACATACATTACATTTAAAAGGCGTCTCACCTGTGTGAATCCTCATATGTTGCTTTAAGTTGCTGCTTACAGTAAAGCATTTTTTACATATTTCACATTTAAAAGGCATCTCTCCAGTGTGTGTCCTCAAGTGAACTTTAAGGCTACTCCTTTCAGAGCAACCTTTCCCACATACTTCACAGTGAAATGGTGTCTCTCCACTATGTGATTTCATGTGTCGTTTGCGAGCTCCATTGTCAAAGAAAGCTCTACCACATATTTCACAATTAAAAGGTGTCTCTCCGGTGTGTTTTCTCATGTGAATTTTTAACAGACGGTTAACAGAAAAATCTTTTCCACACACATCACAGTGATAAGGCATCCCTCCAGTATGTGTTCTCAGATGTTGCTTTAAGTTACCCTTTGTAGAAAAGGCTTTGTCACATATCTGACATACAAAAGATTTTTCTCCAGTGTGAGTTCTCATGTGTGTCACTAAATAGTAATTGTAAAAAAATTCTTTCATACATACATTACATTTCAACATTTTTTTCTTTTTTATCTTTGTTCTTGAAACAGTCAAACCACAATCTGTAATCATGTAATCTGTATTTGTAGCTTTGTCCATGTTGCTGAGGAAATCTGCAAACAGTGTATAATGGTGGAGATGTCTATAACTTGAAGTATGCTTCTAAAATCTTGACCTAATTCTTCTTCTCTCCTCTGATTGAATGTCCTAATCATCAGGCTCCCACTTCTCAATCAATTTCCTGTCAAAATCTCTGTTCTCAATCTTCTGGAAATAAAAGAAGAAAGCTTTTACCATTTAGTAATATCAAGAGAATTATTACATTTAAAAAATATTAAGACAATATTGAAAAAATATCTTAATATTCTGTTCAGTAAAATCACAATATTTATTTTCTTTCTCAAATTAATCTAAGAGAAAAAGAAACACAGAATAGTTTATTCTGCAAATAAGGCATGTATTCATTCTTGACCACTGACAATCCATTCCTGTAATAAATATCATTAGCAATGCATTTATTTTATATATGCAAAATATATTTTTTTGAAATGTTTGTGGTGAGGGGCAATATCACCACCGAAATAATAATAATGATAATAAAGGGGAATATGCTGGCCAACAGAAAAAAAGGCGTTTTCAAAAGAACCAAGACAGTAAAATACTGTAAAGACTTTGAAATGTAAATGTTACAGATTTTATTTAGAAAACAAAATACAATCTTTATTTTCCCTTTATGCATACAAAAAATATCAGATTTTTAATAGAAAATAGAATTCAGAATATACATATATATACATAAATATAAAAGTGAACATAGAAGTCAACACTTAGAGGCAACAGTCTGTTTCATGCTATATGCAATCGTCAGGCCACATATGCTGTTATTTTTCTTGGCTATTTATATATATACAGGTCAGTGGTGCATTGTGGGTAGTCTATTATGGCGGTTATTTTACTGGAAGTTGTTTATTTTTTTATTTGGGTTAAATTATTTCGCTTGTTTTTTTTTGTTTCTTATTTTATCCATTTATTTACTTATTTTTTTAATCGGTGTTTTTTTATTAACGTAGTAAAGATTTCTTTATATCACTTATTCAATAGTTTTGATTTAGTTTGAGAATTTAATTAAAGCTATTTGTTCGGTTTTTGGGGTTTGTTGTTGTAGTTTACTCTATTATTTTGGCAGAAACAGTTTCTTAATCCGTGTTTATTTGGGTTGATTATCATTATTTGTTTTTCTAACGGTAACTTTATCAGGATTGGTTAGTTTATTTATTTACTTGGATGAATTTAGGTCAATTTATTTTACTTGTATATTTTCTATTTTCAGTTTTTGGTTTTTAAGTAACGTAGTATATATTTATTTTTTATTTTTATCTTATTTTATTTTTTATTTGGTTTTATTTTTTTTTATTTTTTT
>OZ010575.1:834451-991951 GCA_963932145.1 Acanthosepion lycidas
CATACATACGTACGTATATATATATACATACATACGTACGTATATATATATATACATACATACGTACGTATATATATATACATACATACGTACGTATATATATATACATACATACGTACGTATATATATATACATACATACGTACGTATTTATATATACATACATACGTACGTATATATATATACATACATACGTACGTATATATATATACATACATACGTATATATATATACATACATACGTATATATATATACATACATACGTATATATATATATACATACATATATATATATATACATACGTATATATATATATACATACATACGTATATATATATATACATACATATATATATATATACATATATATATACATACGTACGTATACATACATACATACATACGTACGTATACATACATACATACGTACGTATATACATACATACATACGTACGTATACATACATACATACGTACGTATACATACATACATACATACGTACGTATACATACATACATACGTACGTATACATACATACATACATACATATGTATATATATACATACATATGTATATATATACATACATACATATATATATACATACATATGTATATATATACATACATACATATATATATACATACATATGTATATATATACATACATATATATATACATACATACATATATATATACATACATACTATATATATACATACATACGTATATATATACATACATACATATATATATACATACATACATATATATATACATACATACATCATATATATATACATACATACATATATATATACATACATTGTATTATATATGCATACATATGTATATATATGCATACATATGTATATATATGCATACATATGTATATATATACATACATATGTATATATATGCATACATATGTATATATATGCATACATATGTATACATTTATATATACATACATACGTATACATACATACGTATATATATACATACATATATATATATATATATATATACGTACGTATGTATATATATATATGCATACATACGTATGTATATATGTACATACATACGTATATATATATGTACATACATACGTATATATATATGTACATACATACGTATATATATACGTACGTATATACATACGTACGTATATATATACATACATACATACGTATATATATACGTACGTATATACATACGTACGTATATATATACATACATACATACGTATATATATACATACATACATACGTACGTATATAGTATATACGTACGTATGTATGTATGTATGTATATATATACGTACGTATGTATATACTATATACATACGTACGTATATATATATACATACATACGTACGTATATATATATACATACATACGTACGTATATATATATATACATACATACGTACGTATATATATACATACATACATACGTACGTATATATATACATACATACGTACGTCTATATATACATACATACATACGTATATAATATACATACATACATACGTACGTATATATATACATACATACATACGTACGTATATATATACATACATACATACGTACGTATATATATACATACATACATACGTACGTATATATATACATACATACATACGTACGTATATATATACATACATACATACGTACGTATATATATACATACATACATACGTACGTATATATATACATACATACATACGTACGTATATATATACATACATACATACGTACGTATATATATACATACATACATACGTACGTATATATATACATACATACGTACGTATATATATACATACATACATACGTACGTATATATATACATACATACATACGTACGTATATATATATATATATACATACGTACGTATATATATATATACATACGTACGTATATATATATATATACATACGTACGTATATATATATATATACATACGTACGTATATATATATATACATACATACGTACGTATATATATATATACATACATACGTACGTATATATATATATACATACATACGTACGTATATATATATATACATACATACGTACGTATATATATATATATACATACATACGTACGTATATATATATATACATACATACGTACGTATATATATATACATACATACATACGTATATATATATACATACATACATACGTACGTATATATATACATACATACATACGTACGTATATATATACATACATACATACGTACGTATATATATACATACATACATACGTACGTATATATATACATACATACATACGTACGTATATATATATATATACATACGTACGTATATATATATATACATACGTACGTATATATATATATACATACGTACGTATATATATATATACATACGTACGTATATATATATATACATACGTACGTATATATATATATACATACATACGTATATATATTATACATACATACGTACGTATATATATATATACATACATACGTACGTATATATATATATATACATACATACGTACGTTATATATATATATACATACATACGTACGTATATATATATATACATACATACGTACGTATATATATATATTACATACATACGTACGTATACGTACGTATATATATATATACATACGTACGTATACATACATACGTACGTATACATACATACGTACGTATACATACGTACGTATACATACATACGTACGTATACGTACGTATATATATATATACATACATACGTACGTATATATATATACATACATACGTACGTATATATATATATACATACATACGTACGTATATATATATATACATACATACGTACGTATATATATATATATACATACATACGTACGTATATATATATACATACATACGTACGTATATATATATACATACATACGTACGTATATATATATACATACATACGTACGTATATATATATACATACATACGTACGTATATATATATACATACATACGTACGTATATATATATACATACGTACGTATATATATATACATACATACGTATATATATATACATACATACGTATATATATATACATACATACGTATATATAATACATACATACGTATATATATATATACATACATACGTATATATATATATACATACGTACGTATATATATATATACATACATACGTACGTATATATATACATACATACGTATATAATATATATACATACATACGTATATATATATATACATACATACGTATATATATATATACATACATACGTTATATATATATACATACATACGTATATATATATATACATACATACGTATATATATATATACATACATACGTACGTATATATATATATACATACGTACGTATATATATATATACATACGTACGTATATATATATATATATACATACGTACGTATATATATACATACATACATACGTACGTATATATATACATACATACATACGTACGTATATATATACATACATACATACGTACGTATATATATACATACATACATACGTACGTATATATATACATACATACATACGTACGTATATATATACATACATACATACGTACGTATATATATATACATACATACATACGTACGTATATATATACATACATACATACGTACGTATATATATACATACATACGTACGTATATATATATAACATACATACGTACGTATATATACATACATACATACGTACGTATATATATATATATACATACGTACGTATATATATATATACATACGTACGTATATATATATATACATACGTACGTATATATATATATACATACGTACGTATATATATATATACATACATACGTACGTATATATATATATACATACATACGTACGTATATATATATATACATACATACGTACGTATATATATATATACATACATACGTACGTATATATATATATACATACATACGTACGTGTATATATATATATACATACATACGTACGTATATATACATACATACATACGTATATATATATACATACATACATACGTACGTATATATATACATACATACATACGTACGTATATATATACATACATACATACGTACGTATATATATACATACATACATACGTACGTATATATATACATACATACATACGTACGTATATATATATATATACATACGTACGTATATATATATATACATACGTACGTATATATATATATACATACGTACGTATATATATATATACATACGTACGTATATATATATATACATACGTACGTATATATATATATACATACATACGTATATATATATATACATACATACGTACGTATATATATATATACATACATACGTACGTATATATATATATACATACATACGTACGTATATATATATATACATACATACGTACGTATATATATATATACATACATACGTACGTATATATATATATACATACATACGTACGTATACGTACGTATATATATATATACATACGTACGTATACATACATACGTACGTATACATACATACGTACGTATACATACGTACGTATACATACATACGTACGTATACGTACGTATATATATATATACATACATACGTACGTATATATATATACATACATACGTACGTATATATATATATACATACATACGTACGTATATATATATATACATACATACGTACGTATATATATATATACATACATACGTACGTATATATATATACATACATACGTACGTATATATATATACATACATACGTACGTATATATATATACATACATACGTACGTATATATATATACATACATACGTACGTATATATATATACATACATACGTACGTATATATATATACATACGTACGTATATATATATACATACATACGTATATATATATACATACATACGTATATATATATACATACATACGTATATATATATACATACATACGTATATATATATATACATACATACGTATATATATATATACATACGTACGTATATATATATACATACATACGTACGTATATATATATACATACATACGTATATATATATATACATACATACGTATATATATATATACATACATACGTATATATATATATACATACATACGTATATATATATATACATACATACGTATATATATATATACATACATACGTATATATATATATACATACATACGTACGTATATATATATATACATACGTACGTATATATATATATACATACGTACGTATATATATATATATATACATACGTACGTATATATATATATACATACGTACGTATATATATATATACATACGTACGTATATATATATATACATACGTACGTATATATATATATACATACGTACGTACGTATATATATATATATACATACATACGTATATATATATATACATACATACGTATATATATATATACATACATACGTATATATATATATACATACATACGTATATATATATATACATATATACGTACGTATATATATATATATACATATATACGTATATATATATATATACATATATACGTATATATATATATATACATATATACGTATATATATATATATACATACATACGTACGTATATATATATATACATACATACGTACGTATATATATATATACATACATACGTACGTATATATATATATACATACATACGTACGTATATATATATATACATACATACGTACGTATATATATATATACATACATACGTACGTATATATATATATACATACATACGTACGTATATATATATATACATACATACGTACGTATATATATATATACATACATACGTACGTATATATATATATACATACATACGTACGTATATATATACATACATACGTACGTATATATATATATACATACATACGTATGTATATATATACATACATACGTATGTATATATATATATATATACATACATATGTATATATATACATACATACGTATGTATATATATATATATATACATACATATGTATATATATATATATATACATACATACGTATGTATATATATATATATACATACATACGTATGTATATATATATATACATACATATGTATATATATATATACATACATACGTATGTATATATATATATATACATATATATATATACACATACATACATATGTATACATATATATATACATACATACATACATACTTATGTATATATATATACACTTTGGATAAGGGTGCTTATATGAATATATGTACTTGTATAAATTGTGGGCACATATGCATAGAGGCATGTGTGTGTATATATGTATACATATATACATATGTGTGAGTATGAATATATAAGTATGGGGTATGTTTAGATACTAGTTTTGTTTTTGTGCTAGGTATCTTTATGTATATATGTGTGTTTTGCATATGTGTAGGTGTATGTAGGTGTGTGTTTCTGCATATGTGTGGATGTATATGTATATGTGTGTATACATGTATTTATATATATGTAGTATTTTGAATATAAAATTACTTGTAATCTGCATTTGTATATAGATGTAAATATCTTAGAATTAATATTTGTAATGTATGTGTGTATAGGTGTATAACATTGTAAATACATATGCATGTGTGGATAGTTATGTGTAGAATCCTTTTCTTATGCTTTTTTTGTATATAATCGTGTGTGTATATGTGTGTATAGATGGAGAGATATGTGTATTTGTACGTGTATGAAATATTTTCAAATGGAAGGACATGGGTCTTTCTAATGGTGTTTTAAAAATAAAATTACTCTTTTTAATGTTTAATATCACTTTCTCTTTTAATGTTCTATAATTAGAATTATGAGAATGTATATTTCTTCTGGAGGGAGTTTCTTTTCAAAATTGTTAACTTAATTTAAATTTAAATATACCACTCTTTAACTACAGTAATTAACCAATATTAAAATAATGATTTTCATTTTATTTTTTTTGTCAAAAAAGACATTTGGAATACCTGAGTGAAGAATATTTTTTTATAATTTTTTTTTTTTTTTACTCATTACGAATTTACTCAATCCACTTTCTCACATTTTAAAGGTCAAAGTGTTACAAAGTTTTTAAATCTCAGTTTTTTCGGCATGACTCTGTCTATTATTTATAGAATGAATTACTTTAAAATCACAATATCGTTGATGAACTAACCTTGAAGAAATTAGAAAAAAATAGTTTAAAAATAAAATTATTCCGATGAAAAATATAATAAATTCCTTGAAGAAAAATTTTGAAATACAAAAAAGAAATACATTTATTTTTCTTTAAAAAAATGCCGGATTTTTGCAGACAAAATAAAAATAAAAATGGGGGACAAAACTGCGATTGCTATTCAATTCAATAATTCAAAAAGATAAAAATTTGCTCCAGAAAAAAAAAAAAAGAAAATGTTTAAAAGCAAGTTACTTACGAAGATAGCGAGAAGCGATGTCACGACAACATATGTCCCTTTTGTGGAAAAGTTCCGGATACTTTTATTACAGGCTCTTGAAAGTGAGTCTACAGACAAATATCCTCATCTTTGTTGTTTTTTATAATCACGTTTCGGTAGATTAGTTCTTCACCCTTACTCATGTGTGTGCTACAACCGGTTTTCCTTAAATATAGTTAAATTTTTTTTTATCAATCAATGGGTCAGCTATAGACTGAGAGAGGAGCAGATTGCGAAAGAGAAAGATGAAAAAAATCTATGCCCGAGAAGTAAGTTGAAGATATGGATTAAAAATTAAATTTGTACTGGTTGTAAAAGTAAAACTGTAAAAATTTGTATCAAATTTGGTAAAACAAACAAATTTAACAGATTCAAAATATAAATGGATACCTTAAATATTTTCTAATAATGATTATAGAATACAATATACATTCTTTTAGTTTTAATTTAAATCAGTTACAGACAAAATAAAAACCTCATTTTATTGAAAATTATTAACATATTATATCCCAACTGAAAGAATACCAACTTAAAATAAAATTTAATTAATTTATAAAAAAAAAGATAAAAATTATACAGCATTTAAAAACAAATAAATTATTTAAACTGTAGTGTAGTGTAAAGGATTATTCAATGCAACGTAGGGGTTGAGAGGTACATCAGGATTAGCTACAATTTGTAGAGTGAATTCGTTGCATGTTCAAAGTAAAGTAAATCCTCAACACATTTAAATTAATTATTTCTTCAACGAATTAGAGAGCAATGAACAAAATGAGAAACACTAAACATTATGATTATAACAACAAACAAATTTTCATTTAAGAAAATACAACGATTTTTGCTGGAATGAATTCAGGTTTGTAAATGAAATATGTGTGGTGTATGTATAAACTCTTTTGGGGGTGTTTGGAATGTAGTTTGTGAGTTTAAGTGAAAGATTGTATATTGAAGTTGTGATGAAAAGTTCACAAAGTCAATGAAAGCATTAATTCGTTTACATGGAATTTAAACAGTTTGTGCAATGTAAATTTTCAATGTAGTTTGGAAAAAATTTAGTTGTAAAAGTTATCTCCCTTTGACCGTTTTTTGTCAAGAAATATTGAATTGTTTGAGCAAAATCAGAAGAGAAATAATGTTGTGCGATTGAGAACTTGATAAGCAATTCTCTACTGTGTAATAAACAAAGTTGAATATAAAGATGAGTGAGTGATAATAACTGAAGGTTTGGATTATGTTAAAAGATAACTTTAAAAACTTCAGATGATAAAGTGATGTGGATTTGTTTAGTAATTTGTGGTCGCAATGCTCACTAGCAAGATGAGTTTGCATGATGGATTTACTTACTTTACGTAGACACGTGATTGGGTCCAGAAAATTAGCGCCAAAAATATTTAACTCTATCACGAGATGAAAAACAGATGTGTATGGGTGGATGGTGACACACACTTGTTTGTTTATGAACCAATCAGCAAGCAATTTCTTGGAAAATATGTGTGAAAATGGTTTTGTACAAGAATATCACTGTGATCCACTTTTAGATGACTTTTGCACAGATTTTGACAAAAACTCATAGTGATCCACTTTTAGATGGTGTTTGCACAGAAGTGTAGCATTACAATTCTACAAAGCTGCAATGTTTCAGCTTTTAGACACATATAGTTAAGTTCATAGAAATTTCTCCAAACTTGGACTTTTGTGTCCAAAAAGAAAAATGGAGTATCAAAAGGACAGTTTTTCCATTGACACTGCTATTATTTAATCTTGCCAATGTTCATTGTTTTAAAAAGCAATAATTAGAATTGTAATAAAAACCTAAACATATGAAATTTATACATATTCTTGAGAATTGAGAATTGACAACAAAAATAATAAACATTATTTATTAGATTATTTACACAATTTATTTATTAGTTTATTTATTGGGATGGTTCACAAACCATTAGCTAATTGCCACTTGATTCAAAGTTTATAAAATGGTAAATAATAAGGATTTCCTTATAGTTGGTTCACATATTTTAATAATTTAATAAATGTTTATAAATTTATGAACAAAAAATTGTTTTCATATTTATTTCTTTACAAATTGGTAAATGATAAATATTGCATTGCATTAGTTTTTAGAATGTTATAAATATAAAATTATTCTTGTAAATAAACAATCTAATAGTGTTTATTATTTTTGTGTCAATTCTTAAGAACAAAAGCAAAATATACAAATTCACTTTCATCATTTTTCTTTTCACTTTATTTATTTATTTTTTTTTGTGGACAAGGTGACCATTTTTACAAGGTCAATAATTTTATGCTTCAATCTTCCACAAAATGATTAAGTAGAGAACAAATTGGAAAACTTTTATAAATTTAATGCTTTGTTATTTATTTAGCATCATCAGAAATTTTGGGAAGTGGATTAATGTGGAATTGTTTTGATTTTTAGATTCTATATTGTTCTGTTTACACTGGTTGTGTAGTGGTGGATATATATCATAATATCAAATGCATAAGTGGTAAAGGTAATCCAAATAGGTCTTTTTAATATAAAATATTAAAAAGATAGATCCATCGAGAGAGCTCAATGTATGAAAATACAGAGCAATATGTGTGTGTGTATATATATATATATATATATATATGTGTGTGTGTGTGTGTGTGTATATATATATATATATATATATATATATATATATATATATATATATATATAAGGATGTGTGTATATGTTGAATTATGTATATATATCCAGTATGTATAGATGTAAGTGTACATGTGTATGCACGTATAGATGTATGAATGCGTGTGTATATGTGTGTGTGTATATATATATATATATATATATATATATATATATATATATTATTATAAATTAACTGATTTAAAATATGTTGTTTTTTTTTTTTTGCCACACAGTTCTAACCATGTTTCAAAAATGGAAGCTAAAAGCTTCGAATTTTGTAATTAAATTAAAGACATTAGTTCCATTTCATCCTCAAGTGAATTTTGGAGTAACTTATTTTTAAAATTACTGGGTTTTAAAGGCACTGCAAAAATTCATAATTCACATTTCCAAGGATACAGAGAAATCCATTCATCCAGACAAAGGGTGGTTATGTGTTCATTATCACTGTATTTTGTTATATCAGTTATTAGTTACGTTTGAAGAAGGGTTTTCGTTTAGGTAGGGATAGGGATGTATTTTTCAACGAATTCTGACATTTGTTAAATGCATTTTTTTTTTTAATTTTATTGTTAACAGCAAAAATTCTTACAGCATTTTTTTCTATTTTTATACTTAAAAATTTTTGCGGGTGTTTAGGTTAGAATACGTTTTATTTAACTACAATTTTAAAAAATATTTTCACTTTTAATTTTTAATATACTATATTTCTTTTTTAAAACAAGTAAATGTATTAGAATTACTTACAGTATGTAAAATTATTTTCACATCAAGTATAAGTATGTATATTACCAGGTCACAATTTTTAAAAAAATTAATATTTAAATATTATTTAAGTAAAATTTATAACAATGACGGCAAAAATAGATAATTAATTTCTCTGATTTAGTAAACTTTTATTTTTTATATAAACTTAGTAATATATATATATATATATATATATATATATATATATATATATATACATACATATATTCTATATAATAAATGCAAATGTCAGTGTGTCACACTTTTTCAATTAAAGGACACAACTCTCAAATTTTCAATAGCTCATGTTACAGAAATTCTGGATTCTCAAGTTTCCATTACTGTGATTGTTTTCAGGGATTTTTTAACATAATTTTTTGCATCAAATTTTTTGTACAATAACAATTTTTATAATTTGGAAATAAATTTGTGAATAATCAAAATTAATTGTGAAATCCATGAAATAAAAATAATTGTTTGTACGGAAAGTAAGGACCTACATACTATCTTTAAATTAAGTGGCAGCAGATGAATTATCATTGGACTTTTAAAAGTAAGCTTAAATATTAAAAGGTCATACTGGATTTTTTTAAGCATATTTCAACATATTATTGCATATGGAGAAAGATACTTTATTTAATTTTAGCTGTTTCTCTTTTATTACAACAGCCTCCAGAATTTTGAGTCTTTCTTTGGACTGTGTCATATATATTCAACCAAACAAATTTGATGATTTGTACTAAGCTTTTCAACTTAGGATTAATAAATATAGTTTTCACTTAACAATCTAAAAGGTTAAAATTAATACAGAATTTTAAAAGATTTAAAACTTAATAAATTTTTCTAATTAAAATTTTTAAAAAATGTGAACAATTTTTGTAAAAATTCACTATTCATTGAAAAAATGTTTTTTTTTGAGACAATAGTGTCCTTAATATATCTTATTTATTAAAGCAATTAAAAGCTTTTCTAATTAAATAATGTCATAGTTTTAATGCATTCTTTTTTATTTTACAATTCAGAGCAGATTTTTGGTAAATGGTGTTTCTGTTTGATAAAAACAAATTGATGATTTAAATTCTCCAAGGCATCCTGCTTTTAACTAGCATAAATATGAAGAGACTGAAATTTTAATTTCTCAAAATTCCATAAAATTAAGTGGGGGTAACAAATATTTTTACCAAGAAAAAAAAAATTCAAAAATAATTTTTCATTTGTGAATAAGTCCTAAAAAGTTCATTAAAATCTGACAATTAGTTGATTTTTGCAAATTTTCCAAAACAATGTGCTTTTAGCACCAAGAAAGATGCTAAAAATCCCTATACTAATCTCTGACTCACCCACTGATGCAAGAAAAACAAGATTTTTAACCAAAAATTCAAATGTGCTAGAAAGGCTTAAAAAATTTAATAAATCAAAATTAGTTTGATCATGCCTCTTAATAATAACAAACATTTTGACAATAAAACTTTATTTTTACCAAGTCTGGGGTCATTTTTCATCATGGTATGCTATTTTAGAAAACTTTTTGAGGTACCTATATATAAAGATATGTCCCATTAAATAATTTAAACAAGTTTTGTCAACTTATACTTAATAGGATCCTCTCATATTTATAGGCAAGTTCCTTAGTATCCTTATTAAAGAAGAAAGAAAATTACCATGTCAATGCATATTCACTTTATTCCAAGCACTTTCAACATCAGTGTAATGTCAACATCAACTTCTTGTTTTTTCTAAAACAAAATTGTTGTGTTCATCATTTTTCTAAGATGAAATGGTTGTTTTTTTATCTAAAAATTAATTTTTTTACTCATGAAATGAAAAAACACTAAACTTATGTACTGTATGATTTTAAAAATTTTTGATGTAAACATACACGTGCATTAATGTCAAGGGAGGTATCTAAGTTATTGAGATGTCTATTTTTTAAAAAAGCTACTTAAACCTATTAGTTAAAACCTAGATATTTTCAAACTATGTACTGTAAACATTTTAAAATATTTGTGCAGCATTCATAATTAATTTTACTAAGGGTTGGTTTCAATTTTTTAATATAGATAGCTTCAAGAATTTTTAGCTTATATTTATTATTTTCATGAAAAAGTATAGATGTATTTTCAACAAGAATTTTTATAAATTGCAGACAGGCATGCTGCTGTAAATGTTGTGAGATGTTGGATACATCACTCAAATGAAAACTCAGCCATCTAGACAATATAGTTGTGGTGTAAACTTCATATATATTATTTTTCTGTTGAAGATACAAACTCCCAAGGGACATTTAAATTTATATATAATGTTGCTTTTCTGTAACATGTTAATTGGTGGGCAGGAGTCATTATAAATGATTAAATTGGACATATTGAATTTAGTTGAGTATATAATTAATTTTATTTTTTTACCAGTATCTGTAGTGGATATATTAGTATTTATTAGGATATTTTCATCCTGTTTGTAATTAGAATTTGTATTTGATTGTGACATAAAATTGTTTTAAATTCTCCACAGACTTGTCCTTATAACTTATATAAACATTAAGGTTTAATTAAGCTCTACAAAAATGAATTTAAATTAAACAGGGTTGGGGGGGTAACAGGTGAAAAGAATATATTTTTACAAAGATTTTTAAAAAAAGAAAAAAAAAAAAGAAAGGTTTTTAAAATAATTTCATTCATTTGATAATAAATCAATTATCTGATTTTTGCAAGAATTTCCAAATCAAAGTTTTCATCCCAAAAAGACGCTACTAAAATTTCCCATATTAATTTCTTTATGGTCACCTGTTGATGCAAGAAAAACAAGATTTTTAACCAAAATTTTGAAGATTCTAAAAAGGATGTATGCTCATATCTTAACAATTCTAAGGAGATACCTATTTTTAAGGAATGTTTTATAATATTTCACAATAAAAACACAACATGGTTGATAAAATAAACTTGTGGAAAAAAATTAATAAATAATTCCTTCCAATTTTCCAAACACCATAAATTGTTTCCTAATGAAAAAATAGAAAAATAAAAAAAATAGTAACCAAATTACAATTGCAATTCAAAACATCTGATAAAAATTTGTTTTCCTAGAAAGAATCCAAATGTTAGAACACAAAAGATATATGAAAATTGACTTCAGTATCAAGCGATGTCAGGAAAAAATAATTCCCTTTTATTAAAAGGTTCCAGGTACTTTATTACTTGAAAGTTATTCTTTGGACCAGTATCTTCGTCCTTGTTGCTTTTATCTCAAGCTTCAATCAATTAGTTCTTCAATTTTCCTCAGGCGTGTTACACCCAGTAACACTTAAATATCATTCAAGATGTATTTTCTTATTTCTCTAATAGAAACAAGTTTAAGAATTACTCATTAACAACTGAATGCAGTTTTAACAAAAATGATAAAAATGAAGATAGCAACATATTAAATACTCCCTAAATTTAATGATGTTTTTCAATTCCCAGAAACTTTCATAACTGCTTTTCTTTGCAGTAGAAGTAGTAAGTGGAAAATATGTCACAAGTTTGTATTGCTTGTGGAGAAAAACTTTAAAAATCTATATAAGATTTGGTAAAACAAACAAATTATAGTGGGCACATTATTAAAACATATTCAATTAAGTAATTAGTTTCAGACAAATAAAAATATCTTTTTCTTAGAAATTTTTAATAAGATAAGCCTACTGAGTGAACACCAACTTCAAATTTAATTATAATTTAGAGAAAAAGATAAAAAGTATACAGCATTCAAAACATATCAAATTATTAACCTGCAAAATTTTGTCTTTTAAGAACAAATAATTATTAAGTTAAAAATTTTATACTTCAAGTAACCCACTTTAAAATGAAGCCAAGTATTTTTCTGTTAAATATTCATGCACATTTTGTATCTGCTTACAACATCCATTCACCAGATATAAATATGTATCAAGTAAGCAGTCTACATAATAGTCAAAGTAGCAGCCAGAGTAAATATAGTAAGAGGAGTCATTAAAAAATCTTCCTGCATACAGTTTATTTCCTATTGTATAAAAACTATCTTCATAAGAAGAAACAGGACTAAAAAAAATTTTGTAAATCACCAACTGTTTCTAGAATATAAAAATTTAGGATTTACACTTTATCTGCTTTTTTTTCTTTCTTTTACCTTTGTGAAAAAATTCAATATTTTTACAAATTTTCACTTACTCAACCTTCAATCAAATTGCTTGTATATATTTTGTATATATCAAATATTTAGTATTTTGGGGGATAAAGCCCATTTTCATAACAGAACAATTACTTTATTCAGTCTTGTAATTACATATATATATATATATATATATATATATATATATATATATATATATATATATATATATATATATATATATCCCTATTCTGTTAGCAATTATTACATTATTGTCTGAATTTCTGGGATGATGAATTATTATTATTTACACTATTTATATTCGAACTATTGTCTTCAGTTTTGTTTTTGTTTTCATAACATTTCATCTGCAAAATGGTTACACTAATTCCAGACTACTGACAATTCCTCCTTTTCAGACTAATGTCCTCATCCTTGTTAAGATCAGAAAATTTTAGCCACTGAGCACTCCAGCTTTCTTCAGGTGTTTGTCAGTCCAGGTAACTTTCAGGAAATTTAGAACTAAGCCTTTTATTTAATTTGCAGTGGTATATTGTTCTCATTCAATAATAGCGACGAAGACATTAGTCCGACTGTAAATAATTATAACTCTCCATCTCAGAAATTCAGACAGAAATTATCTGATTGGTATAGACATTCTTTCCTGGTTTTCATGCATTCCAATAGTAAAAATCATTCTTTTAGTAAAAATGCAATTAAAGCAATGAAGTGATTATTCAGTATCTAAAGAAAACAAAAAAAAAACAATTTATTAAAGCAGGGCCAGTGTTTATACTCCCAAACCCAAACCTGACTGGGAGCCCCAAGCAGTGCTTTATGATCCTCACTATCTCATTACCATTTGCTTTTTTCTACCTACATTTACATATATTACAAATTAAACTAAGCACAACTATTAAAGGATGAAAAATTTTGACTCCATCACATGGGCTCTTTTTTGTCCCACATCCATGAATTTGTTTTGCTCATGCTGTCTTGGAAAAAAAAAATACTATATAAAATTCACTATTTTTTATCCACAATGTTGAATGTGTTAAAATTATTCAACTTTTTAACAAGAAAAATCTGAAGTTGATGTTAAAAATTGCTGCAAAATATTGTTGATTTATTTAAGATGGCATGATCTATTATGACATGTCTCTTAATTTGTATCTAGATACATTGTATTTATTTTCAATTTTTCTAGTTGAATTGTTTGCCTATATTGCATATGATCCATTATTGTACACAATTAAGTTATAATAAAATTTGTATTTAATATGAATATTACCTCATGAAAATTGGGATGTAGTAGAGGGGGGCACCATATCATAGATCCCGGGGGTGGGGGGTGCAAATGACGTTTGCACTGGCCCTGTGTTGAAGTACCTATCTTAACAAAATAGAACATTATACAGTTTGACATCAAAGCTGGAACTACTACTGATATAGATATGTATAATGTCCATAAGAACAATTTTTTCAAAGGCTCCATAATTCTTGTAATAACCAGGTCGAAATAGAAAATAAAAGCAGAAGATGCAGAATACTTCCTTAGGATAAAGAAAGAGGTGGGTGCTGTGACAGCTGGCATGGCTAGGGTGCATTACCAGCTGCAGTTTTGAAGCTCAAAGAGACCAAGAGAAAGAAAAGAGATATAGTGGTTAAAGAAATTGGCTGTAGTGAACTTGAACTGTTAGACATTTTGGAAATGGTGCATAGCTCAAGGGGAAAACATCAAAGAAAGACAAATTACATTGTGCTACATCCAAAAGATAGACAAAAACAAATAATTTTCCTATTAAAAGCAGTCTATGAAATCCTACCAAAGCCAGTCATTCCAAGTAGAAAGGCCATAAACCTCAAAAATTAACCTCTTTGATTGTTCTTGGAAAACAGTGAAAAGCTACACATAGAGATACATCTCATGATCAACATACTTGTGAAGGTCACAAAAACTCAAGTAAAAATTAATTTTGTCAAAGGAAACATTCCAAGAGCTATTAGGTTGGTGCAAAAATAATGACGTAATAATGTCATTTTTGGACGTTAAAAAATATGTCAAAAAAACAACATTATTACGTCATTATTTTTGCACCAACCTAATAGTTTTATGAAAAGTACAAATCATCCTTGCTTGGTGATTACACAAAGGGAAGTATCAAAGATTTCAAGTGTCATTGCATCTTTTCAGCTACCAATAGGTTGCAGTGATGCTAGTTTTAATGAAACTTAAACTGACAGAACATTTTTAAATTAAATTAATAAATTCAAAACAAAACAGTATTTACATGTAATCACAGTTCAAATTAGACACTATATTTTTTTGAGAAAATTTTTAAACTGATAGAACAATTTTATTTTTCAATTGAATCAATAAATTTGAAACAAACACAGTATTTAAAGCAATGGATGGCAAACTTCAATGAGTTCTGATGCTGGCAAACCAAGAAAGTTTCTGGAAAGGTGAGATTGATGTCTATTACATGCCACCACCCAATGAAACAGGGAAAGAGTAAGTGAAAGAAAGGAAGAACTAGTAAAATGTATTTGAAAGAATATGTGCAATATATTGCATAATATATTTTCATGGGAAACTTTAGTTGTGTTCCATGGGATGCATGAATAAGAAACTTACTATGTCCTTTAAGATTTTTATGCATCAGGAATGCAGAATGCATACCTGCCAGCATTTTTAAGGTTGTCAAGGTTTAGTCAGTTAATTTTTTAAAATTATGTTATTGAATTAATGGTTCTTTTTGAAAAGGCTACCAACTGGGCAAATCAATGGAAGTTGGAAATGTTTTGCAAGTGCAATGCATAAGGGATGGATGAGTAAAATATTTCCTATCAAAAAACCAATGCCGAGGTTTTATTGCCAACTCAAAGTTGGCAATTCTGACTAACTAAACTCAGATTGACATCGGTAGAAAAGAGGAAATATTTTAAAAGGCTCCAATGTTTAACAGAGGTTTTAGATATCTATTCATAGTTTATGTTGAATAAATTGTTATGAGTTAAGAAGGTGGAAGTGAGTGTAGAATAGCAGTCACCCTAACAAAGGGTTCAGTTCAAAATTTTCTGAAGGTTACCCAGATCAATAGACACCTGAAGAAGGCCAGAGGCTCAACAGCTGAAACATTGTGATAATAACAATAAAGATAAAGAGATTAGTTTGAATGAAAATAATATAAATGAAATGGACAAACTATAAAATAATTACTGATGAAATTGTTTTTTCACAAATCTAGAAGCAGAAACACTGTATTATTACCTGTATTTGTAACTGTGTATGCAACCTCTGAAATTATGTGCAGTACTTAAACAGTCAAAACTTTCATCATTCTAATCATTACATGTAAATTTACCTAGCAAATATGGAAAGTACCTACAAGATACAAACAGATATCAGATTTTGCATTGTATATTTCATACATGAAGAGATTCATTCAAAAGTTATATATACAGCTGAAAGGTCTACACAAATAATTCAACTTTAAAGATTTGCTTCCATGCAGAAGAATTTGGAATTGTCCACTTTTAGTGAGGGTTGGTCTTGATCTCAAAAAGATTAATGTCAATGTATAATGTTAACTATTATGGATATTGTTAATCCTGCCAAGGATTGAATTCTTCATCTTTGGCTGACAAATATTGTTGAATTACTCTGCCACACTTGCTAATTAAAAAATGAATACACTAACAATCTGTTCAGAGAACAAAATATTCATTTGCTTCTTGAGATGAAAGATACGCTTTATCAATTTCTATTTCCAAAAGAGTTCCATTCCATTTTCTCAAAGTGACCAAGTTGATTGCTTATCTATTAAAAGAATAAAGCTGATAATTAAGAACCAGCTCACCATCAAATATCTCATCATTTAGCTGGATGTTATCTTTCTAGAGCTTCAACCCAAGCTCAGAAACTTATAAAATAAGCTAAATAACAGAGGCATGTCTGAAAAGTACAAAGGGAATAGTTTTTCCACAAAATTATCTTTGAATAAATAAAAGACACTGAGGTGACTTCAACCAAACTATTTTTTGCAAATTGGATATTTTTAGGAGAGAAAGAACGAGTTGGAATACAGAGAAAATGATCTCCCATGATTTATTTCTGATAATGACTAGAAAATGAGGAGAAAAAATAACAGAGGAGTCATTCATGTAGGCACCTGCAAGAATTCACTAAAAAAGAGGATACATGATGAAAAGATTCTCAAAATATCATTAAGAAAAGAAAAATATGCTGAAAAAATGTATTTTTTATGTAACTTTTGTTTTGTTTTTTTTATCCTTTTTAAGAGCATTGGACATTTTGGTTAAAAATCTTGTTTTTTTATGTCAACACTTGACCTTAAATTTGTATGAGAAATTTGAGCTCTTTTTTGTAGTGAAAAACACACTGATTTGAAAATTCTTGCAAAAATCAGATTATTGTGAAATTTTAATGAAACTTTTCAGACTTATTCACAAATTAAATTATTTTTTAAACCTTTCTTTTTTAGAAAATTTTGATAAAAATATATATTTTTTTTACATCTCTTACCTTCAACTCATTCAATTTTATGAAATTTCAAGAAATTGTTTTTTGTATTGTTTATTGTTTATAGTTGTGAAAAGGACAAATTCACAGAGAACTTAAATTATCAAATATTTTTGGCCCAACAGAACTCCCAGTTACAGAAAATCTACTCTGAATTGTAAAACAAAAAATGCAATAAAACTAAGATATTAATTAATTAGAAAAACTTTTAATTGTTTTTATGAATAAAATATATTATGGACACTATTGTATTAAGAAATTTTTTTTTTATTAACAATGAATTTTTACAAAAATTGTTTTCATTTTCTTTATCTTAATTAGAATATTTTACAGAATTTGAAATTTTTAAAAATTATGTATTAAATTGTAGTGGCCAAGTGATATTATTATCAAATTCAAATTGTATTTACTAATCATAAATGGAAAAGCCCACTACAATTCAATGACCCCTAGTATTTTAAAAAGAATTTTGAATTTTTTTATGTGTATAAACATCAATTATTGTAAATATGGATGTCCACACATGACATTATCAGAAAATAAGAGAAGTACCTATTGAAAATTTATTTGTAAGTTTCTAACATTTTTCTAGCATTTTTGTAAGTAAGGCTACAAAAACCAAAGTACTTAAAATTCAATAAAATATTACAATGCTTAAATTAAATTTATTTAAATTTTTTAAGATTACTGAGTAGTTCAAAAAGTTATATAAAAAAGGCATTCACATTCTATTTGTCATGTAGCTTTATTTCAGTTCTGTCCTTCATACTCAAATTTCCCAAACATCAGGATCTCAGTAAATCACTCAACACCTAAAGATACCTCCATATTAAAAAAGATGCTTTTCTGTAATATTTTAAACTAAAAGTAATTGTTTCAATTCAGATTTAATTTACTTTAAATCAGCTAATTATTCTCCAATAATGTTTCAGAAAAATATATCTTATTTTTGCAAGAATTTTTAATAAAGAAAATTATGTTGACAAATCTGTCAATACAAATGAAGTTATAGATTTAACTGATAAAGGGAAAAAAACATTCCAATCAATTTAAATTCAGTTTGAAATACACTAAGATACTTAGCTTATTGGGAATATTAAATTTAATCTGTCAGCTTTGAATTAAAACCAAAATTAAAGATTCAAGAAATTCTTTTCATTTTTAAAATCCATTTTAAACTTCGGTCTCACTATTTTAAAAAAAAATAAAAATAAGAGCAAAATAAAAATGATAACCTCTTCTTATGAAACAGATGACATTGTCCACTTTTTTTTTTATTTCTCAGGAACATTTGAAAAAGTGCATTCAAAATTATATTTTTGTCATCAAGGAAAATATGTGAAATTTTCAATATTCTCTCTCCTTTGACAAACTAATTTACCTCACCAGAAAAAGTACCATATAAATTCTTTTTCTTAAACAATTTTTAATAATCATGTGTATTGAAATAATTTTTTTCACCATAGAAAAGTTTTTTGTTTACAAAGAAGACAAAATTATATGGTGCTTTCTTTTTTCATTTAGACTTTGAGGAGACATTACATTTCTTGGAAAGAATCCCTTATAAAATCTTCAAAACAATTGTGTTCTTTTCAAGATTATAAAATTTGAAAATATTATGGAGGCTCAAAGCAGATGAGGGCGGACAATATGCCAAAAAGAGTGCACAGTAATAATGGCACAGGTAAAAATAGCACAATTCTCGGAAGCAGCAGTAGTAGGTTATCACTATAAATCTGGCTTGGTTGATCTTCTGTTTCTGCTGCTTTTCTCTTCATGTTGTTGATGCATTTTTCATGAATGCAATAGCTGCATAATCAGGAGCGTGGTTGTGGTTTTTAGCTGGTTGTCATGGTACCTTTACAAAAAGATGTTCTTAACACATCTTCATCTGATAGTAGTTGATCTTGTAATCTGTTTTGTATACATGTACCCTTGGAAGCAAATCTTCTATTTTCCTATAGCGATCATCATCACACACATACATACATACATACTTACACAAATTCAAATTATACAACAACAAACATTCATTGGATAATAAATCAACACTACTTTGTAATAGACAATTTATAAATCAAAGCTATGCGACAATTTTATAATCACTATATTTTCATGTAGTCGATTTTGTGCACTTCTGGGAGAATCAGATCCCAAGAGCCTTCTTAGCTTAGTAGATATTTTCAGAAAATATCAGCTTCTAATTAGTCAAGTGGGCATTGCAATCCACCCAAACACAATATATTTTTCCAACACGTGACTAAGTCAAGTTTCTCGCCAAGGCACTGTGAGCCTGTCATGTGATTACATTAGCTATAAATAACATACACGAGTTCGCTCATTCTTCTTTTTCTTTTTTCTCTATTCTTGCTGCAAAATGTAGTCCCAGAGAATTATCGTCTTGCGGTCAGTTGTTAAATAACATTTCACGCATTTACGTACGTACAAATTCTTACGAATTTCTCCAAAATACAAACGTTCACACACACACAAAAATGTTCACACACAAACACAATGTTAACTGTCTATGTGCTTTGTAAATGTTTTGTTTAATACATATATTTGTTCATATATATATTGGTCTTGTTTGTTTGTCTTCTTTATCTTTAGTTGGACTTAATCCAAGTCCAACATTCTATTGTAGCTGGACCTTCTAGCAGGAAATATAAACACACGTGTTTTCTTTTCATCTTCACCCCCGGTCCTCTACATTTCTTTATTACTTGCTATAACTTCCATAGTGTTGTGATAGAGTCACTGCAATGGTGTGCTTGACGGCTCCAGAACTGAACCTTCTGTGCCATTATTTTCTCCTATTTTCCCCCCACTTGTGCCATTTTTATATGTGCCATTATTACCTAAACTCGCCAAAAAGAGAGACTCAGTAATTTCCTTGTTACTGCAAGTTTCAACTTCGTAATTTGACAATCGTTTTAAAAAAAGCTTTACATTTTTTAAATTTCAAATAAATCTTTTGTATGTTATTTTTTTTTTTTTTTTTTTTTTTTTTTTTTTACACACATTTTTAACTAAGTAAGACATGTTTTGAGGAATGAGTTACTTAAAAATGACACACTTTCTGATGATATTTAAAATTTTGTGCCAAAACTGAAATTCAACATTTTTTATTTTGAATTTTTTATTACTTGTCATTTTTCTCTTCTCCTAACAATTTCAAAATGTCTCAACGTGACAGATTTCGTCTTCATTATTCAATTTTTTCTAATTATGCTAAAAATAAAAAATGTTAAATCAAAATATTTTCATAAAATTTCAGATATTTTCTTCAAAATGAAACAGATGTTTGTTTTTTCGACTATCAATTGATAAAAAAAATTCATTAGCGAAAAATAAAAAATAACAAAATTTTAGTCAGATCACAAAAAAAAATGTTCATTCAAATTATTTTGTTCATCAAAAACAAAATTTTATTTAGATTGAATTTTATCATCAGTGATATTTAAAAAAAGAAACGTATCAACATTTTTTTCAAATTTTCATAAGAAACACTTTAAAAAATGAAACTAAATGTATACTTACATCGAGATTGAAGACAAAAAAACCGTTTTGTTTTGTTTTTCTTAAACGAATTCGATGGTTTCAAAATTCATTTTCTCAAATTGTTTTAAAAGCAAAAATATCAACATAGCGACAATTGCCTTCCGGTGTAAGACGAGAAGAATCTCTGCTGTAAAAAGAAACGGCCGGATTCAAATGCAATCAAACGAGATTCAAATTCAACGCAATCCCCACTCCCATAAAAAGAATAATGGAAGTCATAAAAATTTTGTGACTTCCAATAAAAGTAGACAAGAGAAAATCGTGCAGGTTCAGAACGTTGCATTGTTAGTTAAGTTAAAAGTAAAACAGTTCGAAACAAAATTTAAGATGAATCAATCGAATACGGAAAATTACGTACAGATTTCTCGAACGTATTTCATCGCACACACACAAAAAAAAACAGACAGCAAAAATGAAACAATCCAATCCGCCACACAATCTACCTCCACTCAAGCCAAATGACAGTGTTGATGCAAATAAAAACATAGCGTATTATAATTGTAGTATATATATGTACAAGTGACGTGGTTATTTCCCCTTATTACGGATTTTTTCGGTCACTTAGTAACGGTTTTATCTCCATGGAAAAGACACCGGTGAAAACACATAAGCCTTAATATGTGTCTTATGCTCGGTTATTACTTGTATAATTTGTATTTACTTACAGTCGGTAGCGCTGGCCTCGCTGCGAGCACCGATCCGTCTCTCTGGTGCAATGAGAAGTTCGCAGCCTCGAGCAGCTGTTCCCCACAGCTGGACACCTCTCAGTAATTTTCCTCAGTTGCGACTCTGTCCTCTGACAGAGCTGCTACTGGGCGCACTCTGCCCAAAGATAGAGATTTTTAAAAAAAAATGCTAACTAACCACTGACAGAAAAGAATGTTGTCAATTTTTATATACCTTTGTTTTTTAACAGTAGACATGGCGATTCTACGTGTCCCCATGCAAGAGGTCTAACATTCATATATTATAAACTTTATAAAGTTATCAACATTTTCGAAAAATGAAACCCATTTTTCAAGATTGTCATGGCAAGTACCGTAGAAGTTATATCCACTTCAAGTAGAAATTTCTCTTGAGATGTGACATCATTATTATTAAGGCAATCCTTCATCAAACTAAAGAGGAATTAACTTTAAATTTGTTCTTTCCTTTGTAGTGGATGTCGTAATATTTGTTGAGAATAGGTTGCGTATATCAATTAACTATTTCCACTAACATCAAAATAAAATACAAAATTCAACTTGATTGTTTTAAAACGTAACAATTAGATTTATTTAGGTTGACGTACAAGAATGCAATGAAAAGGTAGGACAGAGTCGTGTCCCTTTGATTTGAAAATATTTGTACCAGAGTTCATATTAAGAATAAGACATTTAATTACAAACTAATAAAACATTTATATACAATTCAAAACAATATACAAGCAGAATATTTGGTATATGTTATGTTGGCAAATGTGTAAGATGTTTTAGGTTTCAGAATGTCTTTCTTGTAATTGTTCGTTAATGTTGATATTAAAGTTGTTAATATTAAGTGTCTTTTAAACAGAACGTTCTTTTACTGTAATATTTTTAAGGTCGTTCGCGCATAAATGTTTACTTAATAGATAGTGAATGCAATTCACTTTAGATAAGCAATATCTGAGAAATAATGTCCACAGAGTTGGTTGAGTTTGAATTGTGAGTGAGTCAGCGTTGATGTACCTTTGGCGGCAAAATCTGGTTTCGAACGACGTGGAGTAAGTTGGCAATTTCTCTGTGGTGCTGTCACTGACTGATTTGGTCAGTCGGTTTTTATCTTTAACGTCTGGTCAACAATGACTAAGACGGGAGTCGGTGAAGGTTACATCTTGGCACTTGGTAACTACTACAATATTTATTGTCGTTATATACAACAAATGTGGTACAAGGCCAAAAGAGGGTTGGGGAAAAGGACGGTCATCATTTGTCTTAATTTAAACTTAGCTAGCCGCAACCACTGACCCAAACATACGAAACAATATTCCTTTCCCCAAAACAACACATTTATCCATACCTTCCTTACTACATTCACCAAAATGCCACTTTGACTCAATGAAAATCCTAAATATTCCCCTTATTTACAAATATTGTCGGGGGGGGCATAAAACAACAATTTTTAAAAAGATCCCCAATGTGTATATACAATGTGACAAATATATTTACAAGAAACTAAACAAAATTAGAGTTAGTACTAAAAAACCCCACAAACTTTAAATATGGCAGAAATATCAGTTAACCGGACGAAATCGATGTGGGACTACGAAAAATAAAAGGACCCATTCATTCCTCCAACCATTCACACAGGCACACACTCATTCATACACGACAACAAATACGAAAAAACACACAAGCGAAACGAAAGGCGCCCCGCATCCACCAAAGAACTGACATCACTGACCACCTAAACGAGGGAGGGGATGGGGAGTTAAACTAAAGGAAAAAAATGGAGGACAGAAATAAAAGGGGCCAATGAGCAAACGCACCCTAGCTAAATTTACTAAAAAGAGGAAAAAACTAAAAAATCAAAAACCAAGACCTACACTAAACCTAATTTCGGAATGGGTTGACTATGTTGAACCCAGGAAAACAATATTCTAATGCCTAACCGGCATCCAAATGCCACTCAAGGTCAGCCCCTTTTACTCGGCGCATACGCGCAAGATTCACCCACCTTTTGCCAAATTCTGATGAGGTGAGCCGCCGCCTTTCCGTCCTAATCTTGACTTAAAGCTGATGCTTAAAGAACAAGATCAGTTGGGAAGAGGTGAACTTCTCGCCCTCAAAGAATCCCTTCTGACGCGTCGTCCAAATCACGACTCTCATGACCCCCTAGCAAGCAACAGAACACATAGTATTCAGCCTTCGTCAGCTGCGGCACCACATTGCTACAAACAGAACTGGCTTCAAGGACAAAAAACTTTCCCCGCAGCATGCGAACCATGAGGCCTTCAACAAACCTGCACAACGGCACTACCACCCTGCACTGAAAGAAGGCGTGACCAATGGTCTCGACTTCCCCCGTACAGCGACGGCAGTTTGGATATTTCTCCAAGCCTGCTGAACAAAGTCTCTTGCCGACCCAGGGGGCTTCACGAATCACCAGCCAGGTGAGTGATGCCTCATCGTTATTGAGACATTTCAACCCAGGCGCCCAGGGTAACTACTTGGTAACTACTACTCAAAAAGTTCACACGTGTTCGGTTTATATAATGGTCAAGTGGCTCCTAGCATATGAGCGGGAAAACAGATTGGTCGCGTGCAGGCGGTTTGATTGGTTGGAACTGACCAATCAGCAGGCCAGATTGGAGGTGAATGACCAATGAATACTTGTTATATTGTATGAAAGTAGAATTTTACTTACCAGATAGGAAGAGTGCATTTCCTAACAAGAGATAAGGCTGGTTGTGTTGTGGAAGATTCCACAACTTTATGACTGCAAAGAGTTCTTTTAAGCAGCCAGGCACTTCAATAATGTTGTTTCTCTCTTTTACAACTTCATAATGTTAATGGAAGTAAAATAATAATATATATATAATGGATGATAATATTACATGTCAGGTAAATAATATAACGTTGTGGTCACCACTGTAGCGGGAGAGAGCTATGGAAGAAAGATTTATTCACCCATTTGAATTTCCTCCGTTATGGGCATTATTATAGCCATTATATAATAACACAGTAGCTCACAGAGGGAACGGAATGGCTGAAAGGAAAAGGAATGACAAACATGCTTCGTTCTCAGAGAGACTTTTATATCACTAAGACATACACAAAACTATATATACATATGTACGCGTGTCCCACGCGTAGAACAATATATCACATATCTACACAGCAAAGGAGCGTGTAAGGAGAAACAAAAAGGAAGGATATTAAATATAATGTGGAGATACTCCTATGTCTGGAGAAGCCATATTTAGGACTCCAAATTCAAACGGGCCGGATTCATCTATACCTATAGAATGGGAAACAGTGAGCCTTAAGTTTTCCCAAATCGAGGACTGCGAGCTGGAGTTTCATTCTATATCCGGGAAAGATATATTTCCAAACGGCACCATGTGCTTGTAAGATGCTGGGGAGGCAGATTTAACCTCGGTTCGGACCATAGGGGTCCGGGCTAAAGAAAGATTTAAGTGCTTTAAATAACCTCAGGATTTTTTCAACTGCTCTCATCAAAGAAAGCCAACGGGTTTTAGAATGTGAGAGAACCGAGGCAAACTGCATGCCAATAAACTTGTAACAGAGAGAGGTTGACGCACATGAATGCACACACGCAAATATAACGTTTATTGATTGAAGATGGAAATCACGATCCTCCGTGAAAGTTACAAACTGTGTCAAGCGCTATTAATAGGAAAGAATCTAGAACAATGATATATGAAACCTGAGACGGCTGATGGATAAAAAAATAAATTTCAAATCGGGTTGGTGAGGACTTGTTTATAAACAAATGCAAAAGGGCAGGATGTTTAATTTGGGTCATTAAAAAAAAAGAAAAAAAAAGACGAAAATAATATTTTTGATAAAAACATATTGAAGTAAGTTGGACCGGGGAGGTAAGATCAGTGTATGTTTACCGCTAGCGAAATCTGGTCTAAACATAAGTTGTATCCGCTGAATTTGGTCATCGAAAAGACAATTGAAATGAACAGTGAACTAATTAATTTTATCTACTAAGAGATTTGAAATAGATCTGAATTTAAACTTTGCTTATGGCGATACTCGTGTTAAGCGCGTGAACAACCTGGCTTATAACCTTCGGTTTGCTATATAAACGCGAGTTTGGCTGAGTTGGGGAGACTTGGGCGTTAGACGAGAGTGACGTTGAGAGAGAGAGACTGTCGTTGCAGTGAGTCGGCCCAGTGGCGAGTCAGAGATAAGGACTTCAAGAAATATTATCGTCGTTGTAGCAGTCGCATTGAAAAGTCGCTGAAACTTAACGTTTGTCACTTACGACAACCAACTGAAAAGCTACACTTCCACGTAGGGCTGGAATTACGAGTCACATATTCTCCCAAGTTGATTTGGAACGAGTTAATCACACACACACCTCTCTCTGTTGGTATAATTGGTAGAGGAGTGGTCCTCTGTTCTTATGTTAATTGCTTTTCTATTCTTTCTGTAAACTCTTTCTACTGTTGTTGTTTTCTTATATAAAAGACATCAATATTTTACCCATTGTTGTTCGGCTTCTGCAGATATTATTTCCTTGTTTGCCACATTCTAATTTTCCTGTTGCCCACCCTAACAGCCGTGCCTACATCCCCAATCGACCGTGAACGTATGGACAACACCCCGCTTACTGGATTTAAAAACTAACACAACGTGGGCAGCAGGCGGAACTTGGCCAGTGACCGGTCGAACAATCTACGGGTACTCAGGGAGCGTGCGGCCAGCTACCCCTGAGTTCGGTTCAGACTGAGTGGGCGCCTCAACCCAAAGAGGAAGACGCCGGAGGTTGAGGGGCTGAAGGGACGAGTGGTAGAAACTCACAGAAATCTTTCAACTTCTCAGTTCGAACAGAATAAATACTAAAGTATGAAAACAATTTAACAGCAATTGCCTCAACATCAATAAAAATAACATTATGAGTAGCATTATGCAGAATATGGTTTGTGCATCCAACACCTTACATCGATTCATTCATGCTTTCCTTGAATTTTGAATAGACATTATTTGTGCCTTTGTGCAACTGTCCACCAATATTAATATTTGTGTTATCTCCACCAAAAGCTATTGTAGGAATTTTTCCAGATTGTGTGTGTGTGTGCGTGTGTGCTCAGCAGTGAGAATGGAATGAACAAATTCCAAGGCTCGCAATAACTGTTCAACAGCTTTTATTTCTGGTTGAAAGAGACTAGAAAATAGTAGTATTTTACAGGAAAAAAGTGGGTTTTCCCAGTTAACATAGTTCTTGAGTAAATGTTTTATAGAGAGAGATTTCTCCGTTAATTCTCCCAAGGGGAAAGAGAAACCTGAAGTTACGCTGCCAGGACAGGCCTCGTCTTCTGTAGCAAGGGTTTAGTCCTTCAAGCTAGGCTTAAAATTTGCAGCCGACTGAAAGAAAGAGCGGAAAA
This sequence comes from Acanthosepion lycidas, assembly GCA_963932145.1. Lineage (NCBI taxonomy): Eukaryota > Metazoa > Mollusca > Cephalopoda > Sepiida > Sepiidae > Acanthosepion > Acanthosepion lycidas. The sequence goes on from OZ010575.1 coordinate 863,688, forward strand.
GAGAACTGGCTTTGATGATATAGGCCGCTGAGCTGGAAAAGTGGAAAAGGAAGGTCCTTGCAGGTATATACCGCTGAAAAGGAAGATGAAAAAGAGAGCTGTCCTTGAACGTAGAGGCCGCTGAAAATGGAAAATGGAAAAGACGCTGAATAGGGTGTCAGCTTTGTTATGACTTCTGGGACTTCCGGTTGTACATCGCTGATTACTTCTGTTGCTGCTACTGCTGACTCGAACAAAATAAAGACTCCCCCACATACTTCAATAGCCAACAAGTGAGATAGTCTCTATATTTTGCCTTAGAAATGAACGCAATAAAGAATTTATTATGTATGACACATTATCTTAATCATATCATGTAGAAAAGAATGCGTATTTAGTTTCAAAGCTGTTAAGCTTATTGGCAACAAATTTGAAAAAATTAATGTTATGAAGGTTTGCCAGAATCGGCCGTTTACTACGTTAATCTTTTTATCACATCTTGAACTAGGTGCACGAAAATAGGTATATTTAAACAACTAATTAAAAACAAGAGTTAGTAAAAGATATAAGGTTCATCTAGTGATTCACCTTTTCGATTGGCTCTTAGGGAGCGCCTCAAAGTCTGGGCGTTGGATTCAAAAGATTGGTTGGAATCCTGTCGTGGAGCTACAAGCTCCTTGGGTGTTACATGCCTTTCATTAATATCTTGAGGAGAGATGTTAAGTTAGGCAGAGTTGTTAACAACAATTCAAGAGAGTACAGAATTGATTGATTGAATGGGTCGGAGTCGTTCCATGAGCTTTCTTAATCTTCAGAGATCGAACTTTATTGTCATCACAAGTAATGAACCCCAGAACTCTACCCAGAAGTTAAAATGATCTGATTTGAGAAGGGGAAGCTAACATCGTGTAAGTCTCTGTTTTATCTCCATTCTGTGAATTAAGGACTACAACATGGTTTGAAGGCACAGGGTTAGCTTTTCCTCCTCCCAAGGCAACTTTACAGAATAAAGATTTTCTATATACTTTTAAAACTGTTCAATTTTTTGTCATAATTACTAACAACGTTTTATTCATTTAACACCTGCACTATATGTGCGAAATGTTGTAATTTTCTTGCCATATATATATATATATATATATATATATATATATATATATATATATGTGTGTGTGTGTGTGTACCTAAACAGATCTTCAGCGTAATCCGATTACGCTGAAGATCCGTTTAGGTAAAACCGAGGTAGGTTGTTCCTGGCTCTTCAGGACTTATTTTATTTATCACAGTTCTAGTTAGCGTATTGAGGACTCTACGTTTTAGCTGTATTACTCACTTGTTTTTTTTTTTTTCTTCTTTGGACTAAAATCTTAAGGAACTGGACGATTTGTTTCGCCCTGTTCGAATGTTTCTAGTTCTTTCTTTTTTTCCAGTTTTTTTTCCTCGGTACCAATTTGTTTAGATAGACTTACAAGTTGTGCTATCCGAGGTTTTTTACCAACCGAGTATTACTACAGTACACACATATATATATATATATATATATATATATATATATATATATATATATATATATATATGCGTGTGTGTATGTGTATATATATATGCGTGTGTGTATGTGTATATATATATATATATATATAATTATATATATATATATATACACATACACACACGCATATATATATATATATATATATATATATATATATATATATATATATATATATATATATATATAGCAAATAAAAGGCAGAATTTCACGCATAAAATTCTCCAGCTTAGTTTTTATTTCAGTTAGCACAATGTAGTAATGTTATTTTAAAACATTGAATGAATAGATATTTTTTCATGAATACAAAATTTTTGTTACTTCAGTTAATATTGAATTTACATTTGAAATATTTTTTCAAGGCAGAATTTTATATATAAACTCCCTTAGCTTTTTAAAGTTAAGACTATGCTTTACTTTTAGTTACTATTTACATTAAAGAAACTCTTAGAAATTGTTTTTTCTTCAAAGGACATTCACTTTCAATTGAGTTTTAATGTGATTTCTGTATTCATTCACTCTTGATAAATGCCAAGCAATACCTTATTTTGGGGTGTAGGGATGTTACCACTTGCACGCACGCGCGTGCTCGCTCGGCAGTGAGAATGGAATGAACAAAACTGAAGGCTAGAAATAACTGTTTAACAGCTTTTATTTGTGGTCGAAAAGAGAGTGCAAAATAGTGGTATTTTGCGGGGAAAAAGTTGGGTTTCCCATTTAACAATGTTCTTTTCTTGAGTTTTGTAGAGAGAGATTTCTCCGCTTGTTTTCACAAGGAATGCGAAATCTGAATCTTAAACTGCTAGGACTGGTACGTGTCTTCTGCAGCAAGGGTCTTAAGTAGTCCTTCGGGAAGGTGTCTCGAAAGTAGATTTCTCCGCTTGTTCCCATGAGGAACAAGAAATCTGAAGTCAAGATGCCAGGAAATGCCACGTGTTTTCTGCAGCAAGGGTTGTGAGTAACCCTTCGAGCTAGGCCCTGAAGGTAGCGGCTACTGAAAAGGAAGAGTGAGAAAGAGCCAGACTAGGGCTAGGTCAGCGTTTTTTTTGTTTTGTTTTTTTTTGTTTGTTTGTTTTTTTTTTTTTTGTTTTTTTGAAGGCACAGGGTTAGTTTTCTAACTTCTGGGACTTCCGGATTTACCCTGCTGATTACTTCCATTGCTGCTACTGCTGAATCGAGCAAAGTAAGGAAGCCCCCACATGCCACAATACCCAACAATCAATATAGTTTCTATAGAAGTATTTTTTAAAAGAAAGCCAAACAGTTTATAGAAAATTAAATTTGATGTGTTACACTTATCAATAAAAGTTACTAAATTTAGAACTGGTTTTAAAAGAACCACCGAAAATATTTTGGTCAAGTCGGACTATTTCAAAGTTAAATTTTCAAATTTTAAAAATATATACTCTTTGTATTTTTCATTCAATCAAAAGGGTGGCTTCCACCCACGTAAATTTAAAGACTGAGATTCATTTGAGCCTCTTTTAAGAATATGCAAGAAGACCAGTCAGCAGATCATTCAGAAGTTAAAATAATTTTCGACCAGAAACTAGTAATAATTTTCAACCAGAAGGAGCGAAATTTTCAAAGAAGACGGGGAGACATGAAAACGTTGTCCTTTAGACATAAAAGTAAGAAACCAGAAGGAAAAGCCATTTTTGGCAGTCATCTGTGGATGAGCTGGGTTGTTTCTCAGCAAGCAGGAAAAACAAGTGAAACCTGTGAATAGGACTGTGTCCTAAAGAAGAAAAAAATGTTAAAAGTCCCAATTGGGTTTGCCAAAGACCTCTTCTGTTTTTTCATCTTTAAATTAGGTGGGTGCACCTTTAAAGAGTATTTTTCAATCTTATTTTTGTACTAATTTTGTATTAATTAGCTTCTCAAAGTTTTTTCCATGACTTGAAGATTTTATTGTATATATTTTTAAGAGCCTTTATATATTTGATCTGTTGTCAGTTTTTACTAAAACGGCATACAAAAAATAAGTTTGTACAATCTTTTTTTGTAAAAGAAATTATTTTGTGATATTGTTTTAATGTTTGTTTGTTCCTTTCAGATGTTACTTAGTGGTTTCACTTCTTGTTTGTTTTTTGTATGCACCATTTTTAATATTTGGGATAAAAGAGATGATATTCTCTCTCCTCGCCACTCACTCCAGGAAAAAAATTATTTTATATCCTCTTTGCAACAAGTAGAATTTCATCTTAAATATTCATATATTACAGGTGTGGTGAACGCGCGTGTGGTGACTGCAAGAGTATGCGTGTGGCGAATCGTGTTGTCAAGGTAACGACGATGGATTAGGTGTAACTGGTAGGCCTGAAGTGGAATGTTTGGGTCGGATGCTGTAGCAATGAAACGAGTCGCGATGGTAACTGCAAGGGTATGCCGGTAGCAAGTCGAGTTGCCGAGGTGATGGCGGTGGCAATGAGGAAGGCTTTTAACTGGGTGGTGACAACGACGATGTTTTTCACGGCGGTTGGCGTCGGGAGCCTGGCAATGTCGAAGCTGGATTATTGGCTGCATTCTGCGTGTGAAGAGTCGGGTGAGACTAGTGAAGCCGAGGAATGGTAATGGTTGTGTTGAGAGAAGCGGTCATGATTGACGACAGGTGCAGATCCGGCAGTTATTAGGGTCAGCTCCTTTTCCGGGGGGGGGGACGTTCGTAATTGGTCACTTGGGGAAGAGGAATTGCTTCGTGGACCGGACGTGATACCCAGAGCCTACTGGCAGAAAACGGGTTTTTTCTGCTTTCTTGGCGTCTACACTCGGCTAACATACAGCAGAATGAATCAGAAAGAGACCTAATTGCAGTGGAGTATATAACACTAAATAGTGTTCATTATTTTTGTTGTCAATTCTCAAGAACAAAGAAAATGTTTAAGGTTTATTCCAATTCTAATCATCGATTTTTAAAACAATAAACACTGTCTGATAAAGGTAGTTAAAAAGGCGGTGTAATGAGAAAAAAAACATTTGACACATGTTTGACCACCTTTTTATTTTATGATAATGCTACGTTAAGGATTGCTATACTCTAAGAATCGATCTGACTAAAAATAAAAACCTGTTCCTCAAGATTTACAAAAGAAAATAAAAGTAAAATGAACTAAAATAGAAAATATGAATTGTGTGCTGATTTAAAATTTTAGAATAGATCAAAACATTTCTCGGAACGATATTGAGCGGGGAAATATTTTGATCGTCACCGTTTCTTGTTTACCCGGTTTTCACAAGGCTTTGTTGTTTTAGTTTTTAAATTTGTTCTGAGAAAGAAAGATTTTTTTTACTTCATTTCTTTCTTAACCTTTCGCAGGAATTATGTGGAGATTTTTCAAAATATTTTGACAAGTTTGAGTTTTTCTTGCTGAAAAAAATGTACAAAAAGGTAACTATCAAAATGTTTGTTCTTTAATCTTTAGTTTAAAGTTGTAGTAATTTTTACAATGAATAGTTTATTCTTCAAAAAAACTTTATTTAACGAGATTTTTTATTAATGACATGAAAATTTCACGTGGTAAATTAATTCAATGAAATCAAAGAATAAGTAAAAAAAAGTTTTTATTTTTCGGTAATTCCATCATCATCATTTTTTACTAAAAGGAGCACGATTTTATTGAAAATAATGCTCACCTGGTGTTTTTTCGATATCTTTTTCATAAACCACCTTTTTGCCACATGATCATTAAACTTAAACATAGAAATGGTTTTCTTCTTTTTTATCAAATAAATGCTTTGGTTGCTGAATAAAATCCTATTTCACCTAAAGATTTCAGTGAAAACTTTTTCTATCAAGAAAAAATTATTTCTTTTAAAAATGAAAATTTTACTTACCATTATTTGAGCAAACTTATAGAATTTTATATCAAACTTGCAGTGTTGATTTTATTCAAAACACTGAATTACCTCCCTTACACTTACTTAATTTTCTTTACCTAGCTTCATATTTCCCTAATTTCCACACACAAAAATAAAAAATTACGTATGTATTTATTGCTTATCCTAAACTGAACATTATTCATGTTCTTGAGTTTTTTGTTTTTTTAATTTGTCATGGTTGTTGTAATATAGCTGAAATATCAGGTTAGGTAAAAAAAAAATATATATATTTGAACCCCAATTGTAAATTGAAAATAAAAATTGTCATGTACTCTTATGAGGTGTGTGAAAAATTCATTTCCAGTTCAAATGATCTAACTCGCCAATGTTAAAAGTTCCTTACAAGTAAGCAATATTTCATCAGAATCCCAAATGAAATAGTATGGTACTTAAACATTCTAATTTGAAGTAAAAGGAGCAATGTTCTTACTTCTGTTTCCTTCATTGTTAAGATTTCAATCTGATTCATGACTCAAATATGATTAATTCATAGACAAATTGATATCAAAGGGTTAATGTATAACACGATACACCTCACTTCAAACTCTCTACTAGCTGTCCCTGCTTCAATAATGGCCTGAAGATCACTACCCTGGACAATGGCCACTCAACAGGATGTTATCCCTAGTTGAATGCCCTCCTCAGATTATGTTGCATTATCTTGACCCTGAAGAGGTCTTCCATTGAGGTGTTGAAACATTGACACTTCCAAGCTATCACACAATTAGAATTAGGACTGATTCCCTGGGTCAGAGTAGGTCATTAATGGATGCAAAATATCAAAGTATATTTTGCAAATACACTTTTATTCATCTTTATTACAAACTACAAATGTAAATATATCTTTTCTTCCCAGGATTTGGTCAGTCTGGACTATTCAGCAGATCCTAGCAGTTCTATTGCTGCTCCTACAAGAGGGAGGAAAAGAACCCAATCTGTGTCTGTGTGTTTGCTCTCATCTTGTTATGTGATTGATGAAATAACTCAGCACACCAACTGGGATTTCTCTCCCTGAATCCAATGATCAACTAATTCACAAATCAAAATGGCTGCTTTGTATGAACTTTGATACCCCAACTTGTCAAGATGATAGATCAGTGAAAGCAAATGATTAATCTCATTTTTTACAAGACTTTTTTGTTCACAAATGTCTTTCAAAAACACATAGCCTCCTAACCCAGTTTTTCCACCTAGCTTAGTTTTGGGGTTTAAGAATTCACCGTCCCAAAATCTTTTTCTTGGGAAAGATTTCTTTAAAATCAACATAATTTCAGTTGATTTTCAGTTTAAGAAAGCAAATTTTAAGCCAGTGAATCTTTTTCCTTGGAATAAAACACTTGTCAAGCCCCACCTGTCCAGGATAGCATCTAGACAGTGGGGTTTGCCAGTTATATACAATCTTACTGGATTTTCTCAAGTTAATTTCAGTATCAGTCTCCCAAGTATGTCTAATTCAACTTATCAAATCTAATTAACCTTTTTTTAATTAGTTCTTTTTCTCTTTTGTATGTCATAAAAGAAGTGAAAGCTTTTTTCACAATTTTCCTCAGCTCCATGCCACCAAACCAGATCTGCTATCTAACTACTTACAACCAATCACTATCAAGCTTTGCCATGGATTTTATTCACCCCTTACTAGTGGGGACACCACACATCTTGTTACAAATGCACCAATTCTTGATGCCTTGATCAATCCTGTCTGAGTCATGTGTTACTGTATGACAAAGGGATTTAGATATGATTACAATGTATAGACATTCCAAATTGAAAAATGTTTAACCCATTAATGACCATTGTAGAATTAAAAAAATTAAAATAAATATCTGGCATTTAATATATTTATATATATAGATTTATAAACAGTTTGGTATTATTGACTTTACCTATAACCCATCAACCTTTATCACTGTGCATTATTAATATTTCTTCCCTTTCCACTACATTCTTTTTCAAGGCCTCTCAATTGCAGTAACTTGTAAATTGTTAATTTCACTCAAAGATGTTTCTGTTGCCATAGCAGGATATGACAAAACAACTATGAAATTCAAACAAATTTAAATTCAGGGATTAGTCACCTTCAGTGGCAAATAAAGTCACATAGAGAGTGATAAAAGTTAATGCCTACCATCCAAATAATGGGACAGTGGACAGCAATGTGTTAATATACCAACTTTTATTATCCTGATGGTTTGTTTACTCATCACATCCAGCTCCATAATTGTGGCTTTGTGCCAGATTCAGATAGAAATCTTTCTATAACATTGATAACTGTAAGCAAAATACTTTTTTCTTTCACATTTTATTCAAAAAGTTGTTTTACAATGATTTTTTAAAAATCTCTTAATATCCTCAGCTTTTCTTAAATGTATATCTGCTAATTGTTAGGAAGTTTTAAATAACACTTTATTCCATCCTACTGTAGTCTACTGTTCTCGTCCCCTGCTGTCTTCTTTTTTTCTTTCATGTCTAAGGCATCTTCCTAAAAGTTTGAACCAGCATTTCTTTTTCTTATCTAATCAGTTCTTGGATTTGCAATGCTCTTAAACTAAAAGTCACATTTTCCCCCTCCCTTGAAATTTTGACTTTTCCCAAAGTTAAAATCACGATTGAAAGAAAATTTCAAACTATGGATAAGATTATGGTGAAGTTGTCAAAGCAGCTAATGGTGATTCCAAAAAATTATGTTACAAATTGTTTTGAAAAACTCTGATATGATTACTAAGATGAAATGAGTTAAGTGTCTGAAGGCCCCAAGAAAAGTACTTTGAAGAAGACTAAGGCATCACTGCCTTAGATAGACTATTTTAACCATTCATATTTGTGGAGTGAGTGGTCATGGTTAAATGTAAAATAAATAATAGAACTGTCCAACAAACAAAATTGACAAAGTTTGTAACAAGCAATAACAAGAAAAAGAAAAGAACAGGGAAAAATAATATAATACAAGCAAACAATATATACAATGCAAATTAAATGTAATATGGCAAAAAACTCACAAACTAAGAGTTGGGGTTGACACACAAAAGCAAATTCAGTCAGGCAATCTTAGCATTCTGAGTCAGATGAAACCAAGCATTTGTGTGCTCCTGCCTATAAATTGGGAAGGGGAAAGTGCTTTGCAGTCATTCCAAATTGGATTGAAACCAGCAATATCAAATGGCTGGATACCTTTTAGACTGACTTTATATATTTATTACCTGACCACAATGAGATGTATTTTCACTCAGTGATTCGTTTAGACTAATATCTTCATCATTTTCTATTCCTATCATGACATTTTATGGCTGATATTTACAGTAGACATTGAAATTGAAATTGCATGAATTCAACAGAAACATTCCATAGCAGAGGATGTTTTGTTCTATCATGTAACAATAGTTGTAATATCGTTTTAGTCATTAAAATCACCAACAATCCAGTGAAATTCTTATCTCCTTTAGTCACCTCACCATTTTCTTTTTTCTGATATTTCTCCTCACATTGATTTCTTAAACTATCCTAGTCTTTGCTCAGCAAAGATACATCCAGCAGTAAAGCCTCTGATCGGGAGATGGCAGGTTTTGAGGAGAGTGGAACCACCTCAATTGCTATTATTCCAAGGTTCACCCTGACCCAGGGTGGTAGCACTTGTTAGGGTCCCATCTATGGGCAAATAGTGAACTCCTAAACAAAAACTAAACACTATGAAAGTAAAAAAATACATTTTTAAAGTAGTTATTTGCAATACATTTTTATCTAAAAAATTACCAACAATACCTATTTATAGTAAAATGACCAGAAATACTTTTTATCTGTAGTTGAAGGCATCCAATTACATTCAAAATATATTAAGTAGAAGTTATACAAAATATTAACTGACCCATAGAGGTTAATATGCTACTAAACAAAATCAACCAAACAACCAACATTAAAGAACTCTTTCATGACATTCATCCATATAATATCCTACAATTTCTTAAAGAAATCAAACTGTATTCCAAAATATAATTTAATTAAAACTACAACCTATAACACACATATACATTGTTAAATAAAAAAATTACCAACAATATGTATTTATAGTAAAATTACTAAAAATAGATTTTTAATGCAAAATGACCAACAATACATTTTATCTGTAGTTGAAGGCATGCAATTGCATTCAAAATATATTTAGCTAAAACCATAAAATTGTGTTCAAAATATTTAGATTTTGGCATTAAATAACCCATAGTGGTTGATATGCCACTAAATAAAATCAACCAACTCAACAAAGAAAGAAATGGAGAATCATTCCTCAGCCTATAAATAATGGCAAGAAATACATTGTATGGATTCCTGAAAATGGAATAACTTGCCCTATGAGAAAAAGAGAACTTAATTTTCTATACAACTGAAAAAGGCTGTAGAATGTATTGGCTGAAATATTGTGGAAATAACATAAGGGTATGCTGAAACCAATTTCAATGGCCCAAACTAATTTCCAAAAAATCAGTTTTCTGATAATAGTTAATTGAAATACTCATTTTTGTTAATGTGCTAAAATCTTTTCAGCATCAACTCATACAAAAAAATGGTTTCAGTTGACTAAATAACACTTGAAACTTCAGTGACTCTTTTCCTAACTATAAACTCAGTCAGTATCTCTTGAGATGAGATGAGATAAACTATTTCTGAATATTTTTATAGCTATCATATTCTTCAGAATTTCAAATATGTTACTGAGATATCCAAAGGCATAGCACATGGAATTAGAATAATCTACTCCTGTGGACTAAATAAAGGATTCAGTTCAAAGTAATTCAGTTCTGAGTAATATCATTTGAATAAGGCTGGAGCATACAATGGCTGAAATGTTGTGAATATGCCAATAAAGATAGGAACAACACTTCAAACAATGTAAATAGTATAAATAGTTATACTTCATCTCAGAAATATAGACAGATCCTGAAGAAGACCAGAGCATACAACAGTCGAAACATTCTGAATATACCAATAAAGATGAAAATATTTACAATACATCATCTCAGAAACATAGGTTACATGGATTTAAAATCAAGAAAACCAAAGTTTGATTTTTTTTTTAAATATTAATAAAAAATAAAATTATTTTTGTATTGACAATCACATATCTTTACTATTTAATGACCTTTGCAGTGGAAATTCAACTTTTAGTTGCTATCAATATCTTTCAAATGAAAAGAGCTTGTAAAGTGTATCTTAATTCTGCTCAAGGTATATACTCTTATGTAAATTCATAGACATTAGTGCTAAACTCACTATCAAAAAGTTTATTGATTGATGTGTATTTAGGTTAAGTTGGATAATTTAATTACATATCAACACTTGAGTTATTTAATATTGAATATAAATCTTATAGGGCAAAACATCTCAATAAATTAATAGATAGGGAGACAGATTCAGTTATGTACCAGAGTAGAAAAAGTTTAAACAGTATATCTTAATTCTGTTCATGGTGTATATTCTTATGTAAATGGCAATGCATTTAAACTCATATACTTCAAGCAGTGCTAAATAGATTGCCAAAAAGTTATTGTTAAGTAATGTTATATCAACCCCTATCAGGTTATTTAATTTCAAATATAAGCATTATAGGACAAAATTCACAATGAATTAATAGACATAGGTCTGGTTTACACTTAAGTCTGCAGATATCCACCTTGAAGGTGTCTCTTTTGGAGTGAGGAATGCCTGACCCCCACCCCTGAAAGATATACTGTCATCAGATTCCAAATCCCTGCCAAGTGGGCAACATTGTAGGATCTGTAAATGGAGATCATAGATTAAAAATATTTTCATTCTTCCTACTTTTGTTTCTTTTTGTCCCTTTGTATCTTTCGCTTCTTAACTAATGTGTTCTTCAAACTTCCTCACGTGTATGTTGCATCCTGTCATTTTTAGAAATCACTTTGTCTTTTTTGACTTCTTATTTTTTCAACAAGCACATTATCATTTAATGGGGGTCACAACATTGAGTATCAGAGTTTTGTGACCAAGTGAGACAGAGAAGCCTGTTCTTATTGGGAATTTGGCCTTATATTGATCTATGAAACAAGAAAACCTAATAGTCAGAAAATCATATTGAGCAAAATGTTGTCATAAAACAACAAACTTAAAGGTATCTGTTCCAAATTGTATGTAATAATAACTATTATTATTACGAGGAATTTATTTTTTTAAACTTGAAAGTAACTTTTAAGTTTGTAATCTGTTTCTTTTCTATTCATTGATAAATCAGTGGTTCTCCACCATTTTTACCCATGCATCCTTTTCACCTCATTTCCAAGATTGTCTAACTCAAAAAGTGCTTTCCAAATAATTAATATGCATATTTTTTATTTTTTCTCTATTACCACATAAACATTTATTTGGAATATTTTTCAAAAGGAAAACTAATTAGCAGTGTCAGGAGAGTAGTATTCTATTTGTTTGAATCTGCCAATCTATGGTCCTAATTATCCCTCTCAGAAACTCTACTACCACCACCACCACCCCAGTATGGAGGGAGAATACTCTCTCTTCTTTGGTTGAGAACCACCATAATTGATTGTACAATTGATATGATTTTATTACCCAGTTAAATTTAGTCATTTTTACACCTTTAGATTGGCTTGGAGAATGGTAACAGAATTATGAAGCTGCTGATTGCATTTACAATGGGAGCCAGCAATCCATCAAAAGGATTTTAGAAGTATAAATATAAAGGTATTGAAATTGTATACATTGCTTTTAGATTCTCTGAAGAAATCCAATCATAAAATACATTTCTTTCTTAGTTTTGCTCAACAGATCTCAGAAAAAATGGAAACAACAATAAAAAATGGATATAAGGCTATTGGTTCTTCTACTCCAGAAAATTCAGTTCAGAATATTAATAATAGCAAAAATTATTTGAACTGTAGGATTTGCTTAAAGGAATTTGCGACAACTTCTCATTTGAATCAACATATACGCACACACACAGGAGAAAAACCTTTCCACTGTGACACATGTGGAGCAACCTTTTCAAAAAATTCCAATTTAAGGAGTCATATTCAAATTCACACTGGAGAAAAACCTTATGAATGTAAAGTTTGTGGATTAAAATTTTCAAGAGATTCAAATTTGAAAATTCATGTGCGTACACACACAGGGGAAAAACCTTTTCATTGTGATGTATGTGAAGCAACATTTTCACAGATTTCCAGTTTAAGAAGACATATACAAACACACACTGGTGAAAAACCTTTCCACTGTGAGATTTGTGGATCAAAATTTTCTAATAGCTCAAACTTAAAAGCACATATGCATATACACACAGGAGAAAAACCTTTTCACTGTGATATTTGTTGGTCAAAATTTTCAGAAAAATCAACTTTAAAAAGACATATGCGAACACATACAGGAGAAAAACCTTTCCACTGTATGATATGTGGATCAACTTTTTCTCTAAGTTCAACTTTGAAAACACATATGCGATCACATACGGGAGAAAAACAATTCCATTGTGACATTTGTGGATCAAGATTTTCTCACAATTCAAGTTTGAGAACACATATGCGAATACACACTGGAGAAAAACCATTCCATTGTGATATTTGTGGGTCAGATTTCACACAAAGTGCACAACTCAAAAGACATATATTGCAAAACCATTCTGCTGAAAAATTACATCCCAAATAAGACATCAATGGTAAAAATTATTATTATTATTAGTAGTAGTAGGTACTTAAAAGTTCTCAGTTTGACCAAGAAGCTTTTCCAAAAAATAGTTGAAGTTCGGTTAGATTTTGGGAAGTGGGTCATGCCAAGAACTTTTCTGCAACCCTCATGTAATATATATAATGTATGATGGTCAGTCAAGAAGTAATGTCTGCTCTTTAACTACAACAGATTTAATAGGCACACACAAAGAATGACAAAATGGGTTCTACTTAAATGGACAGTTCCACATATAGAAAATAGAAAAAATATTTTGAGAAATCATTTTTGTAGATTAGCATTCATTAAATCTTCTCCATGGTGGAACATGGAAAAATATAGATGTTTTACCATTTTAGAAGTGGGGAGTCCTGTTCATAATATTGATATAGTTTAAAATCAATAGCCGAGTTTTTAAGAGTTATCTCTATTTTTTTCTCATTATTTTTACAAATGCCAAAAAGAATAAATATTTTTTTAATTCTGACTAATGTCATGGCTTGAGAAAAGTTTAATGAATTTTAATTTACAAAAATTATTCAAAGGAAAAATTTTCCCTATATTATTACATATATATAATTTTCCCTATTTTTTAATGAGTGGACCCATCTACTTAATGCCCTACACAGAACTCTCAGGATTTGAAATCTAATCCTCAACACAGTCTCCTTTCTTCTCAATCCTGATATTCCATCTTTGAATGACATTATATACCTCATGCATGGAAGCTTCTTGGCTGCTTTCTTAGCCATGTGCAAGTTGCCTCTTTCACTTCATCATATTTGGAGAACTGTTGTCCTCTATGTGATTGGCAATGTACTGTTTGTGTTGTACATCTCCAAAAAACTTTGAACAGCAACCACCATGCTCCTTCACGGCATCTGTCAGCATTCTGGGAATGCACTTTGCACAGACCTTCAAACAGTCGAGACATTGCACAAAACTAGTACTGCTGTCATATTTGGGCAGGAGCTGCCTAGTCCTCACTTTCCAAACTCAGTAGAGTCCAAAATTGTCTCCATGTCCTTGTGGGTGACAAAATATCTTCACCATACAATCTTTCTCTCTCACAGATGAAATGTTGCACACCTCTCACTGCACTATTGATACTTCCATGAAAAGTTCTCAAACTACACTCCTTAGTTCCGCCAGTTTTAACCTTCATGGCTAAGACCCACCAGGCTATGCACATTGTAGTGAACCACCCTTATTCCCACTGTATTCCATTGGTGAGAAGTTCCACTGGAGCAGCTTCTTCCCACGAACCACTGCTCTGTAGAACCAACTCCCAAGAGGATGTTTTCTCAATCACTACAATCTTAACCTGTTCACATCTAGAGTTAACTATTATCTCCCCTACATATCTACATAAAGTGTGTCTCTTACTCTGTAACCCTCTGCATCAAGTGGCTCAATGTAAAAAAAGACAGTCATAATATTGATTTAATAGTGATTCTTCTGTCAACTATAATGAGAACAACACTCTGTTTGGCCTTATACTCATTCACAGCAGCAGCTGACCTGCCACTGCTGGGCCTGTTACTAAGGTCAGTTTATCCTTTCTCTCTAGGATTGCCATTAATTCTACTGACCCATCTCCTTACAGTGCTTACCTCAAATGCAGCCTTTCCATAAACATTTCCCTAACCTTATTATTTACATTAAAACAAATGTCCTCATTATTGTTGTCATTATCATAGCATTTCAACCATTATACCATTAAATAAAGGATTCAGTTTGAAATTTCCTGAAGATTTCCTAGATCTGTAGAAGGATGAAGGGCACAATCGCTGAAATGTTCTGCTGGAGCAGCATAATGATAATAACAAAGATGAGGAGATTAGTCTAAATGTAAATAATAACTCCACATACCAGAAGTTCACTAACTTCTTGTGAATGCTTGAAACACTTTTTCCTTCCAGAAACAGAAATTCTATGACAACTCTTTGCTTTCTATGTGTTTCCAGACAGTTATTTTGGAAGAGGATTATGAGCAGAAAAAGAGAAGATAACCCCACAATTTTTTTCCCTGGGAACACTTTATTTTTGTATCGTGTTTATGGTCATCAAATTTGCATTAATAATTATCAGGATGCTGCTAATTCGTGCTGGAATCAGAGAAAAAACAAATGAAATAACTTGTTTTATCTTTTGTCTCTCTAACAAAATCTTGCCTTAAAATAATATTTAATTAAAATTTCCAACATGTAATTTCTTGGTGATTCTTTTAATAAAATGTTCTTTCTGGAATGAGGGGTTAGCTTATATTTAGTTACGTTATTTACATTTGGATAAATATCCTCATCACTCTTATTATTATCACGTTTCAGCTGTTGCATTCTCTAGCCTTCTTCAGGTGTTTTCCCCATCATCTATGATCACCATTTGAGCCTGAGAAGAAAATTGCCATGGTCCCAGAGTAGAATTCAATTCTGCTCTGAGATAATATTCAAGTAGTTTCAAACCGAAAACACTTTATTTAATCTGCAGAGTAGACTGTTCTTATATTGCTGTCTATGTCTGAGGATATCTTGTTTATTTCTTGTTTTAGTATTGCTCGTCCTGTTTCCCCTGAGTCTGTGAAGAAAACTCAAGGACACAATGGCAAAAATGTTGCAATAATAACAACGAAGATGAGGACCTTAATCCAAATGTAAACAAAATTTTCTTGTTGAGTTTTTACCTATTTTGCAGTATTTCTGATTGTTAAGAGTTCACTTATTTAATCAAAATGCTTCTATAAAAACAAAAACTAATTAATTGTTAGACTAGAGGCTATTACATCAATGTGGGTGGGGGTATTCCTGCAACTGATAACATGTTGGTGTGTGTTTCTGATTTCAGTTAACTTTTAAAGCTTTATGTTGTGAAGAGTAAAAATTATGTAATATTTTCACATCGAATTGAATTTAGTAATGAATTTTAGTTACATTTCTCTGAAAATATAAATTTGAAAATAAATAAATTTTAATATCTGTCTCTATTTCTGAGATGATATAACTATTTACATTATTAATTGTTCAGACTGTTGTCCTCATCTTTATTGCCATATCCCCAGGGACACATGGCCCAGTGGATAAAAGCATTGGTTGAGTAATTAAAAAAGTGACTTGCCCCAAAGAGTTGTGAATTCAGTCCACAACAAAAGAACAAAACTTAGAGAGTTGAGTTACTCAAGGGAATTAGCAGAAACTGGGATATCCCATGGAATTAGAACAGTCTACTCCTGTCAACTAAACAAAAGGTTTGGTTTGAAGTTCCAACATATGTCACCTGAAGAAGGATAGACTGTACAATGGCCAAAATACCTTAAATATGGCAACAAAAATGAGGACAGCAGTCTGAACAATGTAAATAGTGTAAATAAATAAACTGCTATAGAAATTTCTATACATCATCATTTGACCAAATACACTTATCAGTTTACATGTAAAATCCAAATACACAACTTGATATTTGACTGAGATATATTTCTCAAAGTGTTTTCATCAACTATATGAAGTCCAGTAGAAACATGTTCATGTCTACACACAAAATGCATTTGCCATGCACTTTCTGTGTTGAAGCAAATTCTGTTACCTGACTAATTTTTGTTATGAAGACATTTTTACTCTGTGTCATATGATCATTTTTTGACGTTAAAAGATAGTCAAAAAACGACATTATTACGTCATTATTTTTGCACCAACCTAATAGAACCAGTACTGGATTTACATATGGCTGGTCAGTATGTGATGCAACCTAGGAGCCCCAAGAAGAGTAGAAGAGCCCCCAAGTGTCCTAGTCTTGTGCCCCTGATAAAACTAAAAACAAAAAGATATAAGAACAGAAGAGTTTTGTTTATTTTCAGATTTAATTGTAAAGTATAAATTATCTAACCTCATTTTGGTGTTTTTTATGATATCAATTTGGAGCATTTTTTTTCAAATCTTTACACATCAATTTTCATTCATGTTTTGTGGTATTTTTTGTATATAAACCATTTAGCTTCATTAAGGCAGTTTCTTAGAAAAAGAAAACATGTTAGGAAATTTCTAATTTTCTTAGTTTCTAATACAATTTAATATTAACCTATTCAATATTTTAATTATTTTTTTCCTAATACAATTCTAATATCATTTTCTTAAAAATAATTTTTGTACAGTGGACCTGATGGATTCATAATACTGCATGAAATGTCGTTTAGTGACTTGAAGTTTTGAGAGAAATAATAATACTAAATGAATAAAAATAAGGGAAATTAGTTGACCAGATGGAAAGAGGTTTGGTTTAAAAATATTAACCAGAACTTTATGAAGGAGGTATCAGTAGAATTTGAACCCAAAATAAACCTAGTAAGATTTAGTAAATTCAGTACAACTGAATTTTTTCCTCACCCACTTCTTACCTCCAAAGAAGTTGTGATGACAAGTTTAATATGTTTGCCAAAATATTGCAAAACCTGGCCAAATCTGGGAAGTGTTTATTCAGCCAAATTTACATTTATTCTTACCAAGTTGTCTAAGCCCAGAATCTGGCTGAAGGTACTTTTGGATGGGTCATATCTGGTCAGAGGTATTTTTTGGCATAGTCACCTGGTTTCTTAACAGGAAGATAACATCCATCAATGTCATTCCCCTGAACAAATGTCTATATAACTCAGAACCTGCAGATGCTTTTAATTTTATCAATGTCTCAAGATCTTAGTAGAAAATCAACCAAGAGTGATTGTCACCTTGACATAGGTGTTTATTCTTTGTACCTATATAACAGGGTGGAGTCATGGGATCAATATTTATCACTGCATGTGACAGCTGGATGGAGATTTGAGGCACAATCTAGTTGCGAGTTGGAGAGAGAAAAACCTGGAGATAAGGGAGTGACTTTTGATATATTGAGAACAAAAACAAGGTAAATTATTGATTTGATGATAATGGGAGATGAATGAGGCCCCGAGAAGATTAGAAACTCAACAACTTAACCAAAAAGCTGTAAAACTTAGAGGTTCCCAGGATTAAACTCCTGCAAAAAGACAAACTGATGACAGGTTTTTGCCTTTTCAAAATTTACCCAGTTAAGACTGTTTTGAAAAATCTTATCTGGGTTAATCCCATTCTGAAAATGATGTTATTTCATTGCTCAAATCATGGCCTACATTTCAGTCTGGTCTGGGCTGAGTCATTGGGAGGATAATTGTTGTAAACCAGAGGTCAGTGACCTCTTGTTGATGGGAACAGCTGAAGTCTTAATAAAAGTTGATGGCAAAAAAATTCTTTGATTAGTATTGTTCCAGTTCTCATTGGATTGCAGTAAAATTCCACACTTCTGATGAACATATAGAGGAAAAGCTTTCAGTAACAAGACCTACTCAAAAGAGTGAGAACCCAATTCTTTCTATATGTTGAAATATGGGACTATCATTTATCAAAGTAATATCACTGTCTCAGGTTGCTCTTCTGTCAAGTAGAGCGTAATACCTGCAAGCTAAATAACATTACTTATATAACTATATCATCGTAATTAATCAGTAGTTGAGTTGACAATGGATTTTTGATTTTCCTTGATATTTTCCCTCTGAATCCTGGAGAAGAAAGTTGCCTTGGTCCCATAGTACAATTCAATTCTACTGTAAGATACAAAACGTTTTGGAAAGAAAGTCCTACCACTGGTTAGTGCCATAGGAAACATATACAGGTATGAGTATACATTGATCATGGTCCCTGACCCATTACAGAGATACATTGTGTTGGCACAGGTTGAAAGAGGTAGTATACCCATAATTTCCATGCCTTTTGAGAAAGTCTCCAGATAAGAAAACTATGGCTCACTAGAATGAACAGAATTCTTCAATGATCCCATCATGGCAGGTACACAGTGTTAAATCACAAAACAGCATCCCGAGACTAGCAACAGGTGAAAATACTGACTGGATGAAAATGCACACATCCCACAACACGCTGCACCTCACTTGTTATTTGGTACCAGTGACTATAAGAGATACTGGGCACTGCAACTGATCATACATGTGATTTTATTAATATATATATATATATATATATATATATATATATATGTTTTGAACACTAAAAAATATTAAAATTTTCAGACACACTGGATTAGATTCCTTGATAAGTTTTGGCCAGCATGGCCATCATCAGGAGAAAAAAAATCCCTGCTTATTAGTAGCAGTGAACTACAGGAGTGAATGACTGTCTCTGAAGAAAGTGAACTTTATCTGTAGTTTTCATTTGTTTTTTATCATTAATTTTGGTCAGCCCTTGTATCGATTAAATGGCCTCTTTCAGGGTTTTTTTTTTTTTTTAAATAGAGGCTGGGAGATTCCTGAGTCTCAGAATTCCCTCCTTAGTCATTTTGACAGTTTTATTGGTTACTGGGAATGGGATATTTGTGTTAATTTGTATGTTATCTTTTAGTTTTTTGGGAGTGTATGGGATGTGTGTGAGACATCAACACCTCTGCAAAAATGTCTGTCTAGTGTGGGTGAGGCTTGATTTATGGGCTTATATATTAATTCTGTGTTGTTTAATTTATGGTTAAGTGTATGTATATATATATGTGTGTGTGCGTGTGTGTGTGTGTGTGTGTATGTATGTATATATATATATATATTTATATATATACACATACACACAGAAATTGGTATGAATATTGAAGAAAGAAATTTCG
The DNA here is from genome assembly GCA_963932145.1 of Acanthosepion lycidas. NCBI lineage: Eukaryota > Metazoa > Mollusca > Cephalopoda > Sepiida > Sepiidae > Acanthosepion > Acanthosepion lycidas. Next base: position 883,441 of record OZ010575.1, read on the forward strand.
AGGGGGTAGGTGATTTTTTTTTGCTGTTTTACTTTATATTTCTTTTAATTTTAAATGTCATCAGATTACTTTAATTTTAAGGAGGAAAAGTACAAAATAATTATCACTGTCCATCGTCTATGACAATACAAACTGGAAGGTGGCTAAGACAAAAAAGCATAATGTGGCCTCAGGGTTGGCCACTGGAAGTATGTGCTGGGAAACCTATCCATGCATGACATGGCACTGCAAATACCCCAATATTATACAATATTACTGTTGACTAGAGCAGTCTTTCTAAGCACTACCACAGTTTGGGATCCTTACTAACAGTTATGGTACAGCAACCAGAAAACTGCCAACCTGATATCCTCAAAATGAAAAGTCACAGCAAATGATCAGTCAGATCAGGAAAATGTTAGGGCAGTTAAATCATTAAGTCCATGGAAGTAGTGAACCGGAAACCAATTCCTAAAAAGGAAGTAAAGAATAAACCTGAACGCTTAACTTGCATTTTTAATGATAGTCTTTTGTCAGCAATTTATCAGTATTTATGGCTCCTGCATTTTTATTCATCATTGTAATCTTGTATCTCTCCTAACAGGTAACTAAATTTTTACCTCATTTAACCTGCACCAATCCCACTGAGTTCCATACCTTGAATGCCTACTGGGACTAAAACTTATTCCAAATCTCAAATGGAAGTCATATATTTGTGTTGTCACAAAAAATGCTGGAAGAGTCATCCATTTATTGTACCACTCCAGAAAATACCTAACTCAAGAGCCAGATCAGACCAAGAATGGAATATTGCTGCCATATCTGGGCTGGTACTGCTCAATCCTCAGTGTCCAGCCTCAACAAAGTTAAAAAGTGCTTACACGGTTGGGGTGGGGGGGATTATTCTCCACCCTGCAACCCTTATCCCACAGAAAAAATATGACTAGCCTTTCAATACTATATCGCTATTACTATGGTAGATGTTCAGACAAGTTACATTCTTTAGTGCCACCAGCTCATACCTTCACAACAAGGACCCACCCTACCATGTTCAGGGTGGCAAATCATCCCTATTCCCTTTGTGTTCCTTTGATAAAAGGCAAGTTCCACTCAGTTTCTTCACCCATCACTGTTATTTTGTAGAACAAACTCCCAAGAGCATGTTTTCCTGACAACTACAATCTTGGTCTCTTTAAGTCTAGTGTCAACTGATATCTATCCTACTTGTCCTCATAATACTGGTACTTCCTCCCACTACTTAGCATCTCACTCTATAGCCCACTACCTGAAGTGGCTCTTGGGCCTTGTACTGGGTTTGTGCTTAAATGAAACTAAATTCCAAGATTTGTTCAAATGATTGAATTCTTTACATTGCTTTTTTTCATTATCACATTTTGGCCATTCCATTCTACAGCCTGCTTCAGATGTACCATCTCTAATATTGGGAACTTCTTTTGTTTTCCAACACTTTTTCTTTCAGGATTGGACACTTAATTGTGCAGCTGAAGTAGGCTAAGAAAGGAGCTGCTAAAACCACAAAATAATACAATGAATTCAGTTGTCTGAACAACACTTGCAATGAAGGTTAAAATAAATAAAGTTTGACTTAATAAAAAGTCAAGCGGCATGTCTATTTGGTTAATACTTCAAGGTTTATTCACATCATCTTCAGAACCTGAAATTTAAAAGGCAAGAGGGACATTTTTTTCATACTAACATTTACCCAATTCAAAGCTCAAAAGCCAATCAAGGTTGAGGGTTACTGTTAAGATGGTTATGGGGAATGAGGTGTTATCAGTGAAAGAGAAAGTGGTAAGATGATATGAAAAAAAAACAAGGGGAGATAATCTTTAAAAAAATGCAGCATATATCTATGATTTCAAAAGACAATGAAATTGACAAAACAACAGACACTTGACACAGGACAAAGTTCAACCTAAAAACCCGAGAATAAGCCGACTGAAAAAGAAAAGGCATAAATAAGAATGGTAGAAAAAAAAAAACAATCAATAAATTTTAATAAACATCTCTAGGTCTGGGACAAAAAGTGAATTTCTAAAATTTTATTGCAGTTTATATCTGACTGAAGTTTCATCTGGTGTACACCATTATGAATATTTGACTTGGAGAAAATTTCATGACACAAAACAAATTTTTCAATCCAAAATAGAAAAAATAAAGTCATCTTTCAAATACAACAGTTTCATCAATTTTTTTCTCACTTTCTGAATAAACAGGAAAAGTTTTAGTCAACAATTCCACATATGAGTGTAGGCAGAAAACTTTATTGTCAACCTATGAACTTTTCAGCTGATCCTCATATTACAAAAGCAAAATAACTTTATGTACACTATATACATCGTTCAGCCTGTTGTCCTAATCTTTATTGTTATATTCATAATGTTTTGGCCATTGTACACTCTGGTCTTCTTCAAGGGATACACGTTAGAATTTCGAATCAAATCCTTTATTTCCTCAAGGACACATGGCCCAGTGGATAAAAGCATTGGTTGAAGTAATCTAGTGACTTGACCCAAAGAGTTGTGAGTTCACTACCTGGCCACAGCAGAGGTGGACAAAAACTTGGAGAATTGAGTTGCTAAAAGGAAATAACTGAAAGTTAGCCATGGCACATGGAACTAAAAAAATCTACTCCAGTGGATAAAACAAAGTATTTGGTTCGAAATTCCAACATATATCACCTGAAGAAGGCTGGAGTGTACAATGGCTGAAACACCATGAATATGACAATAAAGACAAGGACAGCAGTCCCAACAATTTAAATAGTGTAAATAGTTACAATACCTCATCTCAGAAATATAGACATACGTTGAAAAAATAACTTTGTTAGCAAATATATTTACTGCTGGTGATTTCATAAAGTGACAAGTTAAATCTATTCCTTTTTTTTTTTTTAATATTGTTGATGCAAAAAAGAAAACCAAAAATCTTTTACTAAGACAACAATAAACAAGCAACAATTTTTCACTTTTTGAAATTATATTAAAAAATGTTCTTAAATGAGTTTTCTTTCGAGCCTTTTCAATTGGTCCTACACTCGAGTGTCTCAAGCCTCATCCTCCAAATTCAGCTTTCTGGAATAGTTTTTCCTGTGTGAAAATCTAATAAATCCTTTTCATTACAAATCCAAAGGGAAAGATTCACTTTGTCTCACCATATCACATGCTCTGATTAGCCCTATACAATGTTCTTATTCTGTTATAACAAAGCAGAAATGTGTAAATAAAAATAAAGTACACAACTGAAAAATAAATGTGGAGAAAGTGAGAATGAGTTTGTTCCACTTTTTAATCATCAGAAATATTTCTTGAAAAAGAATTAAGTGGATTGAAAACCACTGAACAATCTTCCTTTTATGTTTTGCTTTGTCATTTGACTTTCATGCAAAAACAATCTTCAAAATGATGAGCAGATGCAGTGAAATGAAGTTATCAATTTGAGTTTTATACTGTTTTAATGACAAAATTGTTTCATGCAAAAAATATTTTCTACCTCAAAGTGTAAAATCTTGCTACAAGAAAATAACTTAAAATTATTATTTTTGATAATGTAGATAATGTTTATTTTTGATAATGTAGTAAGTGATTCATGCCAGAAAATAGCAATCAAATTTTATGTCCATCAGGAACCTTGATCTAAGAAGAATTGATTTGTGGTGACCCCAATATGAACTGGGTTCACCTTAAGAGATACCAAAGTTTTGTACTTAGTATCACCTCAGAATGTCAAAAGGTCACCACAGAGCAAATATGTGCAAAATAAGACATCAAAATATATTTGTGAGTGCACAAACATAAACAAAGGAGTGAATCCCATTGAACTTAGGATTGAACACAAGACAACTGGATAACAAGGGGTGAGATAGAATCCTTTACATACTCATGAGAAGATTAAATGTTTGAAGACCTAAAGCCACATACCCTCTATTCAGCTCACATTAATTTGATAGAATCCAGGAGTGAATAAGCAATTCTTTTAAGAATTAAATATTTAGTGTTGTATTCTTATCAAACATTATGATAATATATAGTTTTTAAGTGATGGTAAAATTTTCAGAAATCATTTAGTTAACTCCAGAAGATAAGCAAAGCTTAAATGGATACACTTCAAAAATCAACAGTTAAATATTGCTGTTCACTGTCAAATACAACTGGGACACTTATTTGCCATTAGAAAATTGAATAAAACTTTGCTTCTGATATACATAACATTTCAAGTAATATTCTGCATTTTCTCCTGGACCTGAACTTCTGGAAGAGAAGGCTTTTCTTTTGGTGCATGTACTTGCATGTGTCTCCTTAAATTAAAGTTATTTGAGAATTTAGCTTCACAAACATCACATTTGAAGGGTTTCTCTCCAGTGTGTATTCGAATGTGTCTTTTCAAATGTGAATTATCAGAAAAGTTTGCACTGCACACATTACAGTGGAAAGGTTTTTCTCCAGTGTGTGTCCGCATGTGTCTTTTGAGATTTGTATTAAGAGAAAATTTTGCCCCACAAATATCACAGAAGGAAAGTTTTTCTCCAATATGTGTCTGCATGTGCCTTTTAAGATCAGAACTAAATGAAAAATTTGACCCACAGATACTACAGTGGAAAGGTTTTTCACCCGTGTGAGATAACATGTGTCTTTTGAGATTGTAGTTAACTCTAAATTTTGCCCCACAAATGTCACAATGGAATGGTTTTTCCCCAGTGTGTATTTGCATATGTGTTTTTAGATTAGAACTTAGAGCAAATCGTGATTCACAAACTGGACATTGGAATGGTTTTTCCCCAGTGTGTGTTCGCATATGCCTTTGAAGCAATGAATGTTTTGGAAATAATAACCTACAAATTTCACAGTGGAAACGTTTGGGCGACGTGTGTAATGTCACATGATATTCAAGATTGGAACTGTCAGAAAAATTGCATTTGCACATTTTGCAATGAAAGGGTTTTTCTTGAATGAAGCTTTGTGCATTGCGATCATCAGTGGAACTCTCAGAAGCATGAGATTCAGTTCCTTTACTGTCAAATGTTGTGTCATTGATGCTTTCCATGTTCTTATGTCTATACTTAAATCCACTTTTGATATCTATTCCTTGCAAAAATTTGATGATCAAAAGCAGAAATGTCAAGCAAGAACTCTTTGTCAATAAGTTTCAAGCTGTTCTTCAGTTTTAAGGATCGTTCCACAAAGATTAAGTATGCTTGTGTATTCCTTAATCTTTTTATCCTTTAAATCCAAGAAAATACATTGTGGGAGGGATCAAAGTTTACTTCTGACAAAAACTGATACTGTTTTGTATCATCTTGATTTCTGGGATTGATCTGCAAGCACAGATTACAAATCCTCCTTAGTCAGTCATATTCAGCAATAAATGAAACCTGAAAGTAAATCAAAATAGACATATATAAAAAAAATTGATCCAAAACTAATAGAAATTTCATGGTGTAATTTTCAATGTGCAAATTGATATACAGTTTAACAATAATAGAGAAAAAATTATATTATTTACACTTGTTACTTCTGGTTGATTCATGTATGAATAATTTGCTGTACCAATAGAAATTACATGGTGTATTTTGCAATTTAAGATCAAAATATTAATGTATTTTAATGACAAAAAGAAGCCCGATTTTTAAATTCTAGCTTGTTCATTATAAACATGTATTTATTAATTGTATGAAAATACTGTTCCTTACAAATTACTCTGCAGTTTTGTTTAACTATCAGACTTTATGATGTCTGGGCTATGAAAAAAAAACAACAAAGTTGTTCATGAGTAAACATTGACTGTAAGAAGCATATTCCAAATTTATGTTTATGTTGATTCTTGTTATTGTAGTTGAATAACAAAATTATCACTGGATCCATAAAGAGTAAGGTAGTTTATATAATACACTATTTACTGAGAAACAGATAAAAACAATCAGTTAAATTTAAATGATAAAATACACGTGATTATTGATAGTATTTACATTATTTATATTTGGACTATTGTCCTCATTTTTGTTGTTGCTATCACAACCTTTCAGCCATTGTGTGTGTCCTCCAACCTTCCTCAGCTCTATATCAATCTGGATAACCTACAGGGAATTCCGAACTGAACCTTTCTTTAAATCTATGAAGATAGACTATTCTTGTTCTGCTGTCCATGTCTAGGAATTTCTTGTCTAATTCTTATTTTTAATACTGTTCAGATATTGCTCACCTATTTGAGTCCAAGTACATACTGCTGGACCCAGAGATTGAACTCACAATCACCAAATTCACAAATCAACACTTTAACCCACGAGGCCATTGTCCCTGAGGAAGGCCAGAGGGCAGAACAGCTAAAATGTTCCGATAGCAACAACAAAGATGAGGACAATAGTCTGAATATAATGTAAATAATAATAACTCCACATCCCAGAAATTCAAACAGTGTTCAAAAGTGAATTCACAGGATGTAAGCAATTGTGTATGCATATAAAACATCAAGCATAAGAACTGAAACACTATAAAAATGTTTAATTTTTGCAAAGAAGCTATAAGTGTTCAACAATATCCTTTCAAGAATAGTATCTACACTTAATTTTTGTACAAAAGGAATTACTTGACAGTGCCCATCTCTTCTCCAGGTAATCTGAGACATGCTATCAGTAGCAGTTGTTCAATGTCCATGAAGCATCATGACATGCTAGTGATAAAACCTTTGTCAAGATATCTGACAATAGGATAGAATGTAGGGAAAGCTAAGTTCATGCCTTTCTCAAGGGAATAAATGTGAACTTTATTTGAAAACTGCTAAAGTAGCACTTGTTTTCTATCCTCCCTTTACTCATTAAACCATTCAATAGCAAAATAGAAACTTTTCCACAGCTAAAATGTCTCTAATTGCACTTTCCAACAAATGAAGTTTAGTCTTTCATCAGAAGCAACCACAATATAATACAAAAAATTATTTAGACTAGTATCCTCATTCCTACTGTTTTGATCACATTTAAGCTGATATGTTCTTTAGTTCTCCTCAAGTGTATCATTCATACTGAGTATCAGACATTCTTGCAAGATCAAAAAACATCAAGAGATAAAACCATGAAGTCAAGGCATGGCAGAACACTTGTGAAAAGAGCACAATTCTCTAAAATGAGGTACAAATAATAGGTGTGTAAAATAAAAGCAGCTACATATGATATAACATCGTCAGTACAACCTATGTGGCTTGCTGGTGTTTGGTGAGCTACAGTCATCGTTTTGCAGTGGGCCACATCAGCTGTCTTCAAACAAATACCTCAAAGTTGTGCTGTGTCGATTTTTCACTGGAAGGTTTGTTTGTAATAACATGGCACATCATGTGGGATCTGTACTGGCCTATTTTTATTGTTTAGAACAGGGAAATACTGCCAACCACTCATCAGCAACAGAGAGGGCACAATCAGTGAGAGAACTTCCCTACTCCACCCTATTTTTTAGGTCATCTGCAAGACAAAAACGTCACTCAACAAAGTTACAGGAGGAAATCATTGTCTTACCTGAAAATCTCACCTTGCTCATTCCTGATTAATTAATTTAAAGACCAATGAAATGTCAACAGCCATAGACTTTCATGTCTGCAAAAGAAATGGAGTGTCAAAAGGACAGTTTTTCCCATGATTCCACTTTTACCTTAATATGCAGATTGTCAAAGAGTGAATCTTTAGCAATGTTTATTGCTTAAAAAAGTGAAAAATTTTAATAAAACCTAAATATATGAAAGTGAATTTATACATTTTCTTTGTTCTTGAGAATTGACAACAAAAATAATAAACACTATTTATTTATTGGATTATTTACATTATTTATTATATAGTTTATTGGAATGGTTGGCAAAATATCAGCTAATTGCCAATTGATTCAAACTTTATAAAATGGTAAATAATAAAAATTTCCTTATAGCTGGTTCATATAATTTAGTAAATGTTTAAAAATTTATGAATAAAAATTTGTTTTCCTATTTATTTTTTTATAAATAACAAATATTGCATTGCATTAGACTCAATACAATTGTATTAGTTTTTATGTTGTAAATATAAAACTATTCTTGTATATAAACATTCTAATAAATAGTGTTTAATATTTTTGTTGTTATTTCTCAAGAATCAAAAAAATGTATAAATTCAATTTCATCACATGTTTAGGTTTTATTCCAATTTTAATTATCAATTTTTAAAATTCTAAACATTGCTGAGGAGTAATTAAAATAAAAACAGTGTCAGGGGAAAAACTGTCCTTTTGCCACTCCATTGTTTTGTGGGCACAAAAGTCCATGTTTGCTGAAAAGACTTTGACACATCCTGTTCTTTTCATACTTTCTTTTTTGCAAAACTTTTGACTGTCTCATATTTTGAAAATACAATATATTACCAACAACTGGTGTGACCATTAGTTAGGCAGTGTTTTTTTATTCTTAACCTTACTCTACTTTATTCTACACCCACAATGTTATAATGAGCCTGAAAAACTAATCCCGATGTTGCTGTTATAACTAAGAAATATTACTGTCAGTATGTGTTGGGAGAAGAAATTTTTCTCAATATTTATACTTATATGATTGTCCTCATCTTTGTTGTTATTATCACATTTTTGCTGTTGTGCCCTCAAGCTTTTAAGTTCTTGTTGATCCAAGTAACCGTCAGGGAATTTTGAACTGAGCCCTTTATTTAATCAACATGGACAGATTGTTCTTATTGTGCTATCCTTGTCTGGGGGAGATAACTCATCTTGCTCTTATTCAGTACTACACAGTTATTGCTCACTCCTGTTTCCACAGAAAATAAGTCTGCACTGCCTAGCTCAAGGATTGAACTGCCAATTACTATGTCTCCAAATTCACAAACCAAGGATATAGTGGAACAATAATAGCCAACTGTATTGAATGTCTGTTCTTAAAAATGATGTAGTTATAATAAATTTGATTAATAAAAGAAAAAAGAGAAACAATGATAGCGCATTTGAATGTAATATATGTTAAATGTCAGTAAGGTTTCAGCTTTCCTTACTGATACCCACTGTCTTTACCACTACTCTACCTCATCACTGTTTAACTTTCATCAGTATTTTTGACAATAGGAAAATGCTAAATAAACACTCATTTTTGTAATGTTTTACATAAGTTTTTTTGTTATTCATGGAAAATCAAGAAGAAAGATTGTCGGTGTTCTGGAAAGATGTAAAATAATGTTTTTAATGTAGGAATGCATTGAAAATCAAAAAGAAAAGCATTACAAATGGTCATGATATGTCTTGGGATTGATAGTAGAGTGGTTTCCTGTTGCCTTCTTGACAGTGGTTTATGGAGACACCACCTCAAGTTAGCTGGCCACTGACTCAGAGAGTGAAACTGCAGAAATTGAAGAAGCCTAACACAGCACCCAAACTGCAACATAACAAACTCCTGAGCAACCCAAACCTAAAAGAAAAATGTATGGACAATGTGAAAAGAAGATACAAAGGACACAATGGAAACTCGAAATGGGACACATTAAGAGATGCTTTAGTGACATCAGCAAACAATATCCCCCCAAAGGAGACAGGATGAAGAAGAAAAAACGAATGGATGACTGATGAAATTCTCAATATGATGGAAAAGAGACAGAAAACTCTGCCAAGGTACAGAAAAGAATACAGAAAATTACACAATCAAATAAGGACCAAATGCAAGCAAGTTAAAGAAGACTGGCTAAATGAAAAATGTACAGAAATAGATTGAGTACTACCAACAAAAGAGATATGCATAAACAAATAAGGGAATTAACAGGACAGAGGACATCCTCACCAACAGGCTGCTTAAAATCAAAGGATGGAACACTCATATTAGAGAAGGAAAAAAATTCTTCAATGCTGGAGCAAGTATATTGAAGAACTCTTTCACAACAAAAGAGATCAACCAGCAATACACAGAAATATCGACAGACTTGAAACTCTGAAAACCGAAGTAGAAGCTGCACTGGCCAAAGTGAACAGAAACAAGACAGCTGAGCCAAACAGAATTGTAACAGAGATGCTGACAGCCTTAGATGACTTTAGCATAGACATGATAACAGGAATAATAAATTAAATCTACAACAGCAGGGATATACTGGAAAACCTATCTTCATAGCAATGATTAAGAAACCAGGTGCAAACAAATGTGAACTCCACCAAACAATCAGCCTAATGAGCCAAAACTCATCACCTGTATTCTGAAGAATAGAGTGTGCAACAGAATCTAGCCAGAGTTAAGACAAGAACAGTGTGTGTTCGTTAAAGACACTGGAACAAGGAACACAATATTCATGCTCAGAATGTTATCAGAAAGAGCAATACAAATGCAGAAGTATGTGTATCCATGTTTCATAGATTATGCAAAGGCCTTCAACAATGTACACCACAAAGATCTGTTGGAACTACTCAGCAACCTTGATATAATCAGGAAAGATATTAGAATAATCAAGAACCTATACTAGCAGCAAACAGCATGCATATGCATAGAGAACAAGTTCAACAAATATACAAAAATAGAAAGTGACATAGGGCAAGGATGTGTCTTCTCACCGGACATGTTCAACCTATACAGCAAGTCAATTCTGAGAGAATTGCAAGCCCTACTGGAATTCAGCATTGGCAGCCACATTCTTAACAAGATAAGATATGCAGATGACACAGTACTGATAGCAGACATGGAAAAGAAATTACAAAATCTTCTACAGAAGGTAGCGAAGGAGAGTGAGAAGAAGGGACTAAGCATAAACTACAAGACAGAATGCATGGTCATCAGTCAAAGGATGAACCCAAAATGCAATTTGCAGGTCAGGAATACTAAAATCAAGCAGGTGCAGAAGTTTAAATATCTGGGAAGCATTTTGACAGAGGGCAGTAAGTGCAACACCAAGATCCGTACACATATTGGGATGACGAAGGACGCATTCTAAAAACTGGGCAAAGTATTGCAAGACAGGAGGATTTCTTTGGTAACAAAGAAAAGAGTACTGCACTGTTATGTGATATCTGAAATCCTTTAAAGCAATGAATGTTGGATGGTCTCCTCAAAGATGAAGAAAAGACTCAAGGCAACAGAGATGTAGCTCTACAGAAGGAAATCATGGACCAAGCGTGTGAGCAACAATGAGGTCTTAGAGAGGATGCAAACAAGGAGGAGGCTTATACTTAACATCAGGAAGAGGCAGCTGAAGGTTCTGAGACATGTAATGAGAGAGGAGGGCCTGGAGAATCTGATACAGGTCGAATAGAGGGAAAAAGAACAAAGGAAAACAATGCATGACATACCTGGCGGACTTAAGCTAGTAGATGACAGAACGTGGTCTGGGGGATTTGGCAGAGGGACGGAACTTGTTGAGAGCTGCAAGGGATAGGAGGGAAGTGCAGAGCCACGATCACCTACGTCCTGAAATGACATGTCACATAAAAAGAAAGAATTACCAGTGGTCAGGAATTAATGCAAGCTTTACTGATAGAATAGTGCTATTAAAAATTCAATCATATCAAAACATCCAGATGACAACACAGCTTAAAAAAATACCCAAACACTTAGAATACTAAGAAGATGTATTGTCCATTGAATTTGCACTTGCAGTGATAAACTGTCAACATGCAAATGAATGCCAGAACAAAGAAAAATTATTCAATTTTAAAAGTGTGTTTTTTGTTTTTTTATTCCTTATTGAGAAAATTGTGATTGCTGTATTTTTTCATTTTGATACTTGTAGTCAAGTTCTGTTTTCAGTCAAGATTTCCCCAAGAAAGATTTGGAGTTTTCTTCAACCTGGACAGACCTTTTTTGCCTATTTCCATGGGAACGTCGTCCAAGTGATTCTCTCGCTTGTCTTCACCCCCCCCACACACACACAGACACCTCTTCCTGTCCGTGGATGTTAAGTGGGAAAATACATTTCCACTTTCCAGTTAGGTTTTTTGGGGGTTTTTTTTTATTAACACAACAGATATAAATCAACTTTAAATTAAAAATATTGAATCATTACACAACAAAAGTGATTCCGAAATTAAATCTTATTTAATTTAATTTAATAAGCAAAAAAAAAAAAGTAACCCTACTTCACTCACGCGACAAATCTAAATAAAAATTCCCACATAAAATATTTTAGTTAGAATCATTAATCTTTTCTTTTTTTTTGGCAAATTTCAAAAGGATATTGTAAACATAAAGCATCCTACACACGATCCTTCTTGTGTTTAGTTTACCAAAAAGAAAAAGAAATAGCAAAATCTGCAAACAAAAACTCGATCATGGGGCAAAAGTGGCCTATGAAAAATGAAAACAACAGACTACCATTTAATAAGCAATAATAAAACCTGTTGGATTTTTTCAATATTATAAAGTATATTTTTTTATCAGATACCATTAAATAAATAAACAGATGTAGAAATATTGAGCTCAAATTAGTTTTACGATGTGAAATTAATAAACTATACTAAAGAAATAGAAAAATCTTTCTTTCACATCATGTTTCTTCCTCAATTTTTATTGCTTTTTTTTACAGTTTTCAAAGGTTTTATCTTGTCTAAACAAAATAAAAGGTTTATTTTTCATGTACAAATACTGAAAAGTGAAATGAACCAAAAGAGATGATCACTTTTTTTAAAAAAAAACAATTAACTTACCTTATTATTGTTAATGTTGTTTTTAACTCGGGAATATTGTCGATTCGATTGTTTGAAAATGAAATTAAAGAAATACTTCCATTTTTCTTTTTCAATAAATGAAAATTCGCAAAATAATTACACAATTCAAATTTAAAAACAAAATAAGTATATTTTCTGAATAAACCAAATCTTTAAATGATTGTCAAATTATTTTGGTCGCAGTTGTGAATAAATAACGCCTTTTTTTCTTTGGGAATCAAAATCGCTTTTCCATCGTTTTCGAGACAATCAATTTCAAATTCTGAATAAAAAAGACTTTTTTCAAATGTTAAAATGTCTTTTCTTCTAATGATTGTTTGAATGGAATTTAACAACTTCTCGTGTCTTCATAGCTTGTTTTATTTTCCTGTTTTGATCGTAAATGAATGTTTTTGTTTTTTACTTTGTTTTCGCCAGAAAGGTCAGTAGGCGGTGTAAACAGGGATTGGTTCCTCGTAAATACAATGACGTTATCATTCATGCATGACTCAGCAAGAGATACAAAAACTAAAACCTATGTCAATAAAAAAAACAGGAAAACTTTTCTTTACTAACGCTATTCGTCCCTTGAAGGACTTTATCAAGGTAAATGTCAAATGTCTCGTAGGGGGCGAAAGGTGTTCGTAACGAAAAATTTAAATTTGTCTATTATTAATTCATAGTTTTTTTTGTTTTTTTTTTCACAGATTTTTTTTAATATCTGAATTTTTACATAAAACTTTTGTACTCGTTTTTAATTTGATCCTGTCACGAGCATTAATGATTAGTTTTTGAACCAAGAAATGATTTTTGTGATATGTCTCCTTGTATAAGGTTGGTGCAAAGTTCTCGTGCACCCACCCAAATCTATGATACACCTCCCCACGTCTACTACATCTCAATTTTCATAAGGTAGCATTCATATAAAATACAAATTTTATTGTAACCTAATTAAGTACAGTAATGGATCAAATGCAATATAGGTAAACAATTCAACTAGAAAAATTGAAAATAAATAGAATACAAATTAGAGACATGTTATAAGAGCTCATTCCATCTTAAAAAAATCAACAATATTTTGCAGCAATTTTTAAAATCAATTTGAGATTTCTTTTAATAAAAATTTTAATAATTTTAATACATTAGACATTATGGATGAAAAATAGTGAATTTTATACACTAGTGTTTTTTCAAGAATCAGCGAGAGCAAAAATTCACAGATTTGGACAACAAAAAAGACTCCAGAATGATGTCAAAATCTGCAAAAATGTTTCATTTTACTAGTTAGTTATTCTTTGTTTAATTTGAAAGATATATAAATGACTGTAGAAAAAAGCAAATGTTAATAAGATGACAAGGGTCACAAAGCTCAAACTGGGGCCCCTAATCAGGCTTCCCGCTCAGTCTGTCAGGAATAGTATGCACTGGCTTTATGTATTAGTCATTTGCATTTTCCAACACCATATATGATATGTCAATATGATAAAACACATTTCCAGGAAGTGTTAGGATTACAGTCCAACCTTTGTAATCCAGCACCCTTGGAACGAGGCCACAAAAAATGACAGACAACAGAAATCACCCCTAAAAAAGCCCTATATAAACATAGTCTTGCCAGTTCATTCCACATATATATTGCTGCAATATCAAGTGTAGAACAAAGCTTAAAATAAGTAAATAAATAAATCATTAAAGCTTCGAAATAAAGTGTAAGTATGCAAAATGTGATTATCTTCCATTGGTTGAAATGAGGTCATGTAGGTTACATGACGACTGCTTAGTTATGTCACTTCATAGAGTGACAAAAGTGCCCATCCAGCAGTCAGTTTCCAGAAGTTAAACTAAGCAGTTGCCATATGGAGCAGCTCACAAGCCTGAGGCATCATTTTCCTACTGGAAAAGATGTCCTCACTAGAGACAAGATGATGATAAATCTTGCCTGCTTAAATTATAGAAATTATCTGTAGCTCAGTCCTCATATTGGGAAATATACATGACTTGCCATTTTATATTTTGAGAAATATGACCTCACTAGTGACATAGAAGATAAATCCAGCCTGCTCAAATCTCCGCTGGGGAAATATAAATATGGCTGCTCCACATGGCCTCACCGTTTTCCTGTTGGGATAATATGGTTTCTTGAGAAACATTGAAGAAACCTCCAGCTTGTTTGATTTCCCATTGGGAATTAATACAAGTAAGATTCTATGTATCTTCACCTTTTTTGTACTACTTGTTGTGGTATACATGTGTTATAGTTTCTCTGACTGGGATAAATGTATATGTTTGTATATAATTTTGTGTATGACTTAGTGGTATAAAACTCTCTGTGAACATAGTATGTTTATCATTCCTTTTGTTTTCAGTTATTGCATTCCATCTGTGTATTAAGATGCTATTATATCATGGATATAATAATGCCTATAATGGTGGAAATGCAAATTGAATGAATATTCCTTTTCTCCCATAACTCATCCATTAAAGGTTTTTATTGCTTCATGAAATACAAAGACAAAAAAAGCCTAAAACCAAAAAATAATATATCCTTACTCTCCTGAATGGGTAAATATGCAGCTATGTATAAGAAATGAATAAGACCATATGGCAAGAACACTCTGCTGCTGTCAGCTCATGTGGAAAATTGTAAACAACATGTGGTGCTGTCCTTGTATTTGCTCAACAAACTAATAGCAGTTGATTTTAAAAAATTATCAGATCACACACTAAAGGTGTTATACTGTATCAAGTTTCTATTTCCCCTGCATATGATGATTATCATTCTATGATAATTTTGCATAAAAACTTCTCAAAAACTAATGAAAAAAATATTATTAGATACTACCAAAATGACATAAAAAATAAATTACCATAAATCAGGGAATTATCTGATTTAAATGAAATATTCAACACTTATTTTATTCATTAATGCATGAATTGTATAATGTATAGCTTATTTTATTAGAAAACTTTGTAGAAATATTTTGGGTCGAGTCAGTTGCCACCCTACTTTGCCCCATTCCAATACATCATGAATACAATAATTTTAAAATTGGGTGGCATGACAAATATTTTCTTATATAGAAAAAAATCCCTAAAGATATTATTTCAATAAAAAAAAAAATTTGAATATCAAATCTGAACATGTTGAAAATTTGTCCTGAAATCTTACTAAAATAATTCAATAAAACTCAAAAAATAAATTTTTTGAGAGTTGGTACTTGCATAATTTTATAAAACACATTATTTTTTCAGATTTGACAAGGAAAAAATCTATAATGAATATTTATTTTTGAATAATACTTGTATTTTTTCAGTATGATTTTGAAATTTTTTGTTTGCTGATGACAAATATGATTATTTTTATTAAATAAAAACGAGTGGGAAAATTCAAAAAATGTTAAGATTGATGGGATTTACGCATCAGAAATATTTTTTAAAATTTTATTTTATATTATCTTTTAGAAACTATTAAAATTATTTTTCTGTACTGGAGATCAAAGAGGGGATAATTTAACAATTCTGAATTACCTCCCTTTCGGTTATACAACGTTAAAAAATAATTATGTATGATGTCTGGAATATTTTATGACATTGGTACTTGAAAGAAAACAAAGGGAACACAATTGATAACCAGCATCAATTCAATAAGTTTTTATTCAAAGTTTCTCAGGGTTTTTTTTCTTTTATAAAGGCAACTTTTTTAGTATAATAAATTTTCTTAAAATAATTATAAAGACATGATTTGGTGCAGTTATTTATTTCATATAAAAATATAAATACAGATTAAATGTCAAATATTAAAAAAAAAAAAAAGAAAAAAGAAAAAAAGAAAGAATAAATGTAATGGATAAAAAGATATTACTTCCTTTCATTATTTTTTATAAAATATTTTTATGTTATATAATTTTATCTAATATGATATTTATAAGATTATTTTTAAACATAAACAAAAGCAGTGTCTGTATTTTGACAGTTTTGCACTTTTATATTTAATTAAATTTGAGGAATCTTTTTTTGTAAAAATGGGTTTCTTGAGAGTAACAGCTCTTGTTTGACCTCTGAACTTGTTGACAAGTGGAATATACCTTGCTTTGTTCAAACAAGTTTTTCGCTATACTTTTACACATAGAGTAAATAATATTTTTTTGAAATTCTGTTAGATATTTCTTAATTTTACTAATTTTCTTTTAAACTAATTTTATTTGATTTTTAAGAGATTTTTAAAGTCTCTTTAATTTTCTGTCATCATTTTTCAATTAAAATGGTGAATCAATGATAGATCAACTGTGACAATGTTTTAAAAATGTCTTAAAATCTCATTGAAATGTGTCAAATCATTTTTTGTTTATTTTTATAGACTAGCTTTAGGCTATTATCTTTCAAATTGAACCAAACATTTACTAAAAAGGAGACATTTAAATTATTTTAATTGCGTTTTTAAGTTGTTTTAGCTCAAATTTCGGTGATAGCTAAATATTATCTACTAAGTTTGGTGAGGGTATGCTCCATCAGCTGAAGACTGTGTAGCAATAGAAAATCAAGGAAATCAAAATTTCACTATCTCTAAAAATAGATATGTAATCAGAGTCACCAGACCATAAAGCCATATTTCAACCAACCAATCAGAAAGCTTTCACAACCAGGATATAAGGCTATGAGCCAATGCGAATCAAAGCAGTACTTCCAAAGTGGATCCCTAGAGATGTAACAAAATGAAAAATCAACCTAAACTAGAATCGATGAATTAGATTTGTACATTCTACACATCATTATAACAAACATTGTTATACAATAACCTCAACAAATCCACCATAACTGCATAGCTTTTCAAAACTAAATTACAACTTTATCATTTACTAATAGTAATAACTGCAAAGATTTTTATGTCTTTTTAAAATGATAAAGATTATTGAGAGAATATACAGTAATAGCAGTATTAAGAGAAAAACTGTCTTTTTTGACACATCACTTTTTGCAGGTACATTTGTTAAACTTTGCCAAACCAAAATAAAATGTTGTAGGTTAGCAAACATAATTTAATGTGTTAGAAATCAAAAATCACGTTATTTTATGGCATAACAATAAGTAAAAGAAAAATAAAACTCTGAATAAAGAGACAAATAAAAAATAAAAATAGGAAAATACAGACATATTAAATATAACTCCAAACTATTGCCAGTTAGACAAAGCAAACTTTCATCTACCTTTCTGATCACTTTCCCTTTTTTGATCTTTTATGCCAATGCCAACTGTAAAGCCTAGAACTTTATGATGAGTTGAAAAGTCAATGACCAATAAAAACCCATTTTCTTACATGTACTATAAACATCTATTTACACCATATGCAAAACCACAAAGTTTGACAAAGAATCAAAATATCAAGAATTAATGAAAAATGCTGAACTTCTCACACATCATATAACTCACACATAATATATAACCAGGAGAAAAGTAAATAATTTTCTCCAGTCACATATTTCTCTTTGCACATAGGCATGTAATGAGATTGGTTCACCACAATTTTCATTTTCATTTGGTTGTTGACACAAAACAAAAAAAAACTTTCTTTCTTGCTCCTTACCAAATGTTTAACAATAATATGTCTGAAATAAATATTTAAATTTGTTGATATCAATTCATATGTTAATTTATGAAATGTAAATATCACTGTTGGCTTAACTTTCCTACTCCTTTCCTAATTAGTGTGTACTGTGCTTGGCTGACTGGTTATATCTCCCTTAATGGCCAGTCAGTACCCCTCCCTCTACAGAAAAAAGATTTGCAATAGATGAAGTGAAAAGAAGATGCATCCTGGAACTTTTTGCAACATGACAAGCTAGATTTGTGAATTGTACTTGATAGCTGCACTGAACACGGATCAAGTTCTGTAGATCCTTCTCCCTGCTCGTCTGTGCAAAACAACTTTTATTCAGGTATTTGACCACGCATGCAAATTAGTGATAGTTTTAATACCTAAACTGCAAATGGAGGCTCCAACCAGGCTGGTGAGACATCATGGCCTCATAGCCACAGGTAGGTTGAAATTACTTGGTCCTATTTCACCACATGAGTAAGGAGAGACTTTGTAATATTTACTGGCTTTCCTTTTCAGGAACACTTTGTTTGCATGTTCTCTAAAATAAAACATTTCATTTACATTCTTTCAACTTCTCCCTAGCCATCTTTACCCAAACCAATGTTTGGGTAAATATAGCAGGTATTATTAAGGCCTCCTACAGGTAAACCCAACACCACAATCAACATCAGAATGACAAATGTGAGTGTTTACACCCCTGTCCCACAAATCAACTGGGAGGCCACCAAACAAGTCACTGTAATAGCAGAAAACAAAAACAACTAAAAAAAAAAAAACCAGGTGAAAACTTATTTGCCCAATTTCAACCTGTAGGGGAGAGGATTGGGGGACTTCACTGAATCCTCACTCTACTTCAACACTATGGAAACTGTACCAACAGCACCACTGTCACCATGACAAATTCTGCCTCAACTCTCATCTTTTGAGATTTTTATTGTCTCAGGCTGCCACTGATTCATAAAAGAACCAGCCATTTGTTTCAGGGGCCTGTTTTAAAAACCAGGCACTTTAACCTTTTTCTTTTTCCTTATTTTCTCTTCACAGAGTGCTACCTGCTGTCTGCAACTTCAAGGTAATTGATCTTTGTTCTTGACTGTTGCAAAAAATGCATGCAACTGTTGCAGAGGTATGGTGTTAGAAAAAATAATATATATATATCAGAAGGTATTATTTGTGTTGGCTGTGTGAATATAGATTTGTTTAGCAAACTGTATGTTCTTTGAGTAGAATTCGTGTTGTCTTGATAAAAATCATAGATGTCAAATTTGAAGTGTATTTTGTTTGGTGAGTGAGTGAATTCAAAGTTTGGGATTATGTTAGGAAATCTAACTTCAAAAATTTGAATGGCATGAATTTGTTTAGTGAATTGTTTGAGGCCATGAAGCTCACTGTTAAGAGTTGAATAAGTTTCTGTTGCTTGTAGTTGATGAATTAAGTGATGTTCAATGTTCGTACATATATGTGTGTGCGTGTGTGTGTCATAGCATTTTCCCTTAAAGGGACAAACGTGACCTTTCCATAGAACTACATTACTGTGGGTCTGAGAAGATAGGAAAGAGAGAGAGTTGAAGATGTGTCCTTATATTTATAATGTTGTATGTCATGTGATAGGCTCAAGACACATAGACAGATTTTTGTCAGTAAATTAATTTTAACCATACAGATGTAGTGGAAAACAGCATTAATTGATCAATGAGGAGTCAGAGAAATATCAAGGCACTGTGATTCACTTTTTTTTACAGTTTGTCGATTGCAGTACTGTTACATAAGAAATGTATTGGAATCTTTTTTAACCAATGGAATTAGATCGCAAATAAAATATTATTAAATTGAAATAGGATTCTAAACAATCATGGAGCTCTTTGCCCTCAGCAGTAGTTTACTAAACAGCCCCTCTTACAAATTGAAAAAGAAGGTAAAATAGCAAAAAACATTACAAATTATTCAAAATTGGCTTCTTGAAAAAAAGAGTAAATCAAGAAAAATGAATTATTTGTTTTAAAATTTGGCTTGATAAAAATTAATATTATATTTATTTTTTAGCACCTGTAGTTTCTAAGCAATCATTCCACTACGTATTTATCAGGTTTGATGTTACTTCAGTAACTAAATGGGAACCAATTCTTTCAGCATAACTTGACTATAGTATAAGCGATTCATTTGACTTGAACCTGATCCTGAAATTGCTGTTCACAAGGAACTAGTTTCTACCGTCACCAGAGAATTACCTCCCCTGTTTGAGCACGAGTTGCATTGCTGTTGTTTGAAATTTAACACTTTCTTTTCTTTCATTTAACAACACAAAAAAAGAAATATCTTTGTTTTATGGACTTCAAAATGAGACAATCAAGTCAGAAATAACGGCACCCATTAAGAAAAGGTGAGTGTATTAATTATTTCACTAAAAAGATATTTTGTTTTTCTAAGTAATAATTTGCTTCAGTACACGATACAATTCATTCAGATTAGTTAGTAGATTTAGAATCCTAGTTTACTCAAGAAGTAACGAGCATTTATTTTTCATACTGTAAAAAAAATTCTAATTTTTACAATTTACAAAACCTATAATTTTCATTTGGAACATTTATTTAATTAATAATTCCTCCAAAATACCGCTAACCGGAACCCCCTTTTAAAAATAGTTTTTAAAAAGTTTAAAAAAATATTGAAATATAAAAATAAAATTGTATTGAAAATCCAATACTTTAAAAAAGAGATAAGTTATATACAATGTACATTGGTTGTAAAACTGAATATCATCTGTTTTAGCATTTCAAATGGTTTTAGTAACATCCATGAATCTTACAAGAAATTTAAAACCGATTTAAGGCCGATCAGCAGTTGTGTACAAAACAAATCTTTTGAAATGCTAAAAAAAAAAAAAAAAAAAAAAAACGACTATCCAGTAAATTTTAATTAGGGATAAGCATTCTGATTGTTCTTGGTTTTGTAAAGTGTTCAATTATTATTATTTACTTTTCGTCAGATCTTTAAATTTTGTCAAAGTTTTAAAGAAAAAAAAGTACCTAGTGTTGTTGACCGTTGACCATTAATAGATTTTGTTAAAAATTACATGTTGCACAAGGTCAACAAGCTTTACGATTTATGATTAGTAAATAATATAGTTTTAAATATTCTATTATTGAAACTTTTAAAAGATTTAAAATAAAAAAACTTTACAGATTATTCTAATTAAAAAAAATGGTAAATTTGCATTTTAACACCCGAGCGTCATTTACTGCTGAACTATTTTCTTTCATAAATTAGTACGCGCTTCCGTAAAGCGATTTTTTTGTACTTTTAAGAATAAAGTTAACTTTCAAATATATGTAAACATCGACAAATAAAAGAATAACAAAAGAAAAAAAGCACCTAACCCTAATTTGAAAGTTAACTTTCTTCTTAAAAAATTTTTTTTTTAAATTAAAGAATAACGAAAAAAAAACATCTAACCCTTAAAGTTAACTTTCATCTTAAAAAAATAAAATAAACTAAAAAAAAAAAAAAAAACCTAATCCTAATTTGAATGTTAACTACATGAATTACTGTGAAGTGAGTAAATTTATAGGCCCAAAATTGTATACGTCCAACGACGGAATTCAGCAGTGAATTACTTATCAATGTGCTGTTAATTGTTGACGAAAGACCAGGAAAAAGTCCGATTTTTTGGGGGTCGTTAACATCCAAAAAGGTAGATTTCTTTAATATCTAAATGTTGATTTGAGTTCAGCATATACATTTGCACGGAAATAAGACTATTTGGGAAAAATTTGAAGGGATATTAGCGCTCGGGTGTTAAAATGAAAATTTACCAAAAAAATTTCTATTTAAAAAAATGAAAAATCTAAAAATTCATTATTCATTGAGAAAATTTTTTTTCTTAAGAGAACTATTCTTAACATATGAATGCAATTAAAAAAAAAGCTTTTCTAATTAAATAATGTCTTAGTTTTATTGCATATTTTACAATTCAGAGCAGATTTTTGGTAAGATGGGGTGACGGGGGTCTAATTTTGAAAAAAACATTGATCGTTTAAAATAAATTCTCCAAGGAATTCTGTTTTTATAGTCATTAAAAATTATCTCGTTGAATTTCCCGAGTTTTTCATAAAATTGAGTAAGTGGGGTGTTACCGTGTTACATGTAAAATAAAGCTTTTCTCAAAAAAAAAAAAAAAAAAAGAAAAAGCATTTTGAAAATAATTAATTTTTGTGTATAAGTTCCTGAAAGTTTCATTAAAATCTGACAATTTTAAAATCTATGATGCTAAAAAAAATATATGCTTAGCTTATAGTCTGTACTGACTCAAGAAAAACAAGATTTTTAACCAGAATTTTGAATTTTCTACAAAGAATTTTAAAAAAATATATAACTAAATAATAAAAGGTCTTTCCGTTAATATAAATTTTTTTGATAAAACTTTTATTTTTTTCAAGTTTGTGACATTTTTTTAATCATAGTATGCTCTTTTTTTCATCAAATTAGTGGAGGTACCTACTCTACATGTAAATAATCTGCAATATTAATTGGAACTATTTATGCCCATACTTCTTTACTAACAAACATAAAATAAAATATTTTGAGTAGGTAATAAACTGATAAATAGATAAATGAATAAAAGCCTATGTGTATTCCCCATGAGAGTTTCATGAAGGTTTAAGATATTTTTGCAATTTCATTGGTTTTCTTTTCTTTCTGCTTGGGTTCCATATGTTTTTTTGGTTTTTACTTTTCCCATGAGATTCTCCAAGATGTTTTACAGTATTGTGAAATGTCTTTTGTTGGTGTAGTTTTTAAAAATGCCAAAACCCTTCTGCCGACTTTCACACAAAAAACCTTTTCGCAGCCATCCAGTCTGCTTCATATCTTCTGTATGACATATCACTCTCTTTTGCTGCCACAAACTGGCTTAACTACCTTCTGCCTGTTGTCCACTGATGCAAGTTCTTATATACACTCAGGAGTGGATTAAGCAAGCTTCAACTTTAAATTTACAAGGATGGAAACTAATGATGTGACAATTAATTGGAATCAAGAATTGGAAATATCAGAACTTTTTGGAGTATCAGAATAGAATAGATCATAACACTTATGATGTATTGTACTTGTGAAAAGAAAAAAAGAAAATATGCAAGTTTCTACTCAGTTTTCAAACTTTCCATAAAGTTTGCTGTTTCAGTTCAAAATAATTTTTTTATTTTTTATTTCTTTTTAAACATTAATTCACCCATTTAATATTATAAATTACTAATTTAATAATTATAATCAAAATTATGTAATAAACACAAAAATTTTGTGACAAAATGAATTCATGTTGTTATGTCGGGTTCTCTTTTAAGACAATTTTTTTTTTTTTTTAATTTATAAAAAAGAAAAAAAAAATGAATGTATGGAATTCACGCCAATGTCACATTTGATTTCTTCACATAAAAAAATTGACCTTGTGTCACAAATTATCCTTGTAGTGAGCCAGTTAAATTACAATTTGTTTTTTAATAGTTTTTATTAATCCATGAAATCATTTTTTAATCACAGTTATTAAAAAGATTTATTTTTGTTTACATTGCATACTATTATTATGTAAACAAAAATAAATCTTTTCACTAATCAAGACTTAAAAAACTAAACCTTTTTAGTTTTTATGAAGCTTTGTTTCTACGAAATTCATGTATTTCTTAAAATTTTATAGATTTAAAAAAATAAACTTTAATTTGAAGTTTCCTAAAAAAAGCTTTTTCACACAAAAGTTAAAAATTTGATTTCCATCAAAAATTGTATTTAATTTTATTTTACTATTTTTTTTTTTTTTTTTTTTTTTTTTTGGCATAATTGAACTTTCCTGTGTAAACTGTTACGGCATTTAAAATATTTTAAACTTTTTTCTCATTTATATTCCTCCTCAGAGCTAAATGAGATACAAGTTTTATAAGTAGAAGTGTATACTATAAAAAAACAAGTATTTTTATCCCATTTTTATCTGGTGGGATTTATAGTTTTTACTTTTTTATTTCCACTTTTAACATGATTTGTTTTAATATTTTTTAAATAAAACTAGTAAAATTTCATCTTCTAATCATCGAATAAATAACAAAAAAAAAAAATTGATTCCATGCAAAAAATACACATTTCCATTTCTCGTCTTTATGAAGATTTTAATCATTTTTAAAATCTTATTTTTATTTTAAATAATGCTTTGTAACTGTTGAATTGCGTACATTAATGATCAAATGGATATCGGTGATATTTAGCTTTCACTCAGTTTCGTAATACTTTTTAAATTTATTGTAAAGTTTGCTAAAATTGCATATATCTCTTTAAAAAAAAATCAAGGAATATGTTTTTATGTGTTGTTGCACTTTTACTTTTTTTCTTTTAACGAAAATGAAAAATTTTCTGATTCGTTTGAGAAATCATTAAATTTTTAGCTGTAAGAAATTTATTTTAAACAGTAAAATTTATTAGTGATTAAATTTTTTAGATAAGATTGAAAACCCTTTATTTATTTATTAAGTTGCTGTGATAATTCATGTCTGTAAGCAAATTCAAAATTTGCATTTATTTTTTATTCACTGTCCTGCAGGATTAGGTACTCCTTGTACTTTATCAACAAAATATATGCATGAGTTAAACCATAATGCCCTTTCTGCTTAGAGTATTATTAATGTTGCAATATTTTATATATATATATATATATATATATATATATATAATAGGGTGTCTCTTACGTTTGAAATGCATGCAGTAATTGAATTGTCACACCTAAGTTTGTCACATATAAGATTTTAAGGAGATTGCATAATAGAGGGTGCCTTTGCTTGTTAAAATTTAAATGGTGGACAAAAATAAACCCATTTTTATTTTACAATTAATAGCAAACTATTATTAGTTGATTCTTTACAAATTATACACTTTAGAAAACTAGAAACATTTTTTATCTGACAGTGAAAACTTTAAATTTCAACCAATGTTTATTATTTTCAAACCCCAATTATGGCAAGGGTATCCAATATCAAGCAGAAAAGTATAGTTTGGAAATTTTTTTAGAATTCCAATTCTGATGATAACCAAAGTAAAGCAATATGTTAACTGTCGCTAAGTAAGTACTCAAGTGATTTACATAAAGAAATCTTTATTGTTTAAACCCTTACCCAGTTTTTTTTTTTTTTTTTCATAAGCTTTTTCTTCATTTTTCTAACGTCCTGGGTATGTAAAACTACATCCGCGTCCTGGGTACGGCGATAAACTGCATCCAACAGCAAGGTTTCAATGTTTTCAGAAAAATAATGTTGCCAGCTCTAAGTTTTTGAAACAATAATGTAAAAATGTAATGTTGTCAGCTATGCGTTTTTTGTAAGAAAGTAATGTTGCCAGCTATACGTTTTTTGTTTTTTGTTTTTTTGTAAAAAACTAAAAGTAATGTTGCCAGCTATACGTTTGTTTTTGTTTTTTTGTAAAAAAGTAATGTTGCCAGCTATAAGTTTTTTTGTAAAAGAGTAATGTCGCCAGCTATGCATCTTTTTGTAAAAGAGTAATGTTGTCAGCTATGCGTTTTTTTTTTTTTTGTAAAAAAGTAATGTTGCCAGCTATACGTTTTTTTGTAAAAAAGTAATGTTGCCAGCTATACGTTTTTTTTGTAAAAAAGTAATGTTGCCAGCTATACGTTTTTTTGTAAAAAAGTAGGTACCTCCACGAAAATGTAAACAAACAGAGATAGCATGATGAAAAAGACGCCGAACTTGACGAAAACAATTTTTTATCGTCTAATGTTCATATTATTATTAAAGAGGAAAGATCAAAGTATTTTTGGGGTATTTTTTTACATTTTTTAATCGTTCCTAGCACGTCCGAAATTTTCGTTACAAATTTTTTTTTTTTTTTTTTTTTTTTTTTTTTTGTCACCAAAAAAGGACAGATAATCAATCATTTTCAATCATTTGTTAAAAAGATGAAAATCTGACTTTGATATTCTTTTAAAAATCAATTATCATTTTTTCAAAACTGATTTTAATAAAATCAGAAATTATAATGTTTATTTAAAATATTTTGAACCAAGCTTAACTTAGCTTCTGCGCCGAAAAAATGTAATTTGAAAATAAAACAAAGCAGGTCATAACCTTTCGCCTCGTTGACAGCTGTTGACAGCTATGATTCATGACGTTTAGATAACTTACGGGAGGATAATTCTTTCTACGGATGGAAGGAAGTGAAATTATTTAGATTTAAATGAACAAATTATTTACCTCGTTACTTTTAAGAAAAACTTTCAGCGCTCTAATTTTTTCATTTTTTTTTTTTTTTTTTGTACTTAGCTTTCATCTTTACGTTTACGATGCTTTATGGAAAATATAAAGAAATTAAAAAATAAGACTGTTAAGAGTGAGATTAAATTTCATAAGAAAGAGGTATCTATTATTTATACGTACCTTATGAATTTTTATCAGAAGTGTACATAAAATACTATAATTTTATGTACATTTATTAAATTTTACTGTGTTATTTGTATTTCCATTTATTTTGTTATTAATTTTGATATTTCATTTATGGAAAAATGACATAACTGAGATTAAAATCAAAATAAGATCATATAAATTAAAGTTTAGCAGTAGTTAAATTTCATATGTTACTGATACTTATAGGTACCCTTCTCAGTTGAAATTGAAAAATCAAATTAACTTCTCCATACGTGTTTCGCAAAAGTAAAGGCCTTAAGAGCGGAGAACAATGCTGAACTCAAATAATGCAACTAAATTGTATCCTGGTTGATCTTCCGTACTTTATAATTAACGCTCTATTATAAGCATAAAAGTTACATTTTTAATTACGTTGGCTAATCCGATTGGTCCAAACGATACAATTTTCAAAGCGCTAGACAATGGCGGTCTCATCTGGACACAATTGAAAGCTTGGCACTGCTTTTAACTAATTTTATAATATTTTTAAATACTTAATGTAAAAATCTATTATAATTAAAAGAAATAACAAATAATTGTATTAAAAATTCAATTTTCATTGAAAAAATTTTTTGCTTTCAGAAAATATTGTCCATATTCATAAAAACAAATAGAAGCAAATAAAAGCATTTGAAATTAAATAATATATTTGTTTTATTGAGTTTTGTATGTTACAATTCAGAGCTGATTTTCAGGTACGTTGGCCACAATTAAAAAAAAAAAAAATACATGATTTGCATTCTTCAAAGCCTTGTGCTTTTAACTATTGCAATTTGTAGGGGGCGGCAAGATCTAATTTCTAGAGTTTTTCATAAAATTAGTTATGGGGTGTTAATAAAAATGAAAAAAAAAAATTTCTGCCATGACTTTTATAAAAAACAACATATTTATAATAATTTTGATCATCTGTGAATAGTTTCTGAAAGTTTCATTAACATCTGACAATTATTTTTATTTTTACAAGATTTTCAAAATTAATGTGTGTAAATACAAAAAAAACGCGCTAAAATTATCTATGTTATTTACTACCCCTTGTTGCAACAAAGATAAACAAAGTTTTTAAATCAAAATTTAGAATATTCTAAAAAGATGTAAAAAATTTTGAAAAATAATTAAAAAAAAATTTGGTCTATCCTCTTCATAAAAACATAAGCATTTAGACGATAAAATTTTGTTTTCATAAAGTTTGGCGTCTTTTTCATCAGACTATGCTCTTTTTTTAGCGATTTCGTAGAGGTACCTATAAAAAAGTAATGTTGCCAGCTATACGTTTTTTTGTAAAAAAGTAATGTTGCCAGCTATACGTTTTTTTGTAAAAAAGTAATGTTGCCAGCTATACGTTTTTTTGTAAAAAAGTAATGTTGCCAGCTATACGTTTTTTTGTAAGAAAGTAATGTTGCCAGCTATACGTTTTTTTGTAAGAAAGTAATGTTGCCAGCTACTTACACTTTTTAATTATTATTTTATTTTATATAACTAATTAATAAAATGTTTTCCTAATTCATTCTTCAAACTTCAATAGAGTGTATTTTTTGAGAAAAAAATAAAATTATATTACCAAAAAATATTGTTACTTGGATAATAAATATTAATAATAACTTTAGTTTCAACACTTAGAGAAAAGCATGATTTAAGAAAAAGAAAAAATACAGTGTTTGACAATATTTTGACACTGTCAGTTGTCTTCAAGCTATGGTTAAAAATTGTATAAAAATATAAAAAATTATAAGTCTTTGTGAAAAAAATGACTGTACTGGTAATCAACATGTCAAAATGAATGAAACACAGCCAGCATTACATCAGTGATTTAACTTTAGTTTAACCCACTTTATTTCTATCTTAAAATTGATTGGAATCACTTTCTCTTTCCTTTTCTTTATCAATTCATTGATTTACAGGTTGCCACTCACCAATGTCCATCCCATTTCAATTGTTAATTATCAGCTTTGCTGATAATTAACATTTTTCAATTTTTAATTATCAGCTTTAAATAAATCTTATAAGAAACTAATGATTCCCTCTCTTATTTGTTCTATAACCTCCTTTACAATGAAAAGAACACACACATATATATATACACTCAGAAAAGTCTGCACCATTTGTAAATCCCTTTTTGTTACAGACTATTTTGAATACTTCAAAGTGTCAGTTAAACAAAAATTTTGCTTCAAAAATTTTATGATAATATACTTTACAATAAAAAGTTTAGCTTTTATGTAGGAAACAGACCAGCTGTTAGCAAACTGTAAATGTATGGATGTATATGTGTGCAGGGCCAGATTTAGGCCTTAAGAGGCCTCTGGGCTAATACAATTTGGGATCCCCTTCATTACATGTTTGCCCCATATGTCTATAAAAAAAAAAGATATATTTTTAGATGATGCATTTTTTAGTGTAAAACATGAAACACTTTACTAAAGTTTTTAATGATTTTGAAACTCCTCTATTTCATTAGCAACTTCATATTTTTTTATCTAAACTTTACGTCCTACAGAAATGTATCTAGAGTGAACAGCCTGTATTACATTGAAATTGTAGGATTAAAATTTGGTAGCAGAGCATTTTAAAAGACCCACTGCAACTAACACTCTAAATTGTTCCAAATTAGTTCAATTGTGCACCATTAAATCTGAAAATAAACAAATTCTCCTCTGTTCTTATATCTTTATTTTTTTAAATTTTATCAGGGGGCAAAAACTAGAGGTGTCCCCAAACCCCTGAACTGCAGTCCATGCTACCCCATATGTAAATCTGACACTGTGTTTGTGTTCAGGGAATATCTTATTATGAAATATTTTGTTAGAATTAAAATATATTAGTAATGGCCTGTTCTCTCATTTCATACTCAAAAGGTACTCCACTCTTATAGACTTGTGCCAGACTAAGCTAAGCTGAATAAACACTTAATGCTTATGTGTTCATGTCTGTCAAATTTGTATGATTAAAAGGTTAGGAAAATTTATGGAAAATGTTGCAGAAAGTGTTAATTTCTGCTTTGAAGAGGTTGTTAGTTTTGATTGCTTTTTAAAAGATTTCTATGTGTTTTTGTTTTCAGATTTGGTTGTCTGAGGATATCCAAATGGATTAGAAATAATATTTCACCAGTATTATCAAATTTCTACCAAAATCAATACTAAATGTAGTCAGCATCAAAAATTGCATAGCTACAAATGAGTAGTAATTTTTAGCTCTAAGGTTAAAAGTTTCTGCAAACAATTCTAGCAATAAAACTCTTTAAGGGGTCATTCCATGTCAATTCACCAGGGCATTCCACCCACCGACACCGAATTACTTAAAATTTGGCACAAATGTTCCCCTTCATGAGTTAGGAAAGTGTGCCAAATTATTTTGTGCTAGACTTTACCATTCCAATTTTAAGCTGGGGGTGTATAATTTTCCTATTTTGCCTCTAAATTAAGGCCATGCAACGTCACCGAATTTCAGTGTTTTTTAAAAATTAAAAATACTTCCATACCTTCAATATTTCTGAAATTTGGTATGTAGGGAAAATAAGAAGTGTAGAATCCAAATATTTAACCATTTCAAGCCTACACTTGATAGAAAATTTTATTTTGCTCATCCTAATACATGATCCCAAAATCAACAACTTTTCACCTATGTAGCTTATGGTCAGTCTATTGAAAATACGTCCTCTTCAATTTTCATAATATTTTTTGCCTAACATCTACTATGCCTGCTCAAGTTCACCAAAAGAATTTGTGAGGGTTTTATGTTTACTTTAGAAGATATGACCCTGCCAAGTTTAGAGTTTTTTTCCTACGTATGTGCAGGATTTCCGAGGAAGATTATAATTAAAGACAATCATCCTAATGCTCCATGACCTCTAGAATGTTGATATTGTGCTAACTTCTTAAACTATTCAATAAGATTGTTTTTATTAATTTAAAAAAAAAATATTATTTAAATATATTTTGCAGGTATTACTTTTTGTACAGATTGTCTTTAAAAAGCAGTAAACATTGGCTCATGTATGATAATCAACAGTGCATAGAAAATTTGTAAATGACAATTAACAAATGAAGTTAAAAGAAATTCTTTCTGTTTGTGTTTCTTTTAATTTTATCTTGGTAAATTATTTTTGTGAAACAAAAAAACATTTGATTTTTTTTTTCACTCTCAAAAAAAGTCATAAGATAAATGTAAATCTTTAAAACATAATATTTGAAGTTGGCACTTAACATATTTATATAGTTGAAGGAAATGCTTTCATTACTTTTTTTAAATTTTAATTTTTTAAATAATTTTTCAAAATTATTTTCCTGAAACATAAATGTTTGAATTTTGTTTCATTCAGAAGAAAGTCATAATAAAATTGAATATACAAAGAGTCTTTAAAAGATTACATTTAAACTACACTATGTACTAAATTTTGTTGTGCAAAAAGACTAAATTGTTTTGGACAATCTTTTGCAAAGATAATTTATCCATCTTGCATAAATGATAAACTCTATCATTTGTTGTTGTAGGAACATCAATAGTGTTCAGAATATTCATTAATGGTACAAAACATATATCCTTAAAATCTTTCCAGTAAAATGAATGTGATGGATGAGCTGGGTGGATGGACTTAATCAGCAAGTCCTTATTCTCCATATCAATTTCCTGGACCATGCCAATCCAAATTGTCACACTTGCAACAAACATATCCTGAAACAAAAGAATTTACTGGTTTTTCTTCAGCCCCAATAGAAAAGTCATATATTAGGTCATAGCTTTCATCTTCGCTACATTGTTTCATAGCTATTTTATCTCTGGTGTGTGGAATAAATTGATGAAAACTTCTTGTTTCTGGGACTGTGGATGCATTTTCGAATCTCATGGTGAGACTCCTCTTCACTTCTTCAACTTCTTTCTTTTCAACCAGAATAAATTTGATACCTTCAATTGCAGATTTACAATATTCAAACATAGATTCTGTGGAAAGGATTTGTTTGGTAGTTGGCCTTCGGAGACTTTCTTTTGACACTATCCTTTTCACTGTCCCACCTATGCTATCACACGGTTGTTTACCATGACTTGTTGCAAAGAAATTCCATTTTGCATTGATCCTAAATTCATTCTGATGGTTGCACAAATTGGCAAAGTTCTTAATTCTTGTATTGTGCTGCACAACAATCAGTAAAATACTCAATATTTTTTATGTTTGGCAAGGTAGCTTTGATTATCTCAATTTTTTTTCTGTACCATATAAACAAATGATACATCATGTGAGTTGTCACTCAACATAATGTAGAAACATTCACTTTGCATTGCATTTTCAAGATTAAAGTAGAGTACAACTGGATGTAAAGTACATTGTGAAGTATTCCAATGATAACTCTGGATCTCATATTGAACTATAAATTTGTAGTTCTCGGCAAAATCTCCCAGGAACAAAATTTCACTATCACTAATCTCCTCTTTTCTTTGCTTTAAGTACCTTGATTGTGATTTAGCCAAGTAAGAATGAGGTGCTAATTTATTCAGTTGCAAAACAACTAAATCAATGTAAGCTTGACAGCATTCCTTTTGTGTTGTCAAAGTTGATCGGTCAGTTGTTGTTCACTGGGAGAATTCTATTGATTCAGCATTATCAATATATCCTTCCATGGTGTCATAAAGAAATTTTTCAAGCTGCCCTGATGAATTAGGACAATTTGGGCACCTATGAATCATACACTCTCTGCTACTGATATTACAGACAATATATTTGCAGTAGTTCCAGTAATAATTTCATATTTTGGTGGATAGTTCATACACATACAACATGCATACCTGCACTACCAGCAAGGACACACCATTTTGGCCTTAGACTACAAAATTTTGAAAATCCCAAAGGTACTGTTGGGTTCTGTTGCTTGAATGCTCTGAAGAGCTCATTTAGGTTGCACAAGATGAGTCTTTTCTGCTGATGAATATAACGTAGTCTTTCCTGCCTGGCATCAGTCGAGTATGTTCATAATCTTGGTAAAATGCTTCCACTAACTGTGCAATATCAGCAGGAAAAGACTTGCCCCTTTTTGGTTCTGGCACAGCTAAAATACCTCTTTCCAAACACAATTTGAAAGCCTTGCATACAATGTGTTCTGAAACACCAAACACGTCCATGACTTTTTTGTGTGACTAGTCGGTAGAGGCAAATGTCAAGATCGGTATTTTGATTTTAGTTGATTCCACTGTCTTCACTTTTGCTACAAGAAGCTCTATCATTTTATCAAAGCACTTAGCTTTATCTAAAATCTCCTTTTTGATTTTTAAAGCCTCGTCATTCAACAGCTCATAGTCAACGTTTAATGACTTGGCTACTTTACATTGCATTGCAGAAAAAAAAATTTTCTCTTACCTAAAGTAGCTTTTCCTGAGTAATGAAGCCCTTTTGTTTTCAGTGGAGAAATTTCAGTAGCAGAGAAACATTCATTGATATTTCTCTTCTGTTTCTACAGAAGTACTTGTATCAAGCTCTTTCATTTCCTCGTCTGATAGACGTCTTAGTTCTTCATTATTACTACTCTTCTCTGACTCTGCAGAAGTACTTGCTTCAAGTTCTTGTATTTCCTCATGTCTTGGTTCTTCATCGGGAAGTAGTGGATTTGTTTTCGACAATTAGGGCAGAGTTTCTTGCCTGGGATTAATACCAACTTAGCCTTTATCTTGTCTGCCATCTCCAATGAAATTGGTTTCAAACCACCACTGACTTGCTTTTTATGATTTTTAAATGGATTACAACATCTCTTTTCAAGCCATTCATAGTCAACAAAGTCTGCTTGTGATGGTAACAGATAGTCTGTATTTTATCCTCATCAAGTCCTGTTATATAAGCAATAAGCTTTACATCCATTGCATCCAACTGATTAACTGAAATCAGTTCAACCTGTTTATCATTGAATAAACCATGACATGTTTCAACTGTTAGCACAGTACAAATAGAACAATTCATCTTTAACTGAAATAAGAAACTACTGTACTTCAAATCCAGTTTGCAAGTAAAAAATCCAAGTAATTAGAAAAATACCACCTTTCTTCTTGGATACTGGGTGGTAAGTGACAGTTGTTTCAGGACCAGACAGTGCATAGTGTAGTTTAAATGTAATCTTTTAAAGACTCTTTTATATTCAATTTTATTATAACTTTAAAACAAAATCAAATATTTTTGTTTCATGAAAATAATTTTGAAAAATTATTTAAAAAATTAAAATTTAAAAAAAGTAATGAAAGCATTTCCTTCAACTATTTAAATATGTTAAGTGCCAACTTCAAATATTATGTTTTAAAGATTTACATTTATCTTATGACCTTTTTTGAGAGTGAAAAAAATCAAATGTTTTTTTGTTTCACAAAAATAATTTACCAAGATAAAATTAAAAGAAACACAAACAGAAAGAATTTCTTTTAACTTCATTTGTTAATTGTCATTTACAAATTTTCTATGCACTGTTGATTATCATACATGAGCCAATGTTTACTGCTTTTTAAAGACAATCTATCTGTACAAAAAGTAATACCTGCAAAATATATTTAAATAATTTTTTTTTTTTTTAAATTAATAAAAACAATCTTATTGAATAGTTTAAGAAGTTAGCACAATATCAACATTCTAGAGGTCATGGAGCATTAGGATGATTGTCTTTAATTATAATCTTCCTCGGAAATCCTGCACATACGTAGGAAAAAAACTCTAAACTTGGCAGGGTCATATCTTCTAAAGTAAACATAAAACCCTCACAAATTTTTTTGGTGAACTTGAGCAGGCATTGTAGATGTTAGGCAAAAAATATGAAAATTGAAGAGGACATATTTTCAATAGACTGACCATAAGCTACATAGGTGAAAAGTTGTTGATTTTGGGATCATGTATTTGGATAAGCAAAATAAAATTTTCTATCAAGTGTAGGCTTGGAATAGTTAAATATTTGGATTCTACACATCTTATTTGCCCTACATACCAAATTTCAGAAATATTGAAGGTATAGAAGTATTTTTCTTTAATTTTTAAAAAACACTGAAATTCAGTGACATTGCACGGCCTTAATTTAGAAGCAAAATAGGTAAATTATACACCCCCAGCTTAAAATTGGAATGGTAAAGTCTAGCACAAAATAATTTGGCACATTTTCCTAACTCGTGAAGGGGAACATTTGTGCCAAATTTCAAGTAATTTGGTGTCGGTGGGTACAGATTTCAACTTTTTGCTGGTGTTTTGACATGGAATGACCCTAGGAGATCTTTGGAGAAATGGAAAACTCTGTATCCAAAGGTAGTGATACAATTAATTTGAAGAATTCTTTGCCAAAACCAGGAAAAAAAAACTTTTTATTGTGAGTTGTGCAATTGTCAATTTTCAAACACTTCCAACCTTGACTATCACATGAGTATCCACACCAGTCAAAAACCATTCCACTGTGAAATTTGCAGACTATTATTCTCTGACAGTTTTCAACTTGAAATACACATGGAAGCACATGCTGTTGAAAAATCTTTCCAATGTGATTTGTGTGGATCTGAGTTTTCTCAAAGATCAGTGCTTAAACGACACATACGGATTCACACACAAGAAAAACCTTTCAGCTGTGACTTTTGTGGTTCAAGGTTTTCTCAAAATTCACATCTTCAACAGCACAAGCGGATACATACTGGTGAGAAGCCATTCCACTGTAACTTGTGTAATTCCAAATTCTCTTACAGCACAGCGCTTAAAACTATTGTGCAAGTCCATACTGGCATCAAACCATTCAACTGTGATGTCTGTGGATCAAATTTTTCTTGAAATGAACATCTCAAAAGTCACATGCAGATGCACACAGGCGCAGAACCCTATGAGTGTGAGATTTGCAAATCAAAATTCTCAAGGAGTCATCATCTCAAAATTCACATCAGGACACACACTGGAGAGAAACCTTTCCAATGTGACATTTGTGAATCAAAATTTTCCAACAGTACAAATCTTAAATCCCATAAGCAAACACACAGGTGTAAGGCCTTTTCAATGTGAAGGTTGTGAGTCAAAGTTTTCAACTAGTTCCATTCTAAAAACACACATGCGAATACACACTGTGGAAAAGCCTTTCACTGTGAAATTTGTGGGATATAATTTTCTCACAGTGCAAGCCTAAAAAAACATTCTCTCACGCACCTAAGAAAGAAACATCTACTGTTAAATTAAGGTTGTAATTGTTTAAATTATTCAAATAGCATCACTTGATAGCCATAGCAGAGGGCAGAATGGAGATAAGGGGTGAATTTCAAAAACAGAACATTATATAATTAAAGTAAAAATTAAATGTTAACTATTATAGTATATAGAAATGCAAAAACCATTATCAGAATTTTCAGTTTTGATTTGGGGCCATTTTCTCAAGAAAACTCTTGAACATCCAAATTTGTGGCATTGAATATTCAGCACTGAAATTTTCCTGAAAGCTAGGTAATACTCATGTCATTCTATATTACTGGGCTACTCATAGGGCAATTAAAGGTCTATTTCAAAATGTTTGAATTTCAAAAATTTTGTGATATTAAAAATTAGGCAGATTTGTAATACATAACTTTTTCATTAATTTTGTAGCATAAAAATATTACATTTGCTTCTATTTTGTTTTAAAATACTTTTTAGAAAATAAAACAGAAATTAGTCATAAAATATTAACTTTTATCATCAATATATTTGCTCTAATAACAATATCACGGAGAAAAAAACATTAAATTAATTTTGTGTAGTAATGGCATATTTAAATAAAATTTCCTGTAAAAACAACCAAGGGAAATGTCTGTTTAAAATCAAACAAAATCAAAACATAAAATATTAAAATTATTTCTTTAACTTGAATAAAATTTTACATCTTTGGGTTATAAGCATACAGCCTTGTCTAGATCTTCATTTTTTTTTAATTTTCCAGTGTAGAAAGCAACATTACAATCTAAGCTTTTCTAACTTCTCATAATGCTCTCTTCCCACAATATTTTTTTATAAAAGAAATTGCTGCCTGCCACTGCTTCTATCTCTCCCCCACCACAATGTAAATGACATTTTCTTTTCTTTTCTTCATTCAAACTACAGGCTCCCGTGATCCTATAAGATCATTTCACACAACACAGTCGTCTGCCAAGATCAGCACTCTCTCTCTCTCTCTCTCTCTCTGCAGTCTTTGTGTTGGTGCCATTTCATTTCTATCTCCTCCATGTTCAGAATTCACATACTCATCATCTGCATGAACCAATCACCTTAAATCCTAAATATGCTGTGGCATACCATGAACGGTCAGGTTGTTAGGTGCTTGCACTCCAGTCACCACCCCTCTAGCCCACTGTATTGTTCACTGTGCATTTGGTGGCTTCACCCAAATCTTTTCCCCTATTTGGATTCTAGCCTCGAGTTCCTCATCAGTATTCAGGGATATATCTTTCGAGTACCTCTATTCGTAGGTTTGTGATACCGTCTTCTTTCTCTGTTTGATCTTAGATGCCATGTTGTACCAAAATGTCACTTCAACAGGCAATATCACTCTTCTCTTGGCTATTGCTTTCATGGTCTGATAGTGTCACTCCACTATTCCATTTACCCCTGGGCTATGTAGTATCTTATTTTCCATTTTTCAAGCATTGCTTGGAGAAGTTCCGGGCAGAAAACCATGCCATTGTCCATTACCACCTCCACTACTTGACCTCATTCAAGAATTCTTCTCCAGTTTTTCTGCAGCCACAGCTACTGTTTCTGCATGCAATTTGCTCCATATTGTCAGATACCAAGGTCCACAGTCAATCATTGACAAGTATACACCCTCATGATAATGTGTTATATCAACAGCTAACTTCATCCAATTCTTTCTCATTCCAATCTAACTAGGATCATGCACATTCAGAGTAGGGCCAGTCAATTGATATCTGAGGCAGTTACTGACTACCCTCTGGACTTCTTCACTTTTTATGATTGGGTCGATT
Organism: Acanthosepion lycidas; assembly: GCA_963932145.1. NCBI lineage: Eukaryota > Metazoa > Mollusca > Cephalopoda > Sepiida > Sepiidae > Acanthosepion > Acanthosepion lycidas. The sequence goes on from OZ010575.1 coordinate 921,048, forward strand.
TTTCACACCAAATATAAGAGTCCTGTCCACTCCCATATGATGCATACTGTGCAACTCTTCTTTGATCCCAAGACAGCATTCTGGAGGTAGGCCCACTTAAGATCCACAATCATAGTTCCTTCCCCCCACCATCTGTCTTCGCTTTCTCATCTTTTCGTCACACATATTATATTGCGCCCAGTATGGCACTCTACATAACTGTTCAATTCCCAAAAATCTAATACTGTCCTGACTTTTCCTTTTGTAGCTTGGACCACTGCCATCAATGGTAACGCTCCTTTTACTTCACCCTTCCATGGCAAGAGAGTACCCTCTGTAATCCATCTTTCCACCACCTTCTCTACACTTTTTCTTCCTTTCAAGGAATTCTTGTAGTATTCCACCTTGTTTTTTTTTTAATACTGGAGACTCTCTTATCCAGTTTCATCCCACAGTCTTCAATTTTGAAAGAGTTCAGAATTTGGACAGCTGCAGCACAGTGTACCTCTCCAAACTTCACCTTGCCATTTTTTATTCACACTTTCCAGCTTAATTATCACATTTATTCTAACAACAATGTCAATCCCTTCAATGACATGATCAACAATAATTATCTCCATTTTTATCTTTGTTCTACCTACTTTTATCTCCACCTGCCAGGTTCCTTTACATTTTACCTCTTTTCCATCAACTGTTTTTACAGCACCACTGGCACTCCATCTGTTCACAAGCTTGGGATTAAGTAAAGTTGTGCAGCCACTATCACACCACCCACTGAAAATTCTATGATTGGTAGAGGTTGGTATTGTGCCTGGTTCGACAAGGTAGCTACTGACGCAGAAGCTCCCTCTTGCTCGTTTCACTGACCCTGAGGGCAATATCTTACAATATGCCCCAATCTCTCACAATTGTAGCACATTACTTTTGTTTTCTGTGGCTCCTTTCAGTCTCTAATTAGGTGTGATCCCTAACATCTATAGCACCTAATTTTCAATGATTCCATATGACCTTTGTTTTCTTTTGGTCCCATACTTTGTGCAATCACTTCCACTGTTCTTGGCTCTTGAATTCTTTTGCTGACTGCCTTGTGGATGGTATCATTTCATAGAGGGTCCATATTTTCTCTACCAAACACTTGTTGCAGCACCAGAGATACATCACACAGGAACCCCTCACAAAAGCTAGTTTCATCATCTGATCCAGTCTTCTCCCTAGATATTCTGCCAACCCTAGCAGCCTTTTGATATTATTGACTTAGATGTCCACTAATTCCCATGTTCTTCTCTTAAACTTTTCATAAGCTTCAAAGGACCCTTCAGGGAATACTTTCTTCAGTCTGGTATCTATCATATCCTCATCACTCATTTCAAGGTAGAGGGCAAGTGTATTTCCTTGTAGAAAAAGTGGAAGGAAACTAGCAAGGTCTGGCACTTTTTGAAGCTTGGTGACTAATTTCACTTTCTTTATCCATGTAACTATATCATCTCCACTAAACAGTGGTATTACATCTCTACCCAATCTCACCATTCCAGACTCCATATTGCCAAAATAGCTTGTGGTTCAAAAAATAAAAAAAAGTTCTAGGATCAGAATCCTCTCGTCCTTCTCTTAAAACTCTTCTTTCTCACAACCTTTCTCATATAAGACAAAAGAAAAAGATGCCAACTCCTATTTTCAGAAGACCTTTATAGCTTCCTTCCCATTATTCTCTCTTACAATATCTTTCTATAAAAGAAATAACCCGCTGTTACTGCTTCTTTCTCTTTCCCCTCATCACCACAAGGTAAGAAATCAGATGTTCAGTAACATCCATTTCATATTTCATGTGAACTGATTTATTTGGCATCTGTTCATGGAAGGAAAAGTTACTTTTATGGTTAGTAAATGAAGTTCAAACTATACTTGCTTATATTATTTTCCACTAATGTCCTTGATGAAGGCATAAACTCAAATCTTCCTGTGATCTCATATAAGCTATAATGCTTGATGCAAGAAAAGTGGTTAAGTGGGTGCTTGGGTAATCCACTTTTTAATTATTACATTAATTGGCAAGTCACTGCCAGTAAAATAGCTGATGCCTCCATTTTCGTCCTTAACATATGAAAGCCAGAATTTATACATAAGTCATTCCAAAATAATGTCTATTATGTTGTCCTTTGCTGAGCTGATGGTATGATGGCAGAAGCTGAACTTCCTCACTAATCTCATTTTTTTTTTTTTTTTTGCCTTGTTATAGATGTCACTTGAAAAGAAATAACTACGAAGTAGCTGGGTGTTACTGAATTCCTCCAAGCTAAAAAAAAAAAAAAAAATGTATCCATTTGCATTCATCAATGCTTTCTAAACATTTACAGAGACCAAACAGCGAATGTGAGAAACAGACTGCAGATAGTGCATTTCAACAGATGTATTTCAGAAACCATGTTCCAGGCAGCTTTGCACAGCTGTTAACACACAAAATGCAGGCTCTTGTCCATCAGTGGCCAAAGTTCAGAACCAATGTTGGTGATTGTGTTAAATAGTGCTTTGTTGCTGAAAACCTGCTCTATCTGACAGTAATATTTTGCTCCTTGTATGTTCGATTTTCTGTGAAAATAAACAGGTGGGATTACTTTCAGAGCCTTCCTTTCACAAGTTGAAGACCTCAGAAATTGTTTTAAAAATCCTGTAGCTTGTTACACTCTATAATCTTCCATAAATTCTTGATATTTCTGCTTGAATTTCTAGGATGAAAAATTATCATTATTGTGTATGAATCTATTTGAAATATCTTCATCCTTGTCTATTACCCTCTTTCCATACAGGATAGATTAACACAGAAAAAAAATCACCAATACAAAATATCCCTTAGCACAGACAGAAGAATATGAACATTCTTTCCCTGAGGATTGAATAAAATGCTCTATTGGAGATACTCAGATGATACAGACACGAAAACAGGTGATGGTTCAAATGGCTGATGCTGTAAACATAACGACCAAAATAAGAATATTGAATATTGATCCAAATAGATTCATGTGATTAACTTAAAATCTGTATCATTTGTAAGTTGATTCCATGAATCTATTTGGATCAATGTTCTTATATTGAAAAACTTCTTGCTGCTTTTTTTTTTTAATCAGTTATCCTCATGCAAAGCAATAATGCCACTGAGACACAAGGGAGTTACTGAGAGTGAAAGATGATGAGAACAGACAGTAAAAGAAAAGGCTTCAGAAAGACATAACATGGTGATTGATGTTGCATTTAAACTTTTGAAGGTAACAGGAAAACAAGAAGCCAGATGAGTTGAACAAGCAAGAAAAGAAACTGTTAGAATATACAGTTACATCTCTCAACAGTAAAATGATGAAACTTAGTACCATGTCTAAATTCATGGAGTTGAGATACCAAGGGGGAAAGTCCATTCATACAAGTGCCATGAAAATATTTGTAGAAAAGACAGAGGGAATCCACATCACTGATGGGAAATTGACTGAAGTCAAGATACCAGATCAGAAACAATAACATTACAGACCCTTCTTTGTATTTTTTTCAAGAATCTTGAGATATAAAGTAGGAATACTAAAACAGATGTGGCAGCAATATTTAATGCACAGACAAATGATAGATCGTTTCTGGTGAGAAAAATTGTCTAGAATGAATACATTGAACCAACTTTCCTAGCAGCAGACCAAGCAATTGATTCAATATAATCTTTCCACTTATTATCAGCAGAGAATGTTAGCCAATGAATCACTCCTCGTGAAATTAAAACTAAAATAAAAGCTTCAAGAAACATTTTTCATTTTAAACCTTAGGTATCAAATTTCTTTGCATTATTTTGTTTATTTACCTGTTATTTTTATATAATTTCATATTTTGTTTTTATTATATAAATTTTTATAAGACCAAAGAGTACAGTGGCTGGAACATGATGAAAACAAACATGACAAAGAAACAAGTTTCAATGAATAAGAAATACAATATTTGTTTTTCTTTTTCACAAACTTTTTTTTTTTTGCCAGATATAAGAAATTTTGGCAGGTACTTTGACATAGTGTAGCAAACTTGACTCGCTAGATCAATTATGCCTGAGTATTGAATTCAATACTCACTGAGTGCTCCATGCTTTCAGGCTTGTGCCACAAGTAAGCTACACTTGTCAGATTCAGCAGTTTGGCAACTGGAAGTGAATTAGCTCCATCACATATTTCTTATTACCAGTATTTTTGAATTCTGACAAAACCTTTAATTTTTTTGGAAATCATGTATTTTAAATGCATTTATGAACCATTTCTAAATATTCATAAGAACCTTACTTTATAGAAAAGATGATTTCAAACTATCTACTTAACTTGGCTCATCTTCTGTTTGTTCATGAAATTAAGTGACTGTACTGACATTATATATACATAGATTTTTTTTTTTTTTTTATTCCTTTTCTTTGTCGTCACTCCAGATTAGCAGTGAGTCATTTCATCTTTCTGTTGAACCACTCAGCCCATTGCTTAGCTTAAATTTGTTCTTGTCGCTTTGCTAATTTATTCATTTACATTGTTTTTGCATGTTAATCTTTTAACATTTGTTTGCAGAAATATTATTATGCTGGCTAATGCTATCATGTTAGTTACTTAGTAACTATGCTACATTTGGCACCTTTTTTTCAGCACATCACCATATTAGATTCTAATTAGCACTTCGATTTGGTTTCCCACCATTTTCTGGATTTACTTAACAGCAATGCATTATTTGACATCTTCATTCAGCATGCTGCCATCTTGGACTTTTACTTACCAGTCCAAACTCAATTTATGTAAGTGATTTCATTTATACTTTTTTCTATGAACTGTGATTTGTCATTTACCGAAGCATTGTTAATTTCAATATCGAGTTTCAACTACAAACTTTTCATCAAGGACTATATTAAACATGAACATGTCCAAAGACTTACCACTTGCACATGCTTACTTTGTTCTCTTTCAGGACTATTAAATTAACCATATTTGCATATATACACACACACACACACACACACACACACACACACACACACTTTGGAAGTTTTTTATTTGTTTTATTATTTCAGCACTTACCAGAAATCTTTCAGTTCTTACAAATTAACAATTGTAGATATTCTAAAAATGTTGTTAGTTGTTACCAACAATAAATTTTTGGCTTTTAATTAAGAACTCTACCTTTTGTTTTGTTTCGGTTTGGGTGTCAATTTCTTCCTTTATATTTTATTTAAGTGGCAACCCACTACAGCTTACAAAATCACTAGGGCACTTTGATGTGGTGTGATGGTTAGCAAGTTTGTCTCATTAGATCAATTACAACTGAATAGGAAGTTTAATCCTTACTGGGTGCTCCATAACTTCGGCCTTGTGCCACATGGAATTTTTTAGTTTGCTTGAATTTAAAATGGAAATAAACCTGATTGGGGAAAATTTTGCAGATCAATAAAAATAGTAAAATCCCATTTTTGCTCAATTGTAAAATAAAGTTTTCTCTCAGCTTTTTAAGTTCTATTAGGTTGGTTCAAAAATAATGTCGGTTTTGATGTTAAATAATATTAAATCTAATATTAAATAATACGTCAAAAACCAACTTTATTTTTGCACCAACCTAATAGATACAGTGATATAAGAGAGTTGTCGGGACCGGAGAAGAAATCTCTTACATCCGGGTTTGGTCTATATTTTGTTTGTGTAAAGTATGGCTCTAATTTGGGACCAGAGAAAATCTCTTATATCCGGGTTACACTGTAATTTTAAAAAAAACTGGCTGTTAGTGTTGATTAATATAATTTTGCCCAAAAGTTTTTTTATTTTGTCGTATTCACAAATAAAGTTAATCTATAACTCCTACTTTGCTCATGAAGAAACCTATTACTGTTACGTAGAACAAAGAAGACAGCAAGGATAGAATAACCTTTTCTTAAGGCTTTACTGAACTTAATTCACAGCAGTCAGTAATCAACAAAGGAAAGAATTCAATTATTTATTTGTATGATAAATACAAAATGCGGCACAAGGCCTAAAAGGGGGATGGGGAAGGACGGTCTTCATCTGTCTTAATTCTAAACTTAGCTAGTCACAGACAGCACATTCACTCCTACCTTTCTTACTACGTCCACCATAATTCCTCAAATTCTCTACGATGTCCTAACTAGACCACTTATGTACAATTATTGTTCGTGGGGGGGAGGGTCGAAATTAACAACTTTTAAAAATGATCCCCAAATGAATATTTACAATGTGCTTTAAATATTTACATTAAACTAAACAAAACTGTGTTAGTAATAAAAACCCCCACAAACCATGAATGTGGCAGAAACATCAGTTCACCGGACAAATCAATGCGGGACTATGAAGAAATGAAAAAAGCATTCATACCTCCAAGCATTCACTCAGGCACACACATTCATACACAACAACAAATACGAAAAATCACACTCACGAAACGAAAGGCGTCCCGCATCCACCAGAGAACTGACATCACTGACCACCTAACGAGGGAGGGGATGGGGAATTAAACAAAAAAAAAAAAAAGTGGACAGAAATAAAAGGGACCAATGAGCAGGCACACCCTAGCTAAGTTAACCAAAAAAAAAAAAAAAAAACGAAAACTAAAGGATCAAATTCAAAAACTAAACTAGCCTAATATCTGGATGGGTTACTAAACTAACCTAATATCTGGATGGGTTACTAAACTAACCTAATATCTGGATGGATTGCCTATGTTCAACCCTATTAGGACAAAATTCTGTACCTAACCGACATTCAAATGCCACTCTAGGTTAGCCCCTCTCACTCTACACATTCGCGCAAGATTCACCCACCTTTTGCCAAATTCCGATGAGGTGAGCCGCCGCCTATCCGACCTAATCTTGACTTTAAGCTGATGCTTAAAGAACAAGATCAGTTGGGAAGAGGTGAACTTCTCGCCCACATGGAATCCCTTCTGACGCGTCGTCCAAATCATGACTCTCATAATCCCTAGTAAGCAACAGAACACAGTGTTCAGCTTTCGTCAATTGCGGCACCACATTGCTACAAACAGAACTGGCTTCCAGGACAAAGAACTTTCCCTGCAGCATGCGAACCATGAGGCCTTCAACAAACCTGCACAACGGCACTACCGTCTTGCACTGAAAAAAAGGCGTGACCAATGGTCTCGACCTCCCCAGTACAGCGACGACAGTTTGGATATTTCTCCAAGCCCAGTACAGCGACGACAGTTTGGATATTTCTCCAAGCCTGCTGAACAAAGTCTCTTGCCGACCCAGAGGGCCCCACGAATCATCAGCCAGGTGAGTGATGCCTCATCATTATTGAGACATTTCAACCCAGGCGCCCAAGGCCATATCGAGCGAGTCTCCTGCTTCGTAAGACCGAGCTCGTCGATCAGACAATCTTGAACGGACCCCCTAACTAACAATTGATACAATGCCTTACGAGACAACGCCTGGGCGTCGGAGAGGCCATCCGTCGTCCGTAAGCGGAGCTTCAGAGCACTACGACATTCGCTGTAGAAGGAGCACTCGGCACGAGGTCTACGGCCGGCCTCCTCCTCGCACGAGTGCACACTTCTCAGGGAAGGGAAATGTTTTCGGACATCTTTCCAAAAGGTGCCCACCTCATCCAATCCACGACACATTCGATCTAGAAAGGTAATGCGAAGCATATATTGACGAATCTCAATGCTAGGCATACCCAGACCGCCCTCAGAGGGATGAAGGCAACAGATCTCGCGAGATACCAAAGGGGCCTTGTCTCTCCACAAGAAAGAGAACAAGGTCCGGACTAATGACATTAGTCTGGCATACGGGAGTGGAAGCACAGAGAGTCGGTAAAGGAGGATCGGAAAGAATTCAGAATGAAAAGGAAGAAGAACGCAGCTTTTAAAGAGGAAAGGGAACGTGTGAAAAGTCACGTGGGCAAGAAAGTTAGTTTCCTTTTTTTTTTTTTTTTTAACGAAAATATAACATTCTCCCCCCACTTGCAAAAGAGATTGAAAAAGTTTTATAAATCCAGTCGTTGGATTGGTCTACGAATCCTGCTAGATCGGCGTGGAGGCAGTTCACCACTGGAAGAGCCAGACCTCTGAGAAGGCTGACTTTCTGGCTATTATTCACAGATTCATTTTCTGTATAAGGTGAAGAAATATTAACGGGACCTGTATCAGGCAAAAGGGTTGAATCTGCATGGTCCACGTCGGGTTGAGTATTTTCAGGTCTTCTTCTGTCTTAAATCTAAACTTAGCTAGTCCCAGACACGGACCCAAACAAACTAACAATATTCCAATCACCAAAACAACACATTCACTCCTACCTTTACTACGTCCACCATAATGCCTCAAATTCTCTATGAAGTCTTAACTAGTCCCCTTATGTACAAACATTGTCTGTGGGGGGAGGGTCAATAAAACAACAACTTTTAAAAGATCCCCAAATGAGTATATACAATATGACTTAAGTATTTACAATAAAAACTAAACAAAACTGTGTTAGTAATAAAACCCCCCACAAACCATAAATGTGACAGAAAACATCAGTTAACTAGACGAAATCAATGCGGGGCTAAGGAAAATAAGAAAAAACATTCATTCCTCCAAGCATTCGCACAGACACACACACATTCATACACAACAACAAATACGAAAAACGAAAGGCGCCCCGCATCCACCAGAGAACTGATGTCACTGACCACCTAACGAGGAAGGGGATGGGGAATTAAACAAAGGAAAAATAGGGACAGAAATAAAAGGGACCAATGCGCATGCATACCCTAGCTAAGTTTTTGGGTCCATTGCAATTTTTTCACCATAAAAATCAAAATGCGCATGCGCTAGTATGCAGCAAAAAAGTGGCGGTTTATTGGTAACCACGAAAACAAGCTTCTTTTTTTTTTTTGTTCATATTTTTTTTTTTTAATGGACATTAAAATAGAAATTTCTGCAAAATTTTAAACCGTTAAAACTAAAAGGTATGCTATTTTTTATTAATTAGTATAAACTTAAAAAAAACTGCTGTTGATTTTTTTAATTTTTTTACTTGTTATTCAAGATTTAATTGTTACTTGAATGTTGGCTAAATTAATGAATTAAAAATGCTGTACTATTTAAAAAGTAAAAACCCTCTTTTTTTCCAACTTATTTCAATCTTTTTGCCGTTTTTTTTCTCCGACAGAAAGAAAATCTGTTTATTTTTTTGTTCTCGACCTTGTTTTAAATAAACGAAAACGAAACATCATTTTTTAAAGATATTGTTTTTTTTTACCTCGTTGAACTGAAAGGAAATATTGTTTTTTTTTTTTGTAGTTTAAAATAAATCGAATTGAGGGAATGACAAACAAAGAGTTAACCAAGGGTCCAAGAAGACTATATTGATTTTATTTTTTCCCTTAACAAAGAAAATTCCTGAAATCAACGGTAAGTTTAAAAAAATAATTATTTCGGTTTTTGTTTGTGTCTTGTTATTGATTGAAAAGAAAGTTTCAAAACGATAAAGAAATTTTTGAATTTGATTTATAAATTATATTAAGTTAAAATAAAGAGTTTATGTAGAAATGCAAAAAATAAATTGTAAGAAATTTCATTCAGATTGTTACACATAATTGTTTGTCGAAATAAAATAAAATTTTTTATTTACTTTTTTTTTTGTTGACAAAATTGAAAATAAATATATTGGCCGATGTAATTTAAGAAGATAATTTCTTTGACAGTAGAAGAAATTATTTTTTTATCTTTTAGAACATACATATAATCATTAAAGAAAACTTAAAATTTGAAAACAAATCGTATGTAAACTTCGATTTTTTTAAAATAATTTCACTGTTATAAAAATAAATGTCAATTATTCAGTATTTCAGTTTTTTTTAAGACTATTTCTTAAAAATAAACATAATCATTAATTGAAAAAATATCGGACATGTTATATAGTAAAAAAAAAAACTTTTTATAAAATATTAATAATTTAAATCCTAAATATTTTACGGTGTCCAGCGAAATTCCGACCCTCATTACAAAAAGTTTCAGTTGAATAATTTGGATTTTTTCTTTAACGTTTAATTTAAATTGGATATCTTTGACTTAGTTTTACTCGATATTTTTCGATTTCTACGCAAAAAAACTAGGTACGTCCCAGGTAACGCTAAAAAAGTGGTATACCCTGGAGAAAAAAGGTCCCCAAATTGATAAAAAAAATTTTAACGTGTAAATGTTTGTTAAAAATAAAATTAAAGAGGGAAGAGTTCAAGAGTAAGACCAAGGTATTTTTTAATTATTTTAAATTTTTTTTTTTTTTTTTTTTTTTTTTAGGTCAAAAATTAGGTATTATTAGCATTTTTTTTTTTTTTTTCACTGTTTTCAGTTGAAAAAAAACACATTGATTTGGAAAATCTTGCAAAAATCAAGTACTTGTTGGATTCTAATGAAACTTTCAGGACTTATTCACAAATGAATGAAATTATTTTAGACATGTTTGTCTTTTTGAAAGTCATGGTATAAATATTTTTTTATATATGTTACATCCCTCGAACTTAATTTTATGAAAACTTCAAAAATTTATTTTTGCAACCAGAATTTTTTTTTTATTATTAAATGCACAAGACTCAGATGATTCTAAATCATCGATTTTTTTTTTTTTTTTTTTTTTTTTTTTTTTAGTAAAAAAATGTGCAAAATTGTCCAAACTTTTACCTCAATTGTAAACATACAAAACCCAATAAAACTAAGACAATATTTAATTAAAAAAGCTTTTTATGACTTTTCTGAATAACATTATTAACATATTATACTAAGGTAATTCTTATCTGAAAAAAAAAATAAATTTTGATGAAAAATGAATTTTTACAATAATTTTTTCTTTTTTTTTTCTATTTTAAATACACAATATGACAAAATGTTATATATTTTAAAATTAAGTTTCTTTATGCAACCTTATGGCAATGACATATTATATTCTCTACTTCTTATAGATCATAAATTTGAAAGCTTATTAAAATCTGACAACCGTTGATATTTTTAAAATAATTTTTAAATATTCCAAAATTGTATTTAAAATTGTCTCCAACAAAAGTATGGATCCACAACTTTGAAATAACGTCACGTGAGGTAGAGTTGTTTCCCTAGATAGAAGCCAAAATTTGAATTTGATTGCATAGCATTTCAATATTAATTTTATTAATAAATAAAATATGTATAACTCAATTTAAAAAAATGTTACTGTTTTATTTTTACTTGTAAAATTTGATTTTTTTTTTTTTTTTTTTTCCCCACTATTTAAATGTTATTTTCAGTGCAGAAATTTTTCTTCAAACGTAAGGTTAAAAAAAAAATTGAAAGTTATTTTTTTTTTTTTTTAAATTTACTAACCAGGTTCACGTAAAATTAGAACGAATTACATCACTTCTGCGCTACCGTAGGATAAATTCCCTTGACGTAAGTTGTTAATATATTGACACCCATTCAATCGCGCACACACGCAAGCACCACGGTTGGAAATATCTCTATTAAAAAAATTTCTGCTAAAAAAGTAAGTAATGTTTCTTTCAAATTACATTAAGTATACTTTAATCATTCTAAATTTCCTAAGATAACAACAAAAAAAAAAAGGTGTAACTGAATTTTAAATGATTTTTTAACTAATTTTGATTTTTTTTTTTTTTTTTTTTTTTTTTGTTTACAAAATCGGACAGAAATGCCAATAAATCGAATTTACTAATTTTTTTTTGCTTCAAGAAAAACGATATTTTTCAATAAAAATTTATAGAAAGGATTAAAAAATCTGAAAAAAATACTTTGGTCTTCCCTCTTTAATTCTAACCTAAACGTATACACGTTAAAAAAATTTTTTATCAATTTGGAGACCTTTTTTCTCCAGGGTATACCACTTTTTTAGCGTTACCTAGGACATACCTACAAAAAACGAATTCACGTTTAAGTCACAACACTGAAGTTAAGATACCGACCGTAAATTATCTCGGGTGCCCCCCCTCCCCAAATGGATTCGTTTTTCTAAAATGAAAGCAAAAATCAAGTTTCGTTTCAACAGTTAATGCCTTGCAACTTCTTTCTATTCTTCATAACACAACAGAGATGAAGTTTTTTTTTTTTTTTTTTTTAGTAATATCTCCATCTTTATACCACATAAAACCAGAAGAGGCACAGTGGAGGAATCCATTACATTCACTTATGTGCTAATACCCTTGGGAAAGGTATGAATTCTCTTCTTCACCTCCCAGCTATGGGTAAATAACAGGACAGACTGGGTTCTATAGCCTTGGATGGCAACTGGTCTGCCACGGAAAGAAATGGCAACCTACTGCAGGAAAAAATCTGCCTCGTCAGTCATGTATCGAAAGATACATGATCGTCTAAGTGTGTATCACGCATGGCACATAACTGACTGAAAACTAGCCAGAAGTGCAATTTGACAGTAGGGCAAAAACAGGTCAAAAGCACAGGGTTGGTCCGAATATCTTGTCACCCTAACCCTCTCTTCCAAACTGGAGATTGTGTCAGCTATCTGGAATAGAAAATTATATCATGTAGGTGTAACAAAACTTTTGGACGACCCTGTAGATCATGCTGAACTTACCATAAAAAGGTATCTATTGGAGGTACATGCCTGAAACTTTACTAATTTTGGGAAAAGGAATTCAACAAAACAGCTCTTTTCACTGTAATATCAATATATTTTGTAATAGATGTATCTTATTTTGTAAATTTTAACGTGTCAAAAATCTGATAGAACTACAAAACTTTGAAATTTGTTTACAAAAGGAAACAAAGAATTTATAATAATGTTTTAAACTTCTTCAGTTTTAAACTGATAGAAAAGTTTTTCTGAACATTGTGAATGGTTCTCCTGCACTTCCTCTCCTAATGGAGATTTGCCAACTGAATTTCCTTAAAGGCCTCTGATTGGGCTAATATTTCTGGAACTCTCTATATCCAGTCATCACTTGAAACTGTCATTACACCAAAATCCCATCTGATGACAAATGTTGACAAATTGTGCAATATCATCTGACAAAGGTCATCGGAAATAATAATTTCTGCTCTTTATTGGAGCAAAGACTTTATCACAGCACTGAATGGAGATGGCCAAGTCATTGATATTGCAATGTTAAAGTTGGAGCCATAATGTACCCATTGGCTTTGGTGCTTGTAACTGAAGGTCACCTAAGGTGGTTCTTCTTCATCACAACTGTTAGAGTTGTTTAAATGATCAGAATCTCTAAGTGCCTTTTTTGTTCTTTCTTTTGTCTTAGGGATGGAAATGAATCGACTGATTTTCCTGTTGTCAAGTAGTTGCAAAGAGCAGTTCCCAGCTGAGATTTACTTCCACTGGTGTTGTTTTGATATCTAAGAAAAGAAACTTTCAGCAGATATCTAAGTCAATTTTTCAGTGCTTCCAAACCACTGCTTAGTGTACATCTTTTAATAGACTTCACAAGACCACCATGCTTGATGACTGAGTGATTCTGTTTCCTTCTTTTGCCTCTCATTTTCAGCAATCCTTTCCTGTACATGAAGCTTCAAAAATACTTCTGGTTGCTTGTGTTTTTGTCACAGATGTTCTGCATGCTTTCTTGAAATGTCAAGAAATGATTGTTACTCAGTTGCTGAGTCAAGGTGTGGTCTGGTTGCATTTGTGCATGCTCAAGGTTGATCGATAGTGAAATGATGCATCTTATCTTCCTTCCTTTTTTTTTTTTTTTTGTCACTTCCATATCTTTAACACATTTAAATTTTGAAGGTGTTTTATACTTACATAAAAGAATGTTAAGTAAAAAAAATAAATAAATAAAAACATTAAAATTCAATCGTGAACATACTGAAAGTTTGTCATGAACATTTCCGAAAAATGTTATTAAAACTTAAAAAACATTTTCATTGGGAGTTGGTATTTAAAAAATGTACTTGAAATTCTTCATTGCAGTTATAAAATTCCTTCAATAAGGAATTTTTCTATTAAATGAAGATATGTTTTAAGAATTGAAAAATGTTTAATTGAGTGTTAACATTAGAAGGCTGCTGTGGTTATGACAGCTCACATGTTGCTATACATAAGCATTATTTTCACTATGTTTTAAGCATAAAGAATAAGTATTATTTTTATAAAAACTCAGTCAGTTATGCCTTAATTTTACTAATTTACTTGGAGACATGGTCCAATACTGGATTTTTAAGAGATTTTTAAATTTATATTCATTTGTCATCAAGAATGGGGATTTGGTGAGTGACCAAGGCAATGTTTTATAAATGTTTTAATAAAATGAAAACCTTATTTAAACACGTCATTTTTTATTTTTTTATTTTTTTTTTTTTACAAATTAGCTTTATGCTGTTATCTTTCAAATAAAAACAAAATTTTACTTCAAAGGAGACATTTAAATTATTCAAAATCCATTTCAGTGTTCTTCAATAAGTTTGTAGCAATTCTTTATAAATGACCATTAAAAGTTCTATTTTAATTTTTTTATGGACAAGAATGAGCAAAATTTAAAGAAGTAAAAATCTACCCAGTTTATTTTTTATTTTGTTCAGTTAGACACAACAACAATTTGAATTGACTGGATGAAATAAAACATCTTATTTTTTCCAAACTGTTAGCTCGGATTTATTTTAAAACAAATAATTGATTTATATAGCTTTAATATGCCTCATTAAGATATAAGAAAAAGATTTTAGCTATGTAATATCCATCAATGAAACAAGCCTGATTTAAAATAGGATTTTGATGGGGATTTTTATTCATTCAGTCAGCAATACCAATTTTAATATATTGGACCTGTGTAGCACTGAAATGAACACATTATACCCTCAATTTGTGGGGGCAGAGATGTGAAACCAACTGATTATTTAAGACGATATGTTTCTACAAGATGGGATAAATTTCATTTTTTTAAATGTTAAATTATCTCTGGTATTTTGTCCACTAAAGTTTTCAAAAGCTTTTTATGAAAAGCGACTTCAAATCTTATAGTTTGCCAACCAAATTGACAAGCATACTTTTTTCTTTAAGAGTATCTGTTTTGATATGTATAGACCAGGGGTTCCCAAACTTTTTTTTTTTTCTTTGGACTGCATTTTTGGAACGAAAATCTGATCACACATCAACAAATTTTATGCGATAAAGAGTACGTTTAAAAATAAAAAAATTAGAGGGTTAAAGGGAGATAACTGCAGATTTAAAGTTGCCGCATTATCATTGATAACTCTCTCCTCCAATTTGCAGGTCCTAGTTACTATATTCTTAATATAATGCAAAAATGTCACAATGATAAAATCAGTCAGTAATTATTTATAACTATACCGGGACTCGTGCATGAAATGACAAGTAATTTCATAATAATATTTTAAATTTTGAAATCATATTTATTTTTGGCATATGAATTTTTTGAAACTTTTTCTAAATCTTTGATTGTCTTTCAATCATTCTGCCTCAACTGTTATCCTCTTCCACTGTACCCATGAGGCATGTTGCACTGTTTGGGAGCAACTGGTGTAGACCAACATGACTTGGAGTGCAACTAATTTGAATCATACCACTATGAAATCGTCAACTTTGAAAATAGAGAAAACCACTGTCATTGAAGTACTGATATAATTTTAAGATGTGGAATCAAAATTAATCATCATGCATGTGAAAGAATTGTATCTTTAGGAGAAAAGGTTAAATTTTGTTTACATACTAATTTTCTCAAATTAACTTTGAAAATAAATGAGTTGAAATAGAAGGAAATTTCATTACTTTGAGACATGTTTGCACTGTAATCTAGGGTAGTTTGGGATACCTAATATTAGATTTTTTTTTTTTTTTTTTTCAAAGTTTTTAACAAATGAAAATAAACTTATTAATATATTCATTTATTTTCAGAGAGTGACAATATTCTGGGAATAATGGATTCTAACACTGAAGAGGAAATTTTCCAACATGAAATTTGTAAAGAATCATTTCTCCAAGAAAACTTCTTGACTGTGTCTATGAATGATCAAGATGATAATCTCTTCACCAGTAGCACAAGTAAAAAAACCTCTTTGGTAAATAAGGACATAAACTTTCCATTGATAGACTCTGATGAGCTTCCATATACTTGCAAGGTGTGTAATAAGGCATTTTCTCAAAAATATCACTTGACAACTCATATAAGAACTCATACTGGAGAAACTCCTTTTAGTTGTGAAGTATGTGGTAAAAGATTTTCTGAAAAAGACAACTTGAAAAGACATTTGCGAGACCATGCTGGAGAGACACCCTTTGTATGTGAAATATGTAACAAAGCTTTTACTGTAAAAGAAACCTTAAAAAGACACATGAGAATTCATACTGGAGAGACTCCTTTTCCTTGCAGTGTGTGTAGCAAAGCTTTTTCTCAAAAACAAATTTTAAAAACTCATATGAGAATACACACAAAAGAAACTTCATATAAATGTCAAGTATGTGACAAATCATTTACTCTTAGATGTAACTTAAAAACACATTTAAGAACACACTCTGGGCTGACACCATTCTCTTGTGAAATGTGTGGAAAAAGTTTCTCCCAAAAAATCATCATGGAAAGGCATATACGAACACATACTGGAGAAACTCCATTTAATTGTAAAGTATGCGGCAGAGCTTTTGCTATGAAGTGTAATTTGATAACTCATATAAGAACTCACACTGGTGAGACTCCATTTAGTTGTGAGGTATGTGGCAAAGCTTTTGCACAAAAGGGTGTTTTGAAGTCTCATATGAATACTCATATAAAAGCAACTGTTTGTATTTGCAAAGTGTGTGATAAATCGTTTTATGGAAAGGGAACCTTGAAAAAACATATGAAAATTCATTCTAGAGGATCAACATTTACTTGTGATTTATGTAGTAAAACATTTAGTATGAAACCTGATTTGAAAATGCATTTAAAAACGCATACTAAAGCAATATCACTTTATTGTAAAGTTTGCGGCAATACTTTTTATAGAAAGACTCTCTTGAAAACACATATGAAAATGCATTCAGTAGAGATTTCATGTACTTGTGAAGTCTGTGGTAAATCTCTTTCTGCAAAAAGTTCCCTGAAAAAACACATGAAAATTCATTCCAGAGAGACTGCATTTACTTGTAACATATGCAATCAAACATTTACTCTTAAATCTGAATTAAACTCTCATACAAAAATCCACACAGTTGAAATTTCATGTATATGTGAAATATGTGGCATATCTTTTTCTGAAAAAGTTTTATTAAATTCTCATATGAAAACCCATAATGGGCAAACCTCATTTGCTTGTAGTGTTTGTAGTAAAACATTTACTCATCATTATATATTGAAGACTCATATGAGAACTCACACTCGAGAGACTCCATATAAGTGTCATCTGTGTCCGAAAGCCTTTTCTCTTAAATGTAACTTAAAAACTCATTTAAGAACACATACTGGTGTGACACCATTTCCATGTGAAATATGTGGAAAAAGTTTCTCTCAAAAGATCATCATGGAAAGGCATATGCGAACTCATACTGGAGAAACTCCATTTCATTGTGAAGTATGTGGCAGATCTTTTGCTATGAAATGTAATTTAGTAACTCATGTGCGAATTCATACTGGAGCGACTCCATTTAGTTGTGAGGTATGTGGAAAATCTTTTGCTCAAAAAAGTGTTTTGAAATGTCATATGAAGACACATATGAAAGAGAGTCCATGTTTCTGTGAAGTGTGTGGTAAGTCATTTTCTACAAAAAGTTCCCTGAAAAAACACATGAAAATTCATTCCCGAGAAACTGCATTTACTTGTAATATATGTCTTCAAACATTTTTTCTTACATCTGACTTAAGCTCTCATATGAAAACCCACATAGTTGGAATTCCATTTGTATGTGAAATATGCGGCAAATCATTTTCTGAAAAAGCTTTGAAATCTCATATGAATACTCATAATGGACAAACCTCATTTCCTTGTAGTCTTTGTAATAAGACATTTTCTCATGATTATATACTGAAAACTCATATAAGAACTCATACTGGTGAGACTCCATATAAATGTCACCTGTGTAAGAAAGCCTTTTCTCTTGAATATAACTTAAAAACTCATATAAGAACACACTCAGGTGTGACACCATTTCCATGAAAAGTGTGTGGAAAAAGTTTCTCTCAAAAAATCATGGAAAGGCACTTACGAATTCATACTGCAAAGTATGTGGCAGAGCTTTTGCTATGAAATGTAATTTAATAACTCGTATGCGAATTCACACTGGAGAGACTCCATTTAGTTGTGGGCAGTGTGGCACATCTTTTGCTCGAAAAGGTGTTTTGAAATCTCATATGAAAATACATTTCTGAGAAATTAGTTTCTTCTTGAATAATGAAAAAATTCTTAATCTCTTGCCCAGAAACCACTATTAGTGCAACAATTTGCATCTAACATATATCAGAAAATTTTTAAACTGTTTACTCAGTATTTTGTCACTTTACTATGTCTGAATAATTTTCATCTCTACTGAGTCAAGGTATTGAATGATAAAATTTGCCTTTTACCTACTTGAAAAAGAAAATAAAAATTTACATTCATCATTCAGCTGAATAAGTTCATGTACAATTGTTATTTGCATGATACTTGGAAGATCACATCTTTCAACATGTTGGCATGTATTTTAACTAACCTATCTCTTAGGTTAGTCAAAAGAGATTTTTATACACTATCTCTGTGTCAAAAATAATCTATTGAAAATCACTAAGTTTTATGTCTGTGTGATGCAAACTGAATATTGTTTCGCATCCTGGCAGGTATTCTTCTATGAATCATTGGAATATTGTAAATCTTTGCTTTTGTCTTTACATATAAGTTGACATTATCTTTCTCTTCCTGGCATTGTTATATCAGTATCTCTAAGTTGTTTCAGCAGATGTGTTCTCCAGCCTTCTTTAGCTGCATGTATGATCCTCTTTTTTATTCACTTTTATTTCAAGTGCAATTCAAATGATTCAGGAAAATTTTTGCAGGTTATTTAAAGCCAGAAAATATTTTTAGATTATAAAAATTTCCTTTTTTATATATATATATATATATATATATATATATATATATATAATAATTATTTAGTGTTACAATTCTCACTAATTAACCCATAGCTGAGGGAAGAAGAGATAGATTCATGCCTTTCCCAAGGGTATTTGCACATTAGTGAATATACCAAACCCAACTAGAACTCTCCAATTTACAATTCTGAGATATCCATTACATCACCTGGTATCCCCAAGCGGTCACTCACTAAGTTACTGACTAGGCTCAGCATTGCTTAATTTCAGCGATTGTATGGGAACCAGTGTTTCAACATGTGACCATAAATTTGAATAATTCAGAGATCCAGTCTTTATAAATTCTAATTGAAGAGAAGACATTTTTTATCCCATAATTTATGGAATTTACTAAATGGCCAAAATTTGTTTAATTTTTTTTTCCACACACCACTGGCATGATATTATTTTAAAGATTTAGTAATTCCACACAAACAAAAGTATACCCTAAAATCACATCCATTGTCAGTTGCATTTTAAAAAATATTAAAAATAATAAAATGCTACTTTATTTTTCACTTGGCATAAGATGTAATTTTAATCTCTGTAAAGACATAAAAGGTAGATGTTGTTTTAATGATCTTTAATAAATTGTCATGTCCTGGATTTGATGATAAACCTTCTGATCTGGAGATATTGAGGAGCGTGAAACCACCTCTTAATTACTGCTGTTCTAGGGATCCCAACTATGGGCAAATAGTGAATCCAATTAACTGACAATTTTACTTTTGACTCAAAAGGAGAATCTTTGCCTGACTTTCCACTTAGAACTGAGTCTCTATTGTGTGATATGCATATAATTCTGCCCATGGTTTCCAATATCATCTCTAAACTGGATTGCCACAGAGTATGCAGACTTCATGGTATCTCTACAATAGTCCTTAAGAAATGTGCTGAACTGGCTCCTATTCACTCTAAACTACAATAAATACTTTACTGTTTTCTTGTGTGTTGGAAATCCTCTTCTGTTGTTCCAGTCTTCCAGAATTCAGGTGAATTGTCTGATCCTTTTATCAGCCATTTAGCCTTCTACATTCTTTTTGTCAAAGTACTAGACCCTCTAATCAACACTGAATGGGTTTAGCATCTCGCATTACAGTCTTCTTTCAGACAAGGTGTATCGCTTTTTTTTCTCTTGGTCAACTGATGTGTTAATGGTCATTACTAAAAGAGTCTATAAAGCTTTACATAAGAATGGTGAAGCTCAGGATGTTGCCTTGCACATTTCAAAGCCACCTGACAGTTTTCTATGATAGTCTTCTTCACAAGTTGAAAGGTTATGGCAATTTTGAATTCATTTTTGATCTTATTCAATCTTTCTTATCAAATCACGAAATGAATGTTTTCTTGAATGGCCACTCTTCTAGATCTTTTTACATCAATGCAGGTGTTCCCCCCACCTCAGGTCTCTATTCTTGAATCTATGTTGTTCCTAATTTTCATCAATGACCTTCCTGATGTCATAATTTCTCAACTCGCTATTGATGCTGATGGCACAAGTATTTACTACTCTTTTATTGGTAACTCTGATCAGTTTGATGTCAAATTGGCAGCTGATCTCAGAAATTATTGTTGTTAACTGGAGCAAGAAATGACTTGTTAATTTTAATGCCTCCAGAATTCAACTGCTCT
The DNA here is from genome assembly GCA_963932145.1 of Acanthosepion lycidas. Lineage (NCBI taxonomy): Eukaryota > Metazoa > Mollusca > Cephalopoda > Sepiida > Sepiidae > Acanthosepion > Acanthosepion lycidas. The sequence goes on from OZ010575.1 coordinate 941,711, forward strand.
CTCTTAATCATCTGGGAGAACATTTTTTTTTTTTTAGAAGGAACTGGAAACGTAATCCTGAACAAGTAATGGTTATTTGGATATTGTACTTGTAATTGATATGAAAAGTTCAAATTCTCTTCAAGTCCATTATATTCACTTATCACTAAGGTTGTTGAAGAAAGCAGGAATCTGTCCAGTTGTGGGTTAAATAACAAGGTAGACTTGATTGTCTTGCCTTAGTTGGCAACCAGTCTAGGAGAAGTAAACACTGAATTCAAAACAGTGCCATGAAGCATGAGAGCTTGTATTGAAAGCACGATCTGGCCATTTTTAGCAACTGAACCTCCACCAATCATCCTGATCACAACCTAGCTACTGGATTTTGGAGGGGATGTTGAGACAGTGGGTCCGAGACCTGTGCATCTCTTTACTGGCCTAAAAATCAGGCTGTTACTTCTTGAAAGGAATCATCATCATCCCTTGTAATAGTGCCTAATATGATAAATGAATATTTGTCTATATTTCTGTGATGAGGTAGTGTAACTATTTACATTTACTTTGTTCAGACAATTGCCCTCATCTTTATTGTCATATTCACATTTCAGCCATTGTATGTTCTGGCCTTCTTCAGGTGATATATGATAGAATTTTGAACCAAAACCTTTATTTCATCTACCAGTGTAGATTGTTCTAGTTCGATGTGCCATGCCTTTTCTTTTTTCTCAGTTTCAGTTATCTCCCTTTAGTAACTCAACTCTCCAAGTTATTTGTTCTCTGATGCGACCAGGTATTGAACTCACAACTCTTTGTGCCAATTCACTGGATGAACATTATAAAAGAAATACATTAAAACTTTTATACCCTTCAATGCTTCTATAGTTTATGATGCAACAGCTTGTATCAATTGATACATTGTAACACTATTTGAACATAATTTACATAGGCAAGGTTTCAATGTTATATATTGCTACCCACTGACTTTAACACTACTCTTCTACTCACCAGCCTTGATTTAGTTACTTTCTGCACTGACAATTAAAAATCTAAATATTTCTAATTAAACTGATAAACTTTAGTAATTCGATAGATTGTGTATTTTAAGTAAGGAAGAAAGACAATGGAAGGTAAGCATTATTGAGAGAATAAAGGTATTATATATACAGAGTGCGATGGATAAATTGTCATCTAAATGATACAAAAATGAAAATAACACTGACATCTCATTTTAATACATATACTACACAAAAATATCTTAAATACTGAAGAGTAAATTTATTCAATAAAATTGCCATTGGCTTTAACCACAGCCTCCAGACAACTTCAGAATCTCCTGCATCTCTTCTGGATGGTCTCCTTGTTTAAGTTGGTGAATGCTGCCATAATCCTTGCCTTCAGTTGATCTTTGGTTTCCTTGGTCTATTGCTCAACTGCGCACCCCCCCCCACACACACACACACACACAATAATCAAAGAGGATTGCAGTCTAGGAAGTTAGGTGGCCAGATGTAAGAGATGATGTGGATGCAGAAATTGTCTGATAGCCATGACTGGGTTCTCCTGCTTGTGTAGCATGATGCAGAAGGCTGTTGCTAGACATAGGTTCTTCTAGCAGCCACCTTCTTGATCCAGGGCAGCACTACCTCTTCAAGGCACTTGATGTAGGCCTCCATTGTTGAGTCTGAGGCCCTCACCAACAAATTTGAGAATTCTTTTCTTATCAGAACGACTAGAGTGAGTTTTCTGAGCTGCTGTACCTTCGTAATCACCATTAGACCAATCCAACTCTTTCTGAATCCTCAGATTGACAACCAAACACTCTGAAATGTTCGTATTGGAGCTTCTGGCACAAATGCCAAGCAGTACAGCATGCCATTTCCAAATTTCTGGTGGAGTGAATTGTATCATGGTGCTCTTTTTCTCACAGTGAACCTGAATCTACTATACTGTGCAGTAGACAAGATTTAAAACAATGTATATGCACAAAATTAAAAATATAAAATGGCAACAACTTATCCATCGCACCCTGTATAATATAAATACCATTCTAATTGTTTTATTATAGAAACGCATTTAACATCAGGAAGAAAGGGATTGTTAATGGTCAGGAATAAGTGCAAACCTTACTGATTGAATAGGACTGTAGAATTCATTACAGAAATGCATTGAAAATCAAGAAGAAAGGGATTGTCAGGAATGAAAGCCAGTGTTCTTGTCAGATGTAAATGAATTTATAAAGTCAAACATAAAATTATAAAAAACACAGTGAAAATGTCACTTCTATTTTAACAAAAATGTTGTTTTTTTTTCTATTTCTTAAGATATGTAAAGTCATGTGATCTCCTTTGACATGAAAGCCAGATTTGGAAACTAAAAGTTCAAATCAGAATTTCACATTTACTGAATTTGGCTGAAAGTATCTTTCTCAAATTTAGTTGCAATTTATATTCAAGTTGGCAGAGTTAAGTCTTTTCATTGCCAACCATTAACCTTTTCTACACTGCAGGTGACAAGTGTCGCCATAGAATTCTCTCCTTTTGCTACACTAGGCACATTCTGTTGCCTTGAGACAATTGCTATAAACACTTGTCAACTGTTATTTCCAGTATTTTAAGCTGGAAATCGCCTACTTCTGCTTTGAAACACGGTTAAACTTCCATTTTCCAACACCATCTTGAATTCTTCTAGACTCTACATGAGGTGTAACACCAATTAATCCTACGTTAATTTTTTGTAAACAAAAATGGCCGCATCAGTATCCAACAAAGCTTTTATTTAGTTTTTCTTTGATTAGGACTCCAATGATGATTTTGAAGACTTTACTTGAGTGGATATTGATGGTGAAGTGGTCAGAGATGATAACCACACTAGTGACGTGGAGGAAAGTGATGATGACCACTAGCAGCTACTATGATCCATGCCTGACTAATTTTATGGAAGCTACTGGCAACAATCGATATACCTGATAGCCTTTCTGAAGGTGAATTATTTTATCTATTTATAAACAACAAAATAACTTTATTCACCAACAAGACAAGTAAGTCAGGCGTAAGAAAGAGCAAACAAATGCTAGTGTTTTCTTGGAAGCACAAGGAAACACGTCACTTTTTTGACAAAATAAAAGCCTTCTTTTGCTTCTTATTGCACCCCAGAACTCTACAAAGAGTAATAAAAATTAAAGTACGTTGAACTATGTATTTTTTAATGTATTTGTTTTTTATTTCACGTTTCAATTTTTTATGTTTTCAACATTAAAACATGGATACAAAACCTAATGCATTATATCAAAATATTAATCATTCATTCTTTTATTAGTGTACAAAAATTAAAATCTATATGAGCAATACAAAAAAAGTTATAACAATTTTAAAACAGTAGGTTTTCATGTTTTTTGCTCTCAAAAAAATATGCAGTGGCAGGGGGAACAATTCTAGAAAGAAATTACTGTGATAAAGGTCAAAATCATGTCAAGAAAATTCACCTTCCAGGACCAGCAAGTTTTATAAAACTCATTCAGCATATAAAAAGGCCTCAAAAACCAACAAAAACAACAATCCATAACCAAGGTGCCTAGAATCAAGGTGTAGTATTTTTTGAGCAGCAGCCACAGCTCCAGACAGCAGCAATGATATGCAATAAACTGTCCTTTTCAGGACAACACTTTTCAATGACTACAAAATTGTCCTTTTCAGAAACATTTCTCAACAGCAGCTACCAAAACTGTTCTTAGGACAATGCTCTTCTTACTTTCTACGTGAACATGCTGAGATATGCATGCACTGTAACCATATTTTTATCAATGTATTTTCTTTAATGAAAATAAACTTGGCAATATATCTTTTTTATCAAGTCTTCATTTTGTATGTTGTTGTCTTCCATCATTCAATATTTGTTTGCGAGCTAACATATACAAGCTGCAACACCACCACATCTGTTTTCTTTTAAAACCAATCCACTTCTATTTCTTCAGAAGTGGCTGCAGAAAACTACTATAACTATGCAACATAAAAAATGCAACTTATTCCCCAAGTAACTGACAAACCCAAAGGTTGATTAAACATTGTCTTCCTTAAGTTTCTTCAGTTTTTATGAATTCTGTTTTTTTTTTATATATATATTTTACATACATATGCAAATTCCGTTTATTTTAATTACGAAATATAATTTTTTAAATTAAAAAAACTAATACCAGTATAATATATAACTATACCAACATTACAATAAACATATATATATATATATATATATTTTAAAATTCTGTATCAACATTGCAATAACCATATATATATTTTTAAATTCTGTATCAATTTTTCAACTGTCAAAGTTAAATTTTAAATTTCTAATTCTGACATGAACAATCTTTGCAACAGGGTTGAATAAGACTAATGTACTTTTTGTTGGTTGAAATAGATCTAACCCCTCCACCTTATGAGGTAATTTTGGATTTTGTTATGTATTTTATATGCTCTGTTATTATAAATACATTGAGCTCTTTTTGTTGATCAGTTTTAATATATACCAAAAGATTTATTACCTGTACTATATATATACACACACACACTTTTGGCCTTGTGCTACATCTAAGCTTTGCTTGGAAAATCGATATATATATATAATACCAATTGGTAATTGGTAGGGATAATTCCACGGATGACATTAATCCAAAAAGAGTTTTGTTAAAGAGGTTGAAAGCGATATCTAAGAAAATTATCTTTACTTATTTTATATATATATATATATATATATATATATATATATATATATATATAATTTGATAATCAAACAAATCCTTTTACCTCATATGGGGAATAGGCTATTTCAGCAGATGATGAAAAGGGTCATCGGTCTTTTCAACCCTGGTTTGGAATGAAGTTCACATCTGTAAGGTTAGAGGTAGTGGGGGTTAACTGTGAGAAATTGATATTGGAAAGGTAAAGAGTCAATTTAAACCTTAACTTGCCAAAAACACTTATATAGAGTTTACACTTTTCACTGTTTCAGTTGGACACTAGGTATGAGATAGTGGTTAAGGAGGGTGGTAGGTATCTATCTTAAAGGAGGGGAGAGGTTTCATTAGAGAAAGCCCAGAATATTAACCTTATGATGACAAATGGAGGTATTAGAAGAAAACACAAGTTTTTAACTTAAATTTAAAATTAAAACAAATTAAGAATGAACCCAAATATAAATTTAAAAGAATTTATAGATAAAGAGACATAGGGGATTAACAGATGGAAAATTAGGTTTATAAATTATGATCAATAGGGTAGAAACAGTTTTAGAGGAGGAGACAAGTAACTTAGGTTAGCTAAAATAAGGTAAAATTCCACTATGGGAATTAGAATTAGTTTTTTTTTATGTCGACATTTGAAGAGTTATCAGGGAGTCATGTTGGGTAGTTCATTAAGGCAAGACTACCTTATAGAAATTTGAATTTGTTTTTATTTGAACATTTGAACATTTGGGTTCCTCTGGTTCAATCATAGGCTTTCATTATTGTATTTTATTATTTTAATTTTTTCTTCTAGGCATAAGTCATGGCTATCTCTAAGACCATTCAGAGTTTTTGCAGAACCTATAACTTTCCAAGTTATCTGAGTTTAAATTTTCATCCTTCAATTCCAAAAATATTTTTGAAAGAGCTGTTTGGTGTTTAAGTTTAGGATTAGAGAATGAGTGCTTATGGGTATAAAATCTTTGTTTCCACTCTCCCACAGAAATTCCAATGTAAACTTTTTTAATTTCCATATTTTCTTTAGGGGAAATGGTCACTTGATATATAACCCTGGTAGCTTTGCTGGACAATTATCTTTTGATCTACAACTACAGGAAGGTTCAATACCAAATTTGTTGTCAGTCCCATAGAAATTTTCCAAATGTTGTTGGTACAAGAGTAGCTAATCTTGTTTTCCTATTGAAAATCTTACTTAGAGGGTTATTTTTTTGGAAGTGCTTATTAACTTTATAAAATACTGTCCAATGTTAATATTTTACAGTTTGCAGGCTGGCGGGTTGAACCATATAATTTTTATTTTTCTGTGTCTACATTTCATTTCAAATATTTTCGTGTTGTTTATGGAGTTGAGGTAAGACAATTTATTTTTAAAACCACATTTTTGGAGAGCATTTTCATTAAAGATATTTATGTTGGATAACAATCTACTAATCCTAGTGTTAACGGTGGTAGGGATCTGTTTCACAATAGTTTTGAAGTGGTTAGAATTAACATTAATATAGGTGGGGTTTTCATTGTCTTTATGGTATGGTTTAAATGTATTATTAGTAAGGTTAAGGGTGATATCTAAATAATCAACTATTTTAAGTTTAGAGGAAATCTCAATTCTAAATCCTAGTAATTTAAAGGCCCTAATGATTTTCTTTTGGATTATCGAGGTTAGTGGACCTTTAATATTGGTATGAACAAGAGTTCATCATCTCTGTATATCTCTTTCATCGTCTGCCAAAATAGCCTATGCCCATATGAGGTAAAAGGATTTATTTGATTATTAATTATATTGCTCTGTATATATATTAAATAAAATACATCAAGCTCTTTTTTGAGGATCAATTCTAATATTTTTATATTATTAGGATTCACTTGGATTATATACCAACGGATTTTTTACCTTTATATTTATGTGTGTATATATATATATATATATATATATATATATATATAGACTAGTAGCGGATTTTTATTTATCAATCCGACAGATTTTTATCACTATATAGAGCAAATATTTTTCTTTAAGTTTTCTCGAATAATCCAGCCAGTCAATAAAAATAAATAAATATACTGTTTAATAAAATAAATGAAGCATCTACTAAAATATGAGTATCCAATAAAAATAAAATTTCAAGTGATAAAATAGAAATCATTTTAAATATTATTTTTAGTGGATACTCATATTTGAGTAAACATTTTATTTTTGAGTATTTCAGAAAATTTATTCGAGAAAAATCTTTGATAATAATCTTATTAAAGATTTTTAATAAGTCTTCTCGAATATTCAGTCTGGTAGCAGAAAATAAAATACTGTTTAAAAATTAAACAGGGTGTCTACTCAAATATGGGTATCCACTAAAAATAAAAAAGACTATGAAAAGGACAAATAATCAACATTCTATACATATGCACATCCACACAGACAGGTGCGTGAACACACACATTGAGAAGTATAAGCAGTCAATTGCTGATACCACCTGATGAGTGGATGAACCAGTCCATCTATAAAACTCTGGAGTCAAAATTCTGAAGGTAACATCAATCAGCTAAGTGACAAAACTTTTACTTGTATTCTCTCTCTCTCTCAAAAAGAATGTGTCAGTTTGCTGATAGTTTCAATTAATTTCATATTCTTTGTCTATTAAATAATTTATGTTAAACTTCCAACCTGTGAAATTATCCAGCATAGATTTCAGAGACAAATGAATTTTGTCTCCTCTGAACAAATAGTTAGTTCTCATGGAAAATAGTAGGCTCATTTTTAATCAGCAATCAGTATATAATTCTACAATATTTGTTAGCCAAGAATGAAGAGTTCAGTCGTTGGGGCATAGTTAACTATATGATTTTTTTTGTTGGAAATGGGTAACTAAAAAAAAAGTTATTTTTCATGTGTATTAAAATTCTCTTATAAGTATTTAAAATTGTGCACTCTTATACACATAAGAAAAGTTATATACATTTCCTTAAAGATAACTGAGAAGGTATTTAATTTTTCTTCATATTTTTCATTCATACAAGTGTTTTCTTTTCTGGACACAAAGTATGTAAAAACTGCCCAAAAATTACAGAGACCCATTTTATTTACAAATTCATATGCCCTTTAAGAAACTGTATTACTGATCAAACCAAACTCTCAAATAATCATATTGGTCATACCACTACATGCCTATCCAGATGACTCACATTGCACCTACCCAACCATAGCTCAATTAGGAGTCATTTAAACAAATACACATATAAACCTAAACTCCATTCACAACATAGCTTCATCTACATGTAAAAAAAGATTAAAAATAATGAAAGCTCTAATAAAAGGGAAAAGTGCTGACCATGTTTGAAAAATAAAACATTCCCATAACTTCAGGCACATATATAAGAAAAACCCACACGTTCAGTTGAAAATAAAAAAGTAAAATTCATCCTTGATAATGGCTAAAAAATAGCTGAAAGCGCTCGGATATGCAGAACTTTTGGACGGTTTTTACACACTTTGTATCCAGAAAACACTTGTACGAACACAAGAAAAATTAAATAAAAAGCTTAATCACAGTACCGTGACAGTCTTCTTTAACAGAACTTGTATAAAAGAGGGATTGCTGCACAAATACACAGTTTTCATATATATATATACATATATATACATATGCATATATATACATGTGTTCCCCAAGGCTCCACCCTTGCCCCCACACTTTTCCTTATTTTCATCAACGACCTTCCTGACGCCATAGGTTCCCAAGTTGGCATCTACAATTTACTCCTGCCTCAAAAACAAATCTAGTGTCGCTGTCAAAACTAACCTGGTCGTGTGTCTTGAAATGGACCTCCAATCGGTTGTTAACTGGGGCAACAATTGGATGGTCAAATTTAACACCTCAAAAACTAAACTACTCTCCATTAACCACCATAGAGATCCTTACCTGCCCCCCATTAGAATGTCTGATAGTCAACTTCTTGAGAGCAACTCTCTGCATCTCCTCGGTCTCACGTTGACTGCTGACCTGAGATGGAACAAATACATTGAGTCAATTGCATCGTCCACTGCGAGGAAAATTGGCTCTCTGTGCTGCGCCAAGAAATTTTTCTCCCCTGAATCAATACTTCAAATATACAAAATGACCATTCACCCTTGCATAGAGTTTTGCTGCCATATATGGTCTGGGGCACCTTCTGTTTACTTCGGGGTTCTTGACAGGATCCAGAGACGGATATGTAATGTGATTGGCCCTGATCTGGCGTCTCGTCTGCAGCCACTATCTCACAGACGCGCCGTCGCCTCTCTCTGTCTCTTCTACAAATACTTTCATGGTAATTGCTCTGATGAGCAGCTTTCACTGGTTCCCAGTCTCCATGAATTCAAGCGCCCTACGAGGCTGGCATCCCGCTCTCACCCTTACACTGTAGAAACTTTTAAATGTAGCTGTCTCTTCTACTCCAATAGCTTCATGTCTCGCACCTCTCGCCTGTGGAACACCCTTCCCAATTACTGTTTCCCTGATAGCTATGATCTCCAACTATTCGAATGTAATGTCAATCGACATCTCCAGTTACCTTGATCTGCACACTATCCTTCCCTTCATCCTTTCTTCTATCACTCCTATCTGCTCTTGCTCCAAATCTTCTGCAACTCCCCTGCATCCTAGTGGCTTCATGTCTTGCTCGGGGCACAATGCTTAAAAAAAACAAAAAAAAAACATATATATATATATATATATATATATATTAGATGCATGCAAAAGTTCTCAGAAGTCATTTTTGAAGCTTAGAGACTGAATGCATAGTTGAAAACAGGTTCTTTGAAATTTTTGCCATGCACCTAATATATTATTAAGAAAGTGTTATGTATTATCAGAAATTATTATGGAATTTACATATCTGCATATTTTTTAATATATGATCTTTATTACAAAAGCTACATTGTGAATATTATTTATTGGCAATCACATAACATTGAATCTTTGCCAAATAGGTGTGTTCCTTTCACCAAAAATGTTTTCATTTCAGTCTTGCATTTAAATACAGATAAGATTAGCTCCAAGAAAATTTTATCTAATCAAAGAATTTTTATTTTCACTGTGAATGTCTGTTGCTTTTATTTGCGTGCATAAAAAGGCAATATTGTCAACCCAAATCTTCAGGGTTTTTTACCTTAGCAAATGGTCAGAGAAAATGGAAATCAGTAAAGTTCCTGTTAATTCTACTTTTTTTTTTTTTGCAGCTGTGGACCCTATGATATTTTATGTGATATAATGCTAATCTTTACTGTTTCAAAAAGAACTATCATTATTTGTATCTTCAGACTACATATGATAATCCTTATGCTATCAAGTAAGTAGTCAATAGATCTATAATAAATTGCTAATTTCCTTTTGGTTATGTGTGACAGGGCATTGACCCTGACCGAGGCATATTGCTACATGTAATGCTGTTTGGTGACTTGTGGTATTGAGACAGTAATCCTGAGCTAAGGAGTAGAGATATTAGATAGAGAAAAATATGAGAGAGTAGTTACTCAAGTTGGAAATTGATGAAAAAATTTGGTCTATTTTGAGGAAGTAATCAGGAAGATTTAAACCTAAAATAAACCAAGACTCAATAAAATCCAGTATAACTGAAATTCCCTGCCTAGACAATAGCTGCGAGGAAGTTCTGATGACATGATTAATGGGTTTGCCAAATTCTGCAAACTTTTCGTAAGTCTGTGAATTGTTTATTTCATAGCCTACTACAGGAATTACATTAATTTTTATGAAAATTTTTGAAACCAGATATTGGGTAATGAGTAATGTTGGTGAGGTCACATTAAATTTACCAGGTCATAAAAAGTTGAATAATTTGAACATATTTAATATTATGGATAAAAATAGTGAATTTTATATAGATTTTCAAACTTAGCATGAGCAAAACAAATCCATAGATTTGGATTAAGAATAAGACCTCAGAATGACATCAAAATCTGCAAAAATTTTTCATCCTTTAATATTCAGTTATGCTTAGTTTAATTTGTAACATACATAAATATAAGTAGAAAAAAGTGAATATTGATATGATAGTGAGAGTCACAAAGCACTTCCTGAGGGCTCCCAATCAGGAGAAGGGTTTGGGGGTAATACACCTCAGCCCTGTCCTTTATAAGCATACACATGCACACATGCCACTTGAGTCAGTTTGTGCTAAGCAGATCCCAAGACCACAGTCAAAAATTGTATGCCACATCTAAGTTGGCAACACACCCACATTTTAAATATTAGAAATCTCTTAATGCCATAAGTCAGTGTTTAACAACATTTTTAAGCAACGGCATACCTAGGAGCAAATGAAAATATCACGGCACACTTAGCAAAATCTTTAAAGGATATACATTTAAATGTTATAAAACCATAGATTTAAAAAAGAATACACACACAAATATGAACTTACTTCATTTCAATGTTTCTATTCAACTATTTGTGAAGCTTATTTAAACCTATGCCTGATGTTTTTTGCAATTTCTTCAATGCTTGGTCAAATGTGCAATAAGCAGATGCTCATTTCTTCTTCAGTTGAGTGTAGTCTTTCTTGCTTCTTATGTTATTTAGGATTGAGAAACCTAATTCACATAAATAAGAAATAGAAAATTGCAATGAAACTGATAAAGCATTTTTAGCTAATGTGGGATAAAAAGTTTAATACTTATTCATTTATTCAAATACTAACGCTGTACCATTAAAACTTCCACACACATATGTATGTTGTGACAATATTTCAGGGTACGATGGACAAATTATTGCTACCCACTGACTTTACCACTACTTTGCTACTCCCCGTCCTTGATTTAGTTACTTTTTGCACTGACAATTAAAAATCTAAATATTTCTAATTAAACTGATAAACTTTAGTAATTCGATAGATTGTGTATTTTAAGTAAGGAAGAAAGACAATGGAAGGTAAGCATTATTGAGAGAATAAAGGTATTATATATACAGAGTGAGATGGATAAATTGTCATCTAAATGATACAAAAATGAAAATAACACTGACATCTCATTTTAATACATATAGTACACAAAAATATCTTGAAAATACTGAAGAGTAAATTTATTCAATAAAATTGCCATTGCCTTTAACCACAGCCTCCAGACAACTTCAGAATCTCCTACATCTCTTCTGGATGGTCTCCTTGTTTAAGTTGGTGAATGCTGCCATAATCCTTGTCTTCAGTTGATCTTTGGTTTTACAAAGAGTTTCCTTGGTCTATTGCTCAACTGCGCATCCCCCCCACACACACACAATAATCAAAGAGGATTGCAGTCTGGGAAGTTAGGTGGCCAGATGTAAGAGATGATGTGGATGCAGAAATTGTCTGATAGCCATGACTGGGTTCTCCTGCTTGTGTGGCATAATGCAGAGTCATATTGTCAGACATAGGGTCTTCCAGCAGCCACCCTCTTGACCCAGGGCAGCACTACCTCTTCAAGGCACTTGATGTAGGCCTCCATTGTTGAGTCTGAGGCCTTCACCAACAAATTCGAGAGTTCTTTTCTTATCAGAACGATCAGAGTGAGTTTTCTGAGCTGCTGTACTTCCATAATCACTATTAGAGACATCCAACTTTTTCTGAATCCTCTGCACTGTCCTCAGATTCACAGCCAAACACTGTGAAATGTTTGCATTGAAGCTTCCGGCAGGGATGCCAAGCTGTACAGCACGCCGTTTCAAAATTTCTGGTGGAGTGAATTTCGTCATGGTGCTCTTTTTCTCACAGACAATGCCCAACTGATCCTACAGTCAACAAAATCAAAAACAAAAATGTATGCACGAAATTAAAAATATAAAATGGCGACAATTTATCCATCGCACACTGTACTCTCAATTCTTCCTGTGATTGTTTAAGCATCAAAAAACAGAACTTTCTAACTTCTCGAGTGTCACTTGTTGTTGAAAGTTTTAATTTATTTATCTGTTATTTTATTCCTTTTTTTCGTTAAGTGGCTGACTGCTTTGAAAATCCTGTTTCGTAAATTATACTGCTGGTCATCAAAATATGCAACACACTTCAGAAAATCATTTCAGGCCTAGTTTACTTTGTGATTCTTAATGACAGACAGTTTCTCTTGTGTGACGTCTGTAGTGTAAAATAATTCCTTTAAATTATTTGTTGCCTTTCTTTATCCAACTCTGAATATTTGTGTTCTTTGATGATGAAAAAATATCTTTTACTAACAAAAAGTTAATTTTGAATTACGAAATCAAATAAAACAAGGTTTTTTTTTAGATATTTTGAGAGAAATTGTTAATAATCATTCATTGATTTACTTAAAGATCCGATCTACCATTATTTTTCTTTCTTTTCCTTCCAAATTCTCTCTACATTTTCTCATCTGTAGTGTAGCTTTTTATGCTCACCACTAAACTTGTTCAAGAAAAGATGATGCTTTTTGACACAAGTCTTACTCTTATGGCAGTGATGACGAAGAAAGTAGGGAAGCAAGTCTGACGGCATAAAAAAAAGTCTTTGTTTCAGTTTACTTAGCATTAAAGAAATAATAATATCCATACTTATTTTTACAATTACGTCTTGGGTGTGGATAAAAGAAAACACACACACACACACAATTTTGAGAAGAAAATAAAACGTTGCTTTTTTTTCTTGTATGATTCACATTACTTATTCAGATGAATGTAGGTGTTAAAATGTTTTGAAATTAAAAAAAAAATAACGACTTTCAAAAAAAAATTTCAAAATAACTGGTACAGGTAAAAAAAACACTAAAAAAAAGTTAGAAATCAGTCAGAACAACTTAAAAATGAAATCAGAATAGTTTTAAACTGAACTCGACAAAACTAAAATAAAAAGCGTCAAACAGAACTCAGTAAGAATTTAAGTGCAATTATTGGCACGAGAATTTGTAAACAAACACAAGACTTTTTTTTGTTTCTTTTTGTTTTTACTTATTGGCTGTATGGTCATCCATAGAATCTGTGGGAGATCATACGCTGACACATTTACGTTGAGTTTTCGTGAAATAAAGTCAGATTCGACTGATTATTTCGCTCTTTATCGCCTGTAAAATTCTTCTTTTTTTTCTTCGTTTATTGAGTAAGAACCAAATTAATCGTGTAAAATATCCTCTCTAAATGCAGTGTTTGTAATTATCGTCGTCATCGACTTTTTTGCTTGAAAAAAATCTAAAAAATACCAGAATTATTTTTCTATTCGTTCCAAACAGAAAGCAGGAATTTGACAAATCTGGTAAGAAGACTTTTTCGTTTGCTTTCTTCAATTTCGACATAATTATTTTAATTGTTGAATGTCTTTTCGGGTAAATGAAAAATCCGAAAGAAACCCTCGTCGTTTCTGTTAGTTTATTTTTTTCTTCTGACAAGTTTTTTTTTTTTTTTTAACTTGAAAACAAAAAACATTGCGTGTTCGTAATATTACGGAAAGCAAAAGATAGCATTTTAAAAACTTTTGCAAGTCGATTAAAATGTTTGTTTCCTTAATTTTGGGAATACAAAAAAAATGGAAATTAAGAAAAAAAATGAGGGAAAAAAAAAGAACGACAATAAATAAATTAGTCTTTTTTTTTTAATACTATGGATGACCTTATTTGAAAAAAAAATAACGAAAAGTGTTCTCGATATTCCCATCATTGATTCTTAACAAAAACTTACCAAAATACTTTTTTTACCGCTCTTTTGTCCTATGTAAGGTACTTATAAATCAAACCAGATTTGCTTTTATTTGAAATTACTGAATGACGACATAAAGAAGCACTAAGCACACACAAAAAATACATTTCAACTTCTAAACAAAATCAAAATACACATGGACGATCATGCGGCAAAATGGCGTCTTATTAAAGGTGACCAAAACAATTTTTCCTCTTTCTTAGTAGGAATAAAAAATATTGTACTTTTAAAACTTCTTTCGTTTACCACGTCTCTGAAATATTTCGATTTTGTTTTTAACCATAAATGATGCCTGTACGCTTGGACATCTTTGCCAGGTGAGGAAGGCAAGATTTTACGTTTTTACCACAGTCAACTCAAATTTAAATAAAAAATTCTTCACAAATCTTCGAATTTTCAAAAACTTTTTCACACATTTTTTTCTTGCTATTGCATGTCAGTTACGCTTACCTCATTCACAAAGAGTTAAAAAAAAGATAATATTCTCATCATTTTTTTGCCTTTACCTCATTCAGCTGAATAAGTTTTTCCACGTTCTTTTTTGTGAGTGCGTCTATATTTTGGTTAAGAAGGCGGCAGCAGTAAATGCATTGCCATAAAACAACTACAGCAATAAGTCAAGGATCTTATTCTAAGTACTCTTTTCAAATCAATTTAACATTCTTCACATCTACAAGTTAGAAGGATGTTTAAAAATCACTATACATAACACCCCATGGCTGACAACACACTCCAAGTCATCATTTTTCCTCTGCTTGTAGATGACATGCTTCTATCAATTTTCTGGTTACAAAAAATAACCTTTTAATGCATAGCTTCAACTTTCTTCTTGTAAGAAGACAAACAAGAATTTAGGGCGGGGGCGCATATCTGGCGATAAGGTATTTAGAAATTAATACAGTCATAAAAGTTAACAATATTCTCTTTAACTTTGTCAATAACATAAAGGATTTAAATCTTTACAATATATCCTAGGGGTACTGAAAAGTTCTCAACCCAACCAAGAAACCCTTTAAAAAAAATCTGATGTTTTGTCAGATCTTAGGAAGTCAGACTGAGAACTTTTCAGCACCTCCTTATATTCAGACAAATAAAAAAATATCTTTATTGATTAAATCACTTAATGTTATGCATTTCCTTAATTTTTCCCTAAATTGTGATGGTCTATAATTTTTGTTGGGATGAACAAAAACGAATGAAAATAAGACAAGTTGATTTTAACACATAATAAAACAAATTTTATTCATTTACTGTCTGAGAAAAGCAAGGATTTATTTGGATTGAAATCATGAATTTCATGTGTGTGTGAGCCTGTCGCCATGTTCAATTCAGAAATGCTGCATTCATCTTCCAGACAAGGAAAGTAACTCAATTGTATTTTGAGTTATTTATAGGGGAAGGAAATTAGCTTCCCCTAACAACAATTAAAGAACTTTCCCCTTAAAATGGTTTAGAGAGAGGAGATTGTTCAACTGCCAAAACTTGGATGGGAGGGGAATCCAATGTCTTTTCTAAGCAGCAACATGTTAAAGCTATCTTTTTTTTGTTCTCAACTTTTTGTCTTCATTGTTGTTTGGACAAAATGTTTTTACATATTCTTCGGCCTTTCCTGGACATTATATCTTTTCTCTTTAGTATTCAATTTATACTGTCTTCCATTTTTTTCTTCTTTTCATTCCTTACACTATTTACATTATTCGGACTATCATCCTCATCTTTGTCACCATATTTATTACAATGTTTCAGCCGTTGTATGCTCCGGCCTTCTTCAGGTGGTTGGAATGTCGAACTGAACCCTTTATTTCATTGGGGTAGAATGTTCTAGTTCCACGTACCATGTTTAATAGATGTCAGTTATCTCCTGTTAATTCCCCTCTCCAAGTTAGTTCTCCACTGCCTTAATCGGATATTGCACTCACACTCTTCTGTTAATTCCCCTCTCCATGTTCTCCACTGCCTTAACCAGGTATTGAACTCACACTCTTTGGGTCCTGTCACTGGATCTAACTAACACCTTTATCCACTGAGGACATCTGTGTATGAATTTCTGGGTATTATTAGGTTGGTGCAAAAATGTGAGAAAACGACATTATTTTTGCACCAACCTAATATAAACCTAATCTCTTCAGCAAACATTTTTTACCAGTGCTCATATTGCAATTTTTACTGTTATCCACATGTTTTTACTAGAGCTCATATCATTTGTGTAAGTTCATCGAAAATACCCAAAACTCCAACAAACTTCAAATTAAATTTGTCATGATTTTTTAGACATTTAGATTTATATCAAACTCTAACCCCCAAAGATACCCTTTAAAGTAATGCGAAATAACAGCATCTAAGAAGTTGAGTGAATCCTGATTTATTATTTTATTGTTAACTGTATCTTCCACCTTTAAGTCGGCCTTCTCCCTCACCCCTTACCCATCTATATCTAGATAGCATGCGTTAAGTTAAGTGACGTCTAGTCTACACAGAGTGGGGTTAAGGATAAGGAATTGAAAATGTTACATCTAACTCACTCATATCTTCTCTCCCACCTCACTTCTTTAATTTCACATACGCTTGGTGCGGTCCGTCAAAAATGTGTAAGTTTCTTTTCATTTTTCATTTCAACTTTTGGAAGTAGTCTGATGATCCAGTAGTCTGATGATCCAGAGCCCTGTAAAAGGGTTGTGGTGAAATAACTTATTACATGAAGCCTTAAAGTGATCTGTTTTTATTCAAACAAATATATATATATATATATATATATATATATATAACACAACAAAATAAAAAATTACCTCATATGCAGTATAGATCTATTTCAACCGATGAAAACTTTGTCAGTCTTATTCAACCCTGGTGTATAGACTGCTCATATCAGAATTAGAAATTTAACTGTTACTGCTGTCAAAAAATTGATACAGAATTTATCCCTTTCACTCTTTCAGTTAGACAAAAGGCACAAGACAGTGGTCAGAAGAGGGTGGAAGGTATTATTCTTAAAGTTAAGAGGTTTTATCAAATTAAACTCAGATATTAACCTTATGACATTAAATTGGGGTTATATGAAGAATGAAGTGTTAATTTGAAGCTAAAAGAGGACCGGAAAGGGAGTTTTATAAAAAATTTTTTATATATATCAGGTTAGGTTCCTACTTAAAAATACTCTTCCAAAGATAAATTATACTTAAAAATATATTTAAAAAAATAAAAATAAGTCATATTTAGATAATTTATATTAAATTTAAGTAAGAATATATTAGAAAAAATTATAATAAAGAATAAAAGTATATTTAAAAATAAAAATATAATAAGATAAAATCAATTATGCATTAGAGAAAAAAAATAAATTTAAACATAAGTTAAATCAAGTTATATTAAAAAAAAACTAAAAAAAACATACAAAGTTATATTTAAAAAACTTTAAAAAAATATAAAATGGTGTAAGTGGTAAAAGGAAAGAAAGTTCTTAAAATAGGGGACAATTATAAGATATAATTAATATGGTGAAAAAAAATATAGAAATTAGAAATATATATATATATATATATATATATATACACACACACACACACACACACATATATATATATATATATATAATATTTTTTGTTTAAAATATGATTCCTGTGCTACATAAGAGTTCTCATGTTTCAAAAAAGAGAGCTGAAACCATCCAAATAATTATTAAAATTAAGTTGAATTGAGGTGTTTAGTCCCGTTTCATCTTCAAGCGAAATTTTAGGAATAAGCTATCTCTTGGTTTACATGTGTTTTTAGGCATGGTTCGTTATAACATTCATTACTGTGGGAGTGGCTAGGCGAGTTATCTTCGTTAAGTGGTCAGAGAGTTAATTCTTATCTATAGATTCATCATCTTCTGAGAGGTTTTGCTCAGGTTGGGTAGGGTATCTATTTCAAGGCTAAGTTAGTTTCCAGTGAGGGATATTTTTATGGCGCGCCTACAAGTCGTTATGCGTCGGGAGGATTTTGTTTTATTATTATCTATCTGATTATCTCTTTATTTATTTGTTTATTCAAGTGGGTGTTTTATATACAAACCATATTACACTGAATTTCAATTTGTTTTTTGACGACTACAGAAAGGGTTTTTCCTATTTAATGATTTGGCTAAGCTTTTAAGACTTTTATTAAACTATGGGATTTTTTTTTTTCTTTTTATGCTGATTATTTAATGTGAAATTTGTTGATGTTGGCAAAAAACCGTTAACTCCTGCCTATGGTTTAATAATTTTTTATTATTTAGAAACTTAATGATCTGTAGTTTTTTGTGTAGGCATAAAGGGCATGGGTCATCCCAGGTTTTACAAGTTCTTGTTCTATTTACTATTTTACTTTTGGTGTTTTATTCCTTTCTTTTAGATGCCAGAAATATTGGGATAGAGATGTCTGATTTCTATTTTGAATATTGTTGAAGGAGCTCTTGTGTTGCCTCCAACTAATTTTAAATTTATTCTTTGTTGACCCTATGTATATCCTATCAGTGAATAGGACTCTCAATGGATAAGATAGTGCATTGGTATACCACGGATTTTGTGAGACATTTATTTTCCAACAGGCAGTCTTTAGGGTTTCTACAATCACATAATTTTTCGTTATTTTTATCTAATTTTAGTTTATGAGTTTTATTACTGTTTTGGCATACGTGTTTTTCTAGGATTTTCTTATTATGTCTTTTTATGATTCTTTCTAGATTTTTAGTGCAGTTGTAACTCAATTTTAAGGTGTTTTTGTTAAAGATCTCGCTAAGTTTGCTATTAGTGGGAAAGTGCTTTTCAATTAAATCTAGGAACTTATGGCCTAGTTTGGTGCTGACCATTTGGTTGTACGGAGGGGTATATCAGATGATCT
This sequence comes from Acanthosepion lycidas, assembly GCA_963932145.1. NCBI lineage: Eukaryota > Metazoa > Mollusca > Cephalopoda > Sepiida > Sepiidae > Acanthosepion > Acanthosepion lycidas. Next base: position 960,950 of record OZ010575.1, read on the forward strand.
TTCTTTTCCAGTTTTTCTCATTATTGGTACTATCGTTTCTATAGGTTATGTCATCGTTTTTGTATCCACTATTTTTCAGGGCTGTGTTATAAAAACTACTGTGTTGTCTGAATATTTCCTCATTTGCTGAGTTCATACTGATTCTTTTCTCTATTGATGTTGGTATATGCTTAATTATAGATGGAGGGTGGTTTGACTTAGAGTGTACATACAAGGGATTAGTATTAGGTTTTCTGTAAGGTAGGTGAACGTTGTTCATTAAGTCTAGGGTTACGTCTAGGAAGTTTACTCTTTTTAATTTAGTGTTGACTATTGTTTTTAAATTTAGTTTTCCGAATTCATTATAAATTATCTTTCTAATTTTCTGTTTTAAAATTTGTGGAGCTCCTCACTACCATATATCTCTGTATAGCCTGATGTCCCTAATGTCTAGTTCACAGTGGGCAGTTAGATTGTACAGTATAAATAGACCGACAAGGTCCGAAGATTCTGCAGGGTCTCGAGATCTCATGGTGATGTCAAAATTGTCATTAGTGTTTTTAATCCACTGGTCCCCATTATGGATGAGGACAGATTTCTTTGCACTGAGAATTATGTTTGTTTCTTCCTTAGTTAAGTCAGAATATACTGTAGCAAACTCCAGGGCAGACGTGAAGAGGTCTTTTGATATTGACTGGTAGTAATCGACAATATCAAACTGAATTAGGGTGCAGTCGGGCTTATTGCCGATGTTGGTAAACCAGTTTATAACTTCTTTGGTGTTAATTCAGTGTTAATCCAAGGTGTTTTTTAATTTGGCTGGTGATCCAGGATTTTTTTGCTTATCTTTCCTATGTCGGATCTAGTAGGGTTTATCATTCTGGTAGTGGGGTCTTCCTCAAAATCGTGTTTGTGGTCCTTAAGAGTAATGTAGCACTCCTTTTCGGACAGTTTGCCAACTCTATCACTTATTTTTAATTTTTCAGTAATCATTTTACTAGTTCTATTGATACTTCAACCATATTTATATTGTTATTCTGGGGCTAGTATAAATAAATTCCACTCCCATTATCATTTTTATTATTGATGATGAATAATATTTTGACTCTGCTTATATTTCATGGCAATGCATTTCATGCCTGTGGACATTGATAAAGTCTATTTGTATGGGGAATATAGAACTTGCATTGAAAACTGAAAAAGTTTCTGAAAACGTACAGAAGTGAATCAATAAGTCCATCGCTTGACACAGTTATTAGCTGAGTTTTGATCTGAAATTCTCACTGTATAATGTTTGATCCATTGGATTAATATAATTTCTGTAATAAACAAGAAATTTATTTAATCGAAATTTACATCAAGTGAATGCATTTGAAGAAAACAAGAATTAGTAAAAGGATGTTAGTAAATTAGTATTGTTCATTACTTAGAGAATAAGCAATAGTAATTGTCTGTTGCTGGTTTAAAGTGAAAGAAGCTTTGTGCTATAGATTATCTCCCTTTATACGTATTCTGTATTTAAGTAAATCCAATAGGTCACACTTCATTCTAAGTTGAATAAAGCTTCAGTTAAGTTGCACCCACATGCATTTTCTCACCACAATTTATTCAACTTAGAAATCAACATGGAACATTGCATGAGACCACAATGGTTTGATGTCGACCCTAACCATACCACAGCTGCTGAGCAATGGACCCATTAGTTTTTAATGTTCGAAAACTTTATAATGAAGTACCCTCACCGACAAATAATTAAGACAAGGCTGATAGCGATCTATCTGTCCCCCTCTGTCTACACTGTAGACTCTATAGGATAATTTCAGATTCCCCTTCTTACAAGGAAGCTAAAAGATTGCTGCATGCAATTTACTTCAAAGCTGGGTAGGCAAGACAAAGCCAGAACAAGCTCAGGGGAGTCAATGTCAGAGACGACTGTGAACCACCACAACATCCTCAAAGGATCTGCAGGAGACTGGGTTGATGGAATGGCTTTGTCCCTTACAAATAACCAGTGCGGAATGTGGCATGGATTATATTCCCTTATATGTATTCTGTATTTAAGTATGTCCAGTAGGACACACTTTATTCTAAGTTGAATAAAGCTTAAGTTAAGTTACACCTGCATTTGTTTTCTCACTACAATGTGCTAAAGGGAAGGTCAGGAAGAAAGAAAAGATTTGTTGATAGGAATTGACAACAGATTTTAGATGACACTGAGAGAAAGAAAAACAAGAATGATTATTTCAGCTGTGTATCTCGAGTTTTGTAACTGATCAAAATTATGTTTATGCCTCAAGCCTTAGTTTGATTGGCTGATGAAGATTGATTTAGAATTTGAATTTAGGATGTGTATAATATGATAAAGCATTGATAGCCAATGTATGATTTATTTTGCTGCATGTGTTTATATACAAAGGCGAGGATGTTATTGGTTTATCAAGGTTTTTAAATTTGAGAATGTTCATGAATGTTCATCAGATTGTTGAAAGGTCAGTCAAAATCTGTGAATGACATAAAGTGTCATAATTCAAAATCTGGCAAAAAGTAAAGTGAGCAAGTAATATTCAAGAGTTTTTTAAGAATATTGTTTAGAGTAGGCTTAGATTTGATATGTTATGAGCTGGACGTATGTGCTGTATATCTTCAAAGGCATGAGGGGATGGTTTAAACCATTTTCTTTTGATTTTTCAATATATGGTTGTATATATTGGCTTGGGAAAGTAGTAATTCCTTCATAAAAAAAATGAGAATGGGAAAAAACCGCTGTGTAGATTGATATTTTCATAATATTCAATGGCGGCACTCTCGAGAATTTTCCTTCTGAGTAAATTACTTTCACTTTTCATGAGCATGGCATTTTTTAGATCAAGATTGTGGTCAAATTTATTTCTGTGTATGACTAGTGCATTTGTTAAATTGTTATGTATAAGGTCCTATTTGTCTCCAGAGACATGTTTTGTTTTGTTTATTTTTTTTTAAATTTCTGCATGTTTTCCCCAATGTATTGTGAGGAACAGTTTTATTGTATACATGCCTGCTTCTGAATTATTATTGCTATGGGTGTTTTTAGTTCTGATTATATCCATAAAGGTTTTGGAAGTGATTGTGACTATTTGGATGTTATTTAGATGGGATAAGTTATTCTGGATAGTGGATGTTATGGAGCTTGTAGTTAGTGTTATGTATCTGTTTTATTCATTTTGTTCCTTTACAGATACACTCTACCTGAAAATAATTTACACACACACGCACATACATATATGAGAGAGAGAGAGAGAAAAGGGGTCTGAAAGATTATGAAAGCAAGCAGAAATTGATTTGAAAAATAAGTATCATAAAATGTTTTCTTTCTTTGTAGGTAAATTGTATTTTTTTTATCTATTTTCAGAATTTGGAGCTCAATGATGAAAAAGTGTTAAATAGATTTGAATCTTTAAAAACATATTTACATGAGAGAGTGATGCTGAGCAGTATTTGTTATGAACATGGATGATTTCAATGAAATCAAGAAATGAATTCACAAATTTGTCATTCAAGTCATGATAAATATAAAAGACAAGCTATTATATTTTTAAAAAAATGAAAACAAACTGTTTCTGGACTAAAAGCCATAACACAGAAGAAACATTTAAAAAAATCATTCCCAGAAATCTTTTGCTGAGTATTTGGACTCTGCAGCATTTCTACATAGAAATCGTGTGCACAAAATGAAAAAGAGAAATAATAAATTAATTGTTGTTTGATAAATATATTAAAATGGATACTACTGCTAAGACAAATTTGCAAAGTTCTTTAACACATGACAGCTTCAGTCTCAAGGACAATGTGGAAATACAGAAAACAGAAAAACATTCTTACTGCGAAAGATGCCTTTGTAATTTTTCAGATAGTGCCAACCTTGAATATCACTTGAAAATACACAATAGTGAAAAACGTTTCCACTGCGAAATATGTAAGCTGGTGTTCTCAAAACGATCAAATCTACGGACACATATGCGATCACACACAGGAGAAAAACCATTCCACTGTGAGGTATGTGGATCAAATTTTTCACAAAGCTGTGTGCTTAAAAGACATATGCTAATTCATACTGGTGAAAAACCTTTTAGCTGTGAGATTTGTGGGTCAAAATTTTCACAAAAATCATCTCTGAAGACCCACATGCGAAGACATACAGGTGAAACACCCTATCATTGTAGTTTCTGTGGAACAGGATTCTCAACAAACACAGGATTGACTATACACATGCAAAAACACACTGGAGAAAAACGTTGCCGGTGTGATGTTTGTGGCTCCAAATTTTCTCAGAGTTCACATTTGAAAGAACATATGCGTTTACATACCGGTGAAAAACCATTTCGGTGTGAAATTTGTGGAACAAAATTCACCCAGAATTCAAGCTTAAAAAAACACATGCAAACACACAGTTCCATAAAGCCATTCCAATGTGATATCTGTCAGTCAAAATTTTCACAAAGCACAAGTTTGAGAAGACATGTTCGAAGACACACAGGAGAAAAACCCCAAAGTAAAGCACCATAATGTAAGGTGAAAAATATATTCTTTTCAAAATCCCATCATACATTGTAATTTAAAAATAACATTAATTAAGATACACATCTACAAGAAGGTCTTCCCTCTTTTTACTTTATTCTTGAATAATGTAGATGTTGATTGTTCTCTGGGTAATTAATAACTTGTCTTAAACTCTGTGAAAATCTTTAAAAGTCCTCACTGCCACTGGAGTAATCAAGGATTTTCCAAATATGTTTCCTTCAAGTTGTTAAAATCTCTTTGACTGTTACAAAATGGACCAATCAAACATTATCCTACAGGCAGAGATGAAAGCTAAAATTCCAAGATCATACATATATGCCCCTGATTTCTCACCACACTCCTCCCCAGTCTTTTAAACAGGAGTAGAGATTTATCCCTTATTCCCTGTTTAGGATTCAGTTCCCGGTTCCAAAACTCTGAAATTTATACCATTGTGTTTATATGGTTCCTTCTAAAGTAAGTACTTCCACAGAAAACATAATACTTAATGTTTGAAATGAAATTTAGAAATGATAAATCTTTCTTGATGCTTTTATTTTACTTTTGATTTCAAGCAAATAAATTAAATTTAATATTTCCAATAAGCAAAATACTTTGCTGTATTTCAAAAACTAATTTAAATTGACTGGAATCAATTTTTTTTTTGTTAAAACAGCTGATTATCACCCTTTTTTTAGTCGTTTTTCATGACAATGTAATTCTCTTTATTAAAAAATCTGAAAATAAAATATACTTTTCTGAAACTTTATTTGAGGATTTAATGAATAATTAATCTGATTTGAAACAATTATTATTTACTTTAATTTTAAAATATTGCAGAAATACATTATTCTAACAAAGTGTAGATGTTTATTTAAGCTGTTGACATGTTTGACAGGTTGATGTCAGATTGAAGTTTATCTAATGTTGTTCTATGGAAGGTGTTAGCCATAAAAAAATAATTGAATATAACATAAGGACCTTCTATATATAATTATTAAATACTCAGTAATCTTAAAAATTTAAGAAAATAGTCTCCGTAATCTAATGTTTTATTGAATTTTAGATATTTTCTGGTTTTAAATTTACTATAGTTACCATTCTTGTTTTCTGATAATGCTGTGTATGGGTGCTCATACTTACAAAAAATGACACATTTATAAACATACAAAAAAATTTTAAATTCTTTTAAAAATATTGGTGTTTGATGATTTTCCATTTATGATTAGTAAATATAGTTTTACTTAATAATAATATCATTTAAAAGGGTGAAACTAATACAGAATTTAAAAAATTTTTAAACTTAATAAATTATTATAACTAAAATTTTTTAAAAATGAAAACAATTCTTGTAAAAATTCATTATTCATAGAAAATGTTTTTTCTAATTAAATAATGTCATAGTTTTATTGCATTTTTATTTTACAATTCAGAGCAGATTTTTGGTAAATAGTGTTTCTTGAAATTTCATAAAATTAAGTAGGGTAACAGATATAAAAAAAAAACGTATTTTTACAAAGATTTTCTAAAAAAAATTTCCAAAATAATGAAATTCATTTGTGAATAAGTCCTGAAAATTTAATTAAAATTTGACAATTATTTGATTTTTGGAAGAATTTCCAAAACAATATGTTTTTCTACTGCAAAAAAGACACAAAACTTCCCAAACTTGGCACATCCATTGATACAAGAAAAATAAGATTTTTAACCAAAATTTTGAATGTTCTATTAGGTTGGTGCAAAAATAATATCGTTTTTGACGTATTTTTTAACGTCAAAAACAATATTATTTTTGCACCAACCTAATAGAAAGGATTAAAAAATAAAATAATAAAAAATACTTTGGATTGTCCTCTTAATAATAACATAAACTTTATTTTTATCAAGTTTGGAGCTTTTTCTCATCATGGTATGTTCGTTTTTCAGTGAGTTAATGGAGTTACCTATTCTACGGTCTTATCTTTCTCTTTCATTCCCAGTAACCCCTTGGATCTTAGTAGTGTTATCATCTTGCTTGGGATTGATTCAAAAATTAAAAAAAAATAAAACTCCTGGCTCCAGAACTATGCCAAATTTTTTCTTTACCAAAATAGATCTCGTAATAACAATTTAGCAATACACCTTAAACCCATTATGTACCTCTCATGTCATTGAAACATTAAGACTGTTAGAAAATTCAAATAAACAGATATTAAATAGGAATTCAAAGATTAAGTGCCTGGAATTCCTGTCTACTTGGAATTTTATCTCAATTAAAAGAGGAATTGGAAAATCAGTTGTGTATGTGTATTCCTGTATTATTAGTTTCAAAAGCTGACATTCATTTTTGTCTTGGATTTTGAATTTTTTTAATCTTTTAATGTCCATTGTTCCACTAATAGAACATATTTTAAGACTTTTTTTTTTTTTTTAGTTTGATTATTTTATCAATAATATCCACGGAAAAGACTAAAATATGATATGTGCTTATAGATCATATTAAAATAAAATTAATGCTTGCCTGGTATTAAAAAATATGTTTTAAAATAAGTTCTACAATGGCTACTAAAAAGGTTAATAAAATAAAAAGTTTAATTAAGATCAACGTTTTTTTCTTTGGATTATCCTCATTTCTCTTCTTTTTTTTTCTATTTTTAAAAGTTATTTGACATCCATTCTCTTGCCTTCTTGGGAATATGAAAAGTCTTCAGCCCAACCAAGAAACATTTCCAAAAGAAATTCTAATGTTTGCTCATTAGGTTAGATTTAGGGAAATGAGTTGAGCTGAAAACTTTTCAGCTCCCCTACATCTAAACTTTTCTTCAGTTGAATTTTCCAATGGGCTGTCTTCAACATAGTCTATAAATCTGATGAAAAGAATATGTACAATTACTCATGGTACATTTTCTGCCATTAATAACTCATTCTGGAGAGGACGGTAATTTTTTTTCTCTCTTGATAGGATCTGTTTTTTCCTTAGTTTCTTCATAAATAATAGAATTCATCTAAAGAAGGTTGGAGAATCAATTGGTTGAAATTATATGAAAACAAGAAAAACAACAAAAATAAAACTAGTTGAAAAGAAATATAAATTATTGTGATGTTATTGAGTGGTTGATGGAGGGGTGTTCGCATATACACTGGGAAAGCATGTTAAAATGCATACAAAGTGTATGCTTCAAAAGTAAAGACTGCAACATATGTAGAAAGTGAGAAATTATCAACAGAAACATGTTAGAAGAGGGGACTACCATATATGGTATTTCTTTTTCTTCATATTCTCACTGGTTTAACCTTTGAGCCACAAATTCACATCACAGTAGATCTTATGGCATCAGTACCTTTGTTGATAGATGGAATCACAATCAGTTGTTATCTCATTCACTACAATTCACAGATCAGCATCAACTGACTTAATCCTTTGTTTCAGATTAAACAAAATCCAAAGAAGAATCTGCAACATTATTGGTCTTAACTTGGCATCTTGCCTTTGGTCGCTTTGCCACCACCATAACACAGTTTCCCTGGGTCATTTCTATAAATATTTTCATAGTAATTGTTCTCATGAGCTTTCCTCTTTGGTATCTCAACTTCACAAATTTAAACACAGAACTAGATTAGCAGATAGGTCCCATAATTTCCCTGTTGAAATTGCTAGATGGAACCATAAGCTCTATGCTAATAGTTTATTCTCCTACACTGGAACTCATGTCTGGCTTCTTGCTTTCCTGTCAACTAGGATCTTCAAAGATTTAAATCCAGCATCAATCATTATCATCTATCTCCTTGCATCCTGTTCTTTTTATTTTCCACTTTGTTTCTTTCCCTCTCAGTAACCCTTTGCATCTTAGTGGCTTTTTTGCCTTGCTTGCAGGTGAAATGATTTTTAGAAAGAAAACTGGAATAGCTGAAAATATTTTGACCAAAAACAAAGTCTTTTCATTATTTTTGATAAGCGTCCTCATATTTTTTATACTTTTTATCACAAAAGTTTTAACCAGTTCATTCTTTGGCTGTTGAATTACTTGTAATACTTTTGTACTGTTTTGACATTTGTAAATGAAATATTTTCTTTATTCCATAACTTATGCTCCAGGAGACAATTTCCAAAATCATTTATCCTGAATTACAAATTCAAACTCATGCCACTTGCTTTTAATGCTGATTATCATTTTTAAGGCAATGTCTCTTCAGGAAGTAAGCAAGCATGGTCCCACCCCAGCTTCTTTCATATTTGTTAATTTCTATGACATTTTACAAAAATTAGTGTAGTGTTTTTCCATTGTTTTCTCTATAGTTTTCCAGCACCCTTGGTTCCAGAATTGTGACAGATGATTGATTTATGCAAGACCAGATTTTCTGGTACCCTTGATTCCAGAACTGTGACAGATGATTGATTTTTGCAAGACCAGGTTCTTGTAATAATTATTCAATAATGACCCTAATTATGCACAAATCTCTCATCTTAAAAGCATTCTAGTAAACATAGACCTTTATGCCTGCAAAAAAAATGATGTTTCAAGGGGACATTTTTTCCATTAACACTGCTATTATTTTAACTATGTTCACTTATAAGATTATAAAATGGTAAAAAATAAATCTTTATACAAGGTAAATAATTTTTTATAAAGAAATAAATGTGAAAAGAAATCTTTTTATTTAAAATTTAAAAAAAATATAAACTTTCTACAATGCAATAAGTTTTAAAACATCAACTAATTGACAATTATACCAACACCTTTATTCACTGGGCCATGTGTCCTTGAGGACATCTGTATATGAATTTGGGGGACTTATAAACCTAATGTTTCAGTTCAAAATTCCAGTCACCTGAAGAAGGCCAGAGTGTACAACAACTGAAATGTTGTGAATATGGCAATGAAGTAAATAATGTAAGTAATCATTATTTATTTATTAGATTGTTTATTTACAGCATTCAAAAAATGCATACCAACTAATACAATGCAATGTTTATCATTTGTCTATTTATAAACAAATATAAAAATATTTTTATTTATAAATTTATTAAAAATGTCTGAAAAGAAAATTTAAATAAACAGATAATGATGAGTAACTAATTATAAATTTTGAAAATGATTTTTTATAATCTTGTAAATAAACATTGTTTTTATAATATTGTAAATAAATATTGCCAAGGGAGTGAACAAAATTAAAATAATAGTGGTGTCAATGGAAAAACTGTCCTTTTGAAACAGCATTTTTTTTACGACATGAATATCCATGAATTCAGGCATTCTTATCTCTTCTTGTTAAATTCTTTGATAAACATCTCAACTGACTTGCCATGCCAAGCCATCTTACTCAGATTAAATTTATTTGGAGACTGAAAACACTTGTGTGACATAATTTGTAAATCATTTGTAATTTGTGACATCAGCCAAAATTTTGTGAGTAGCCCTAAATTATGAAGACCCATTCATAATCTTTATGTAAAACAGTGCTTTCAATTTTAATTATGAAGACTCATTTGTAATCTGGATAATACTTTTAATTTAATTCATCTGATGTTGAATATGTATGTACAGCAGTTTTATTATAAAGAGATCCACAAAGATATTTTAGCTTCTACAGTCCACTCTTAAAAACAATGACTTGTTACACAGCATCTAACATATGCTTAAAATTTTTAGTCTTCCTTTACCTTGGCATTGGTATTTGAAAAAGGGTGTACAGTTTGGGGATAAATAGCACTTTGAGAATGGTCTGGATAGTTATCCTGTGTTAGAATTTCTATAGTCTCTTATAGCCAATAGAGGTGAGCATTGTGCTTCTAATTTTGTCCCCAATTAAAAGAGGTGTAGGACAATCAGTTGCTGGTGGATTGGTGGTCTACCTATATCAGCATTGACTAATTTCTTCATTTTTCTCTTGCTTCTTATCAAAACATTTTAGCTAATCTATTCTTCTTCACACTATTTACATTTTTCAGAAGGTTATCCTCCTCTTTATTGTCATATTCACAATGTTTCAGCCATTGTACACTCCAGACTTCTTCAGTTAATATATGTTGGAATTTTGCACTAAACCCTTTATTTAGTCCACTGGGGTAGATTGTTCTAGTTCCACATGCTACACCTTTTCTGAATATCTCAGTTTCAGTTATTTCTCTTTAGTAACTCAGCTTTCCAAGTTTTTGTTTACCCTCTGCTGTGGCCAGGTATTGAACTCACAACTCTTTGGGTCAAGTCACTGGATTATTTCAACCAATGCTTTTATCCACTGGGCCATGTGTCCTTGAGGAAGGCCTGAGTGTACAACAGCTGAAATGTTGTGAATATGACAATAAAGATGAGGACAACAGTTCAAACAATGTAAATAGTTACAATACCTTAATCTCAGAAATATAGGCAGATATTCTTCTTTAGCTGTTAAATTACAAGTTGTTTTCCAATTAAATATTTCCATTACTATATATTAAAATAGTTGTGATAGAAATCAGCAACAAAAATGATGAAACTTGTTGAACATAACATTTAATAAACAGAATTTTTGAAAATCATTCTTTAAATCATATTTCAAATTGACAAAAGGTATCTGCTAGACCAGGAATTTTTTTCAAGAGTAGACTATATACGGATGAAAAGAAGTTTTGTCAAATAAAGACCAGAGTAAATTTGGCCACTCAATTTATACAGGTTACATGTCAACATGTGCTTACGGCCATCACTGAATCTGTCTACCAAGCTCTTCAAAATAATGGGGAAGCTCATGCTGTGGCTCTAGACATCTCCAAAGCATTTGATAGGGTTTGGCATGCCAGCCTTCTTCGCAAGCTCCAGGGTTATGGCATTACGGGTCGATTGTTTGACCTAATACAATCATTCCTGTCAAACCGTGAATTGAAGGTCGTTCTTAACGGATTCTCCTCCAGTTCCTATCCCACAAGTGCAGGTGTTCCTCAAGGCTCCATCCTAGGCCTCACTCTATTCCTTATCTACATAAATGACCTTCCTGACGCCATAAATTCCCAAGTTAACATCTACGCGGATGACACCACAATTTACTCCTGCCTCAAAAACAAATCTAGTGTTGCTGACAAAACTAACCTGGCCGTGCATCTTGAAAAGGACCTCCAATCAGTTGTGAACTGGGGCAGGAATTGGCTGATCAACTTTAATGCCTCCAAAACAAAACTGCTCTCTATTAATCACCACAGAGTTTCTTCCCTGCCCTCTATTAGAATGTCTGATGCTCAACTTCTCAAGAGCACCTCTCTGTGGCTGCTCAGTCTAACGTTGACTGCTGACCTGAGATGGAACAAATATATTGGGTCAATTGCTTTGTCCACCGCAAGGAAAGTTGGCTCTCTGTGCTGCGCCAGGAAATTTTTCTCCCTGGAATCGATCCTTCAGATCTGCAAATCAACAATTCGCCCTTGCATGGAGTATTGCTGCCATATATGGTCTGGAGCCCCTTCTGTTTGCCTCGGGGTCCTTGATAAGCTCCAGAGGCGGATATGCAATATAATTGGCCCTGATCTGGCATCTCGTCTACAGTCGCTCTCTCACAGATGCACTGTCACCGCTCTCTGTCTTTTTTACAAATACTTTCATGGCAATTGCTCCAAGGAGCTGCATTCGCTGGTTCCCAGACTTCATGAATTCAAGTGACCTACGAGTCTGGCATCCTGCTCTCACCCTTTCACTGTCAAAACTACTAAATGCAGCCATCTCTTCTACTCCAATAGCTTCATGTCTCGCACCTCTCGCCTGTGGAACTCCCTTCCCTATTCCAATTTCCCTGAGAGCTATAATCTCCAACTATTCAAATGTAATGTCAAGCGACATCTCCAGTTGCCTTGATCTATCCACTATCCTTCTCCTCATCCTTTCCTCTATCACTCCTATCTGATTTTGCTCCAAATCTTCTGTAACCCCTTGCATCTTAGTGGCTTCCCACCTTGCTTGAGGTGAAATGCTTAAAAAAAAAAAAAAATAATCCAACTTCTTGTACCTAATCTTTTACCAGAGATTTTTTTTCCACAGTAGTTTGCAGAGCACCTTGAGATTACCATTTGAGAAGGCTTGAATCTTTTTATATTAAGACTAAGCAACCTTCCCTTTATTTACACTATTATATTCAGACTATAGTCCACATCTTTGTTGTTGTTATCATAATGTTACAATCAATGTGCTCACTGACCTTCCTCAGGTGTATATCTGGGTAACCTGCAGGGAATTCTGAACTGAACCCTTTATTTAACCTACATGTGTAGAGTGTTCTCATTCCACTGTTCATGTCTCAGGATATCTTTTCTAGTTCTTGTTTTTATTTAGTACTGTTTAATTATTGCTTGCCTATTTCTGCTTAATGAAAGTATGTACTGCCCAACCCAGGGATTGAACTCACAACCACTATGTCATAATATTCATAAACCAATGCTTTCATCCACTATGGTCTAGTGGTTGTGAGTTCAATCCCTGTGTTGGGCAGTGTGTACTTGCACACAGTGGAAACAATTGAGCAATAACTGAACAGTACTAAAGTCAGTTTTTGGATTACTCCAACATAATAAAGCACATAGACTAGTAGACCTAGCATAGAAATAAATACAATATGAGAGCTGCTAATAAAGGAAGAAAGACTAATGACAGCAAGCATTCAACAGCAGCAGCTGTCCAACATGACAGGCAGAAACAGCACAAATCAGCAGTAGGGTTAGGTTTAAGGCTTCAAGTTCTATATTAATTGTGGGTTCACTCCTTGGACTTGGTAGTGTGTACTTGAACTCTGTGGAAATAGGCAAGCACTAACTGAGTAGTACTAAACATAAGATTAAAAAAGTCCCTAGACATAGGCAGTGGAACTTGAATAGTCTATCCCCATATTAATCTATGGGGATTCAGTTTAGAATTCCCTGTAGGTTACCCAGTTCAACATATGCCTGATGAAGGCCGGAGGACACAACAGCCGAAACATCGTGAGGACAATAGTCTGAATAGAGCATATTCTGTTAATTAATCAGTTTCAGACAAAATAAAAATATCTTTTCAATGAAAATTAAGAAATAATGTCCCAAATGAGTAGCTTGAAATTTAATTGTAATTTATGGAGAATGATAAAAATTACAAACCATTTAAAACAAATATCAAATTATTAATTTGCAATGTTTTTCGCTTTTAGGCAAATGTATAAATTTTATTTCCTTCAAGTGACACACTTTCAAATTGAGCCGAACATTTTCCTCTTAGATATTTATGTGCATTTCTTGTCTGTTATTATATCCATGTGTCTTTAAATAAAAGGACAATATATGAAGTAGCCAGTTCAAGTATCAGTCCAAATGAGAGTCTGTGTGATAGTCTATTTCCTCAAAGATCAAAACAACAAAGACAATGATAATCATCTTAATAACGTCAGATGACAGATGAGTTGAAACTTTTTACTCATAACATCTAAATATATATAATCTTTTGTGAGTTGAAAGGTGGAAATTTAAGAAAAATTCTCTTTGTAAATGAGTTGAAAAATTTTTCTTGGATAAAAGATGTCATGAGGTCAAATTAAGTTCAAATAGAATAAACTGTGATCTAGCAGAAAAGAAAATCTGCTTATGTAACATGATATCATGGGTAGGATTTCTTAAATATATTTAAACTTTGATTTGCTCTAATACAGCAAATTGTGGAAAAAAAGAGAACATTATTCCAAGTTGTATTTTATCATTTTGAATCTGGGATACACAGGTGAGATTTCAGCTTTTGTGTTGGGATGGGGGTGAGGGTGCTAACTTTCCTCTACTCCAATTCTCCCCTCCCCTTGCTTTAATCATTCTTTCCACTAACAAAATAAATATTTTAGAAGTAAAGAATCAATCTGTATGTTGTACATGGAAAATCTAGAAAAAAAGGGATTGTCGATGGTCAAGAATTAAAGTATTACTGATAAAATAGGACTATTATTCATGATGAAAATGCATTTATTGTGATGCTTGTGAAGAAAAACTTTTAAAATCTCTATAAATTAAGAATTGGTAACACAAAAATTCGACATATTCAAACAACAGTGAGCACATTAAAATATATTCTGTTTGAATCAATTTCAAACCAAATAAAACCTCTTTTCAATGAAAATTATTAATAAGATATGCAGGGATGACATGTCTTACTACCGACCGAGGGGGAGGCGTTTTTTAGGGCCTCATTTGTTTTTTTTTGTTTTTTTTTTCAGCAGTTTTATGGCCATCTGCCATTTTTTTTAAATTATTTTTAAACTGACATTACATTGCCAGGCGTCAACTAATAATATACATCGTGTATCTGCATAGCCAGTGCGGTGCATACTACGCAGGAACCCTCGACAAAGTTGGTGACCATAAAGGGCTAGATTCAGCAGCGTTTTTTTTTCACTTTTTGTACTTTTTACTTTTTTTTTTTCTACATAAGTTATATTGTAAGTCATCAACTATAATAATCAACAGGGGCAGTGCTTAATACCCCGAACCTCTCAACCGAGTGGGGGCCCCATGTCTACTGGGGAGTGGGAGGGAAAAAGTACTAATTTCAGTAGTGCTTATTTTTTTTAAATCAAGAGGGTAACATATCTCGGTAAAATCATTTTTTATTCCAAGAACATCCACAAGGAGGATCTCTGATTTTTTTTTTTTTTTTTTTTTTTATTCATAGAAGTCATAGAACCAGAAGTACACTACACAGATAGTAATTAAAATAAAATTTCTTGAGTCCCTTTTTTTTTTTTTTTTTCACATTTCTAGAAAGATAAAACCGAGAAAATGATTGCTTAAAAAATAAAAATGTTTTAAGATTTCAACGCATGAAAAATTTTGCTGAAATTCCATTTTTTGAAAACAAATTTTTAAGACAGCCGCGTTTGTTCTCTTTTTTTTTTTTGTGTGAAATTAAAAATACTCTGGGAATCACATGAAGTCAACAAATTGCATTTTGTGTGTGGGTACGGGGAAAATTAAAATCCTAATTAAGAAAAGGTTATCCGTTATTTCATGTGTGCTACACACACTATCTCTCAACATTGTACACTTAAGAGACACAACCTTACATTTAAAAAAAAAAAAAAAATGAAATATTTTCTCTCTCCTTTCTTGTACTGATTTTCTTTTCTTTTTTGTGACGGGAAAGTTAGGTATAATGAACTGAACTGTAAAACATTTCACTGAAAATGTTCCAAATTCATTTATATTATATAGCTATGAATCTTATTATAGGAGACATTTTTTGAGTTTTTTGTGGGTATAAAAAATGCATGACAGGACCAGGTGAAAGAAACCATAAATGTAAATTTCAGAATCGAATTATTCGTTAAATGTTTTTACGGGAAAGTTCTACTCCCAGCCTACCACTAACCCTAACAAACCCTAATTTTTCCGTCAAAAGATTGGCAAAACAGTAAATACCTCAAGTCAAGTCCTATCATGTAATTAGCACTGGTTTTTTTGTTTGTTTTTTTTTTAAAGAAAATTCAGTTTGTCGGGGATGTTTTTTCATGTTATGTTAGAAAAACTTTTTTTTTCAACATAGATGCGTCGGCGATTACTCTTTTTATGAAAATGTAAAAATTTGAAACTTAAACATTTTCTGTCAAGTAAAATTTTTAGTCATGAAAATATTGGTGGTTATTACAAAAAGAATAAAATTTTCTCGATTTAAAAAAAAAAAAACTATTATGAAAGTAAATAATGAATATATACTGAAATTTTCATTTAAATTGGATAATTCCCAGATTTTTGGTAATTTAAAAATGCGCTGTCTAATTTTCCTTTGAGGGTTTGTGGACTCCAGGTTGGGAAAGTTTGAAATCGACATGTGGCAGAGAGTAGATCCTCTCTGTCTCAAAGTCTTTGGTGGGTAGATATTGAGGAGCTCTGAGACGCTAGCACCAGCTATGAAGATATGCTATCACTGAATGGTTACCATTTTAAATTAAAATTTCATTCCCAGAGAAAGATAAAATTCACACAGCATTTAAAACATATAAAATTAGTAATCTGCAAAGTTTCAGCTTTTAAGCATGTGTAGTTATTAAGTTAGTGGAACTTTTATATTCTTTCAAATAAAGCTGAGCATTTTCATGTATTCACTATTAAGTTTATATGCTGTGTATAAATAAAAGACAAACATATCAAGTAGTCAGGCTGTGTGATAGTTTGAGTAGCAGTTCAAGTAACAGCCTGAATCAAAGTAATAAGAGGTGTCATGAAGAAATCTTATTGCATATTATCTATTTCCTGTTACATGAAAACTGTCTTCATAAGAAGAAACTGGTCTTAAAAAGAAACATTTGTAAATCATCAATTATTTCTGGATTATACAAATTTTGGATTTTTTTTTTTTTTTTTGCTTTCTTCTTTTTCTTTCCTCTTTCTTTGTGTACAAGTTGAATATTTTTACAGGGTCAAATTTTCACCCTCCAACCTTCCATATATGAAAGAAAAATCTGCCTGAATTTCTGGGATGAGGTGTTATCATTATTACACTATTTATATTTGGACTATTGTCATCTTTGTTGTTATTATCACAACATTTCAGCAATTGTGCACTCCAGCCTTCATCAGGTATATATCACTCTAGGTAACCTACAGGACATTCTGAACTGAACCCTTTATTTAATCTATGGGGATAGACTGTTCTTGTTGCACTGCCCATGTCTAGGGAAATCTTATCAAGTTCTTATTTTTAGTATGTCTCGGTTATTGTTCACCCATTTCTCGTCTAGAGGATTAAAGTGTTGATTCGTAAATTTGATGACATAGCAATTGTGAGTTCAATCTCTGGATCATGCAGTTCGTACTTGGATTCACTTAAACATGTGAGCAATAACTGAGCAGTACTAAAATTAATAACAAATATGAGGACAATAGTCTTAATGTCAAAAGTGTAAATAATAGTCTCACAAACTATTATAGGGGATTTATGCCTTACTTAGTACACTCCAGTATTGGCCCAGTATCAGACTAAGCTAAGTAAATATCTGAAAAAAAAAACAGTAATTTCTTAATTTAAAGGAAACAATTGCACATTTAAATGCAAGTTATCTCCCTTGATTTTGAATCTTGCATCATTAAGTATGAAATTGTAAATTTATATTTTCCAACCAATTAATTTAATGATTGTAAACTCAGCAGGACAGAATGACAAGAGAGTATCCAATGCAATAAAAGCAGAATGCACACTTGACATATCTCACCAATTTTGCTCAGTTAAAACATGTCAGCCAACATTAAGCTTACTGTAGCTGTTCCATCTTCCTCTTTATCCTCACTGCAATATATGAGAGTGAACTCTTCACTTACATCATATTATATTTATTTCACCTCAATCTGGTCAGTAAACCAACAACTGACAATAATGCAGTTTACTCCCTAAGCAACCTAATTTAACCTTTGACTAATCATTATTCCTTTTAAATTCTCATTGGAGAGAGTTTTGTTTAGTACAGAATTTACATATTTTCCTTTAAAGATTATAGATGAAGTATAAATACTATTTATGAGTAATATGCTCACTTTGACATGATATTTTCAATGTATGCAAACTAGTAATTTGTTGGGTTATTCATATCATAGCAGCAGAAATAGCCTCATGTTCACAGGAAATAAAAACATACTACATGCAATTTATTTACTCTTTATGTGTACTGTTGTGTGTATTTTTGGTTACAAGTGTTTTTAAGGTTGCATGTAATAAAAGGAGATGTTACTCTGTATTATTACAAGCAATGTCCTGGAGAGAGAAATTAGAATGTGTGTTGACCATCTGCTGGTCAGTAGCGAAGAGATTGAATTCAGCATCTTTTGGCATGAAATCCGTTTTCCAGAAGGAACAGTTTCTGTTGCATGCTGGGAGAATGTTTATTATTTTTATTTTACACAAAGTCTTAATGTTACTTGTTTAATTTTATTTTATTCATAATATTCATTATTATTATTATTATTATATTTTTATTTTTATTTATTTATAATAAAAATGTCCCCACAAATTCAAAATTGTTAACATCAAAGATATTCAAATATGGCCTTCTACACTTTTATGTTTCAGTCAAAGATATGAGTCCTGCTCTAAGAGTTGCCAAAGATATGGTGATTTTCTAAGTGTAACTCAGATATGGAACAAGGCTGAAAGTTTGAGGGCACCCAGTGAGGATCAAACTCATTTTTCAGCTATAATTTATCTAGTGAGACAAGCTTTCTAACCATTTATACTACATTGAAGTGTCCAAATGATTTTCTAAGCAGAGCTTAGATGTGGCACAAAGGCCGAAAGTGTGGAGCACCTAGTGAGGATCAAACTAAGTTGGCAAAGATATGATCATTTTTTTAAAAACTCTTGTTGATTTATTGCAAATGATTCTTTGGGATTTTTGTTATAAGGAACAGATTTTATATAAACACAGGACTCACTCTTCTTTGTTCTGGTAAACAAAGTTTTTTATAATTCCTTTTAATCTGAAATAAAACTTAATATTTTGACCTGTATTTTCCAAGAGATGCTGAAAAACAATAAAGGAATTTTGTGTAAACATGAAATATTTTTTTATTTTTTAAGCATTCTAATTCTTTTGCTTTCATGTTTCAAATATCGACAGTCATGATGATTAATGTTCCAAAATAAAACTGCATATGAACTTTGTGCTGCTACTAAAAAGGTCAATGTTGACTTTTTGAATGTTCGTTGACCTTTTAATGAATCCAGCATCAATTTTCAATCTTTTTAAAATCAGAAACGGCATTTAAATCAAATTCTAAATTAAGCAATAATTATTGAAATTTAAAAACACAGAAAGCCTTGTTGATTAATGAGAAAAAAAAAATCATTTTGTAAATTTAAATATGATTTAAAAAAAAACAAACCCGAACTATCGATTATCTCCCTTGATTCTTTGTTTCGCTCTTATTTTGAACTTCATGGCTTCTGAGGAATTATTTCTTTTGCGCCGTTCAGTAAAATGAAACCAATTTTAAGATTTTGCCTAATAATCATCTGTTGTCGTCTTCGTTGATCAGATGTTGTAGTTTATGCAGAAAAAAAAAGCAAAACATACGATAAATATTTACAAGTAAGTATGAATAAATCAAACAATTATTTTGAAACAACTGACATTTTAAAAAACATTTATTTTCCTCTTTTTCGGTTTTTTTCTGAAATTAAATTATCTTTTCTTGTTTTGAATTTTACAGATGATTGTGTTTCTTTAAACATGGTTTGTTTTTTTTGTTGTTTTTTTTTTATTAAGAAGTGTTCTTTGTAAATCTCGTTTAGTTTTGTTTTGTTTTTTCTTCTTTTCTTTTTTTTTTCCCCAAATTTTTTTATTTTTGTCGACGTTCAGACTTCGCACCTGTTCAACATATTCCATGTACGGATGCACAGTCGAATCACAATTTTGATATTTGTTGATGTTTTTTTTTTTTTACCTAAACAAAAAAAAAATATTGATTGCTTTTATATCGATGTTCCTTTCCTAAAAATTAAAAAATATATATTTTTACTACTGTCTTATTTGCCCTTTTTCATTCTCCATTTTTCCAAGGGCAATTTCCATTCTAACTCAAACTATTTCCCGAGTTCGAACCTGCACTAAGGTATATGAGTATTTCATCTTTCAAACTATTTTTTACTTACGACACTGATTTATCTCCCTTGCATCGTACGTAAATTTCTTGTACGAGCCTCATATTATGAGTCCTTGAAAAGCATGCGTTCGAATAGTGAAATTGAAATTTCAACTATTTTGTTTTGTTCCTTATTAAAGCAGAAATATCAATCAACATTTGTGATCAATAAAACTCAGAAATTGAAAAACAAGAATTTTTTCAAGTTTTGCACCAGATCACAATTTGGTTTGTCATACAACTTTAGGTTTTAAAAAATTTTTGCCGTAAAAATAAAAAAATGAACATTTTTTTTTGTTTCTATTTCTCTGAGCTTATTAAGAGAATTTATACCATTAAAAAAAAAAAGAATTTTGGATGAAATTTACTCAGTAGATGTAAGCCCCCCCCCCTCACACACACACCTTTTCTTTTATTTAAAAAATCCTGAATTGCTTACAACACGAGTGTTGAATTTCAGGTTGTGCACTTAAAATAAATTAGATTGCATTTTGAACTTTACTTTTTGTTTTATTTCAAATGTTTCAAATCCAAATGAGTTTTCCATATCCATGATATAAGGTGGGGGATATGAATCCATCTCTTCTTCCCCTGACTCTGGTTTAAATAGCAGAGTAGACTGGGCTCACTAGCCTTGGTTAGTAGCTAGTCCAGGAGAAGGACAACTCTGGATTTGAAACCAGTTGGGTTTTAGGTTGACAACTGAAAACCTTGCTGTCAAAACCATAGCAAAAAAAAACAGCATGATATCTGAAATGCTAAAATAAACTATACCCCATAATAATAGCACAGGACCAGCAATAGAATACATTTTACTGCAAATAGTGCAGTCATCTTCTCTTGATTATTAATCTTGCATTATTACTTAAAAAGTTTATTTTTTTAACAATTTCTTTACACATGCAGTAATTTACTGATGCAGTAACTGACTTCATATTAAAATTATTGAATTTAATTCAATTGCCTTTCTACACATGACACTGTACTTTTCAAAATTGTAAGATTATAACTATTTAAGCATTGGCATAAGGCCATGGTAGTAGAGTACCCAATAAGGATCAATCTGTTTACACAGAATATGTAATCATTATAAAACTTGATCTTTTTAATGAAAACTTTTTACAGTTTTAAAAACAAAATTGTTAAAATCATCAACTAAAAAAAAAATCATTGTAATTTTGACCAGATTTCATATTACCTTAATATTGACATTTTTTTACCAAGCATAGTTTAGTTTTGGTACAAGACCAAGTGTTACGATTTATGATTTACACCAGTGGTCAGCAACCTTTTCCTAACGATGTGCAGACTTAGGGTTTTAAAATCTTTCAGTGGGCCAACAGCATACATATTTTTATACAAGTCAAGGTCAATATACTTGTTCTACAATATATTTTATATAGTAATATATAGTATATATATTTTAGTATATATTAAAATTAAAACAGCTAAATATCTTCTTTGTAGTTATTGGTTTGGACTTTATGATGTCATTTGTGGCCGTGTGCCATTTGAAATTGCTTGGCATGCCACAGGTTGCCAACTCCTGATCTACACCATGATAAGGCACCAAACTTAGATTAGTTGACATCACTCCTTAGCCCAGTCAACTTTATCTTCACTCATTCTGAATGATCCATTTTTTTTTTTTAATTCAGTTTTATTTTTAGTACAAAATGAATTGTTTAAATTTGTTTGTTTTTTTTAGAGTAAGGCTCCTCCTGTACAGGGGCCACTTGAGGTAGAGGGTTATGTTAACGGGTAGTTTATATGGATAGGAGGGTAAGATAATGCTTAACTCTAGACTCGAACAGGTTAAGATTATAGTGATTTGGGAAACAACCTCTTGGGAGTCTATTCTATAGGACAGTGGTTCATGAGAAGAAGCTGTTTGAGCGGAAGTTACTTTTTACTGCTGGAACACAGAGGGAATGTGGGTGATTTGTGACTATGTAAGTGGCATGGAGGATCCTAGCTGTGAAGATCAGACCTCGTAGAACCAGGAGATGCAGTTCACCCGAGCACTTTCTATAGTAGTAGCGATAGAGCAGTGAGAGGCTCACCACATCCTGCTTTTGGGAAAGAGGTTGGAGCGTGGAAAATAATTCTTCTCTCACAAGGACTTCACAGACAATGGCCATAGGACAATTAATTGATAGTCAAGACCATAGTGTCTGGGTGTGATAAAAATCTGATGCAATCACAGATGACTATTTTTCAAAGCCAAACAAATTCCATCATCCACCCTGAAAATAGATTCATATTACTGCCTACCACTGCAAAGACCTAATCTGAGGCAAAAACAGAAATCACTTACACCCTATCACTCCAGTGGGTCTAAAACTGACCATATGGTGAAAGAAAGGAAACTAAAGCCACTGTTTCAGTTAATTTGCACAACTGTGTATACCATCAAATATGGTGTGTGTGAGTGTATAATTGTGTGTGCCATGTTACCAGAAGTCTTTATGCATTTGCTTTCAGCATCAGTGTTAGTGATTGAGATAGAAGTTTTGATTTTAAATATTGGTTACCAAAACAGCTTAGCCTTTCTTATTTGGAACATTATCTCTCAACTTCACCATTTTGTCACAGTTGGTCTAATTGTCTAATTTGTCACAGTTGGTCTAATTGTCTAATTTTGTCACAGTGAGGCTAATTGTGTTTAATAAATTTCTCTTTCGCTCAACAAGGATTTTCAACATCTGTCCATATTTCTGAGATGAGGTATTAAAACTATTTACAGTATTTACATTATTCAGACTGTTGTCCTCATCTTTATTGTCATATTCACAATGTTTCGGAAGGGCTTCTGCAGGTGATATATGTTGGAATTTTGAACTAAACGTTGTAAATATGACAATAAAGATGAAGAGAACAATGTAAATAATGTAAAAAGGCCATATTCACAACATTTTGACCATTGCACATTCTGGTCCTCTTCAGATGATTGGAATTTTGAACCAAACCCTTTATTTCGTTCACCAGGGTAGATTGTTCTAGTTCCACGTGTCATGTCTCTTCCTGCTGTCTCAATTATTTCTCTTTAACTCAACTCTCCAAATTTTGGTTCACCACTGCTGTGGTGTGGTGTTGAACTCACAACTCTTTCAGTCTAGTCACTGGATCTAACCAATGTCTATACACTGGGCCATGTGGATGAAATAAATGGTTCAGTTCAAAATGAAGAAGGCCGGAGTATACAATGGCTGAAACATTGTGAATATGGCAATGAAGATGAGGATAACGGTAAATAATGTAAGTAAATAATACAAATATCTTAATTTAAGTCCTTCAACATTTTTTAATTTGGTTTTCATTCACCAATTTAAAAAGAAGCACAAAAGTTTATATTTAATTTTGTGTATGTGTGCGCTCCATTTATTGAAAGGTCCTCACCATTGGTGAGAATACTGACCTCAGAGTAAAACATAGTGTTAGCAGCATGGTGCTGTGGTGATGTTCAACTATGGTGCAAAAGGGAATGAATCTGCGCTTAAAGAAAAAATGAAAAATGAAGGTAGAAAATATTGTAAGGAAATCTTGAATTCTTCAGCAAAATTTGTAAAATTGGGATTTTTTACAAGATACTGATCCACAGCACATTCTGAAATTAGTTTCAGAATGGCTGGATCAAAACAAAATAATGTTCTAGAGTGGTTCTGATTTTAACCCCATAAAGAATATGGGAAGGAGTTGGGGGGCAAAGTGCACAGTAGAAACCAAGCAAATCTAATGAATACTCACATTATTTACATTATTCGGACTGTTATCCTCATTTTCATTGCCATATTCACAACATTTTGGCCATTGTATACTCCGGCCTTCTTCAGGTGATTGGAATTTCGAACTGAACCCTTTATTTGAAGAAGGCCGAGGCATACAACAGCCAAAACATTGTGAATATGGCAGTGAAAATGAGGATAACAGTCTGTAAATAATGTAAGTAATCATAATACCTCATCTCAGAGATATAGACAAATCTTATGAACTTGTTAACTGGGGCAAAGGCTGACTTGTTAATTTTAGCAACTCCAAAATTAAACCGCTCTCTATTCATCATCTGAGAGACTCCTTTCTGCCTTCTGTCAGCATGGCTGATGCTAACCTCCACGAAAGTGTCTTGTTGCACTTTCTCAGCTGACACGAAGCGGAAAGACTATATTGAATCCATTACTCGGTCAGCTGTTAAGAATGTCAGTTCACTGTGTTCTAATTTTTCCTCTCCAGAATCTGTATTACATATCTATGTCTACCATTCATCCATGCTTAGAATATTGCTGCCACATCTGGTCTGGCGCTCCTGCTATATATCTGGAGATCCTTGATGAAATCCAAAGAAGAATCAGCAATATTATTGGTCCTGACCTGGTGTCTCAGCTTTCCAACTGCTGTAAAGTTGCCTTCCTTTTTCTATAAATACTTTCATGTAATTGATCAGATTAGCTCTTTGCTATGATACCTAGACTTTATGAATTTAAGCACAGTATGAGATTGATGATGAGGTCTCACCAATTTACAGTTGAGTTGGCAAGATGTAACTGTAAGTTCTATGCTAAGAGTTTCTTTTCTCATCCTTCTTCTTTGTGGAACTCTCTTTCAGTTCCATGCTTTCTAGTTAACTTTAATCTTCAAAAATTTAAATGCAATGTCAATTGCTATCTACTGTCCTCTTGATTACTCTTCTTGCTGCTTGGTGATGTTTGTTTTCTAATTCTTCCATACCAAGTAACACTTTGTGTCTTAGTGGCTTTACTGCCTTGCTTGGGGTGAACTTTATAAAAAAAATTAATGACATTTTGTAATGTTGTCAAGAATACATTCTAAATTTATAGAAGACCATTTTGTGAATTACAAAAAATAAAAAACTTCTAGAATGTATAAAAGGCCATTTTGCGGATTACACAAGCTACTCGTATCTATGGAAACATCAAAATAACATGCAGATGTATGAATGGTTTTGCTAGTTTTATGTCATTTGTAATCTTGAACTTGATCAAATCCTGTTTGACACACTTTCTTTTTGACATTGTCTAAATAGTCAATGCTGCTTATTTTCTATAGTTGGTAAAATATTTCAAAATGTAAATAAAACCTGTAAATTATTGCAGTCTGAATGTTTGGCATCAACTGCTGATAAACAACAAAACTTCTTATTTTTACATTTTTAAAAGGTTTTCTAAAAATGTTTTCTAATCATGTAAGTAATGCTTGCTTTGGTTCCTGACCGCTAACAATTCCTTTCTGCCGTTGCATAAATACAGAGTGAGTGTTGAAACTTGAAACTAATCCAAGGTCAATAAATTCAGAATTATGTGCTTATCAAATTTCCCCATATGACCAGAATTATTTAGTTTGTTGATGTAGTCATTGATTCAATCTTAGGACAGAAATATTAAAGTCATTGAGCAGTGATAGGACAAAACATTATTTATTACCAGGCTTAAATGCAAAAGAATTTTTTTTTATGTCATGACCCTTAAAGACATGAGCAATAATTGCCTCTCCACAAATATATGTTTTTTTTTATTATTTATGAATTGCCATGATTTTCAGGAAATATAGTGGAGTAGTTTCCTGTTGCCTTCTCCATGATTTTGAATTCAAAGTAATACTTCTCTTAGACTGGCAAGCACCCAAGGTTGGATAGCACTGTCTACTAGGAGAGGAAATGGATTCATGCCATTCCCAAGGACATTAGTGTGAAGTGAATGCAACAGACTAAGTTGGAGTCTGAATTCTCCTTGTTGATTCCAATTTCCATTTTGATAACTGTTGAACTACCTACATATCTGAAAGAAAATTAAAGATTACTTACATTATTTACATTATTCAAACTGCTATTCTCATCTTCGTTACTAAATTCACAACATTTCAGCCATTGTATGCTCTGGCCTACTCCAGGTGATTGGAGTTTCAAACCAAACTCTTTATTTTGTCCACTGGGGTAGATTATTCTAGTTCCACACGTCATGCCTCTTCTGGATGTCTCAGTTATTTCCCTTTAACTCAACTCTCCAAGTTTCAGTCTGGTATTGAACTCACAACTCTTTGGGTCAAGTCACTGGATCTAACTAACGTCTTTATCCACTGGGCTGTATGTCCTTGAGGAAAATTAAAAGATAAAAAAAAAAAAATTCACATATGTTAACTTAGAAAAAAGGTGTTCAATAAAACTGCTCTCGAGAGCAGCCTCAAAAATGACCCTTCCCAATCATACACTAGGTTTGCACAATTGAGCCAAGTGGACAGTTGTGGTTTTTGAGCTTCCTAAAGGATTTTCAGCTCAATTATAAAACTGTATTATTGTTATTTATACTTGAGATGAAGACAAAACTTTCATATTTCTAATTAAATAAAATGAGGGTTTAGGTGAAGATCAAAAATCCCTGAAAAGGGCTTTAATTTTGCATTTAATCCATTTAGACTTCTTTTGAGATAATTTTTATTGTCAAAAATGAATACAGAACAAAAAAACATACAAATTGAGGTCTAGACCATGGTTTTTTGATAAATACTAAGAAAATTGTGGAAAAGTATATTTGGTGCCCAGCAAATGATGCCAGAAGTGGGTAATAACCAATTTGAGCTATGAAAGGAACTGTGTACATTTTAAATATTTTCCCAAGAAGAGTTTTCCTACATTTCACAGATTTAAATTGTTTTGATATTTATGAACTTACAAAAAAATGCAGAAAACATTTTGTCTTTGGAAATTTTTGTTAGCATTACTCAAATTTAGGGGGTCAAAGACCAAAAAAAGCAGACTAAATATGGCAAAAAATTGTGTTCATTTGACTGAGTTTTTTGTTGTAAGGCTCCAAAATTCACTTGATATAGGTGTTTTGAAAAAGAGTGTAAAATTAAACCTGTCATATAACATTCCTTTCAACAAGATTTCAATGACTTTCCTTGTAAAAAGTGGCAAAAAAAGCAACAATCCAGAACGGATCATTTAAAAGTGAATGATTAAACATGTACAAATTTTGATTAAATTCAAACAATCATAACTTAACAAATACTTAGAGTTAAGACAAACTTAAACCAGTTATAAAATTCTGAAACTATCTACTTTCAGACTAAATATAGCCGACATCACTTTGGAAATATTCCAAAAATGTCAAATGTCCATTTGTGGACCATCTTTTGCTTTGGGAAAGGGTTTAATAGGTTTTGGAAAAAGAAGTTCAGAGTTGAAGAAAAGACAAAGTGAAGGTTGTTTTATTAAAGATGAAATATCTTAAACAAATTCTGCTTTAACTTACAAAAATTCTCCATATTACATTTCAGAGTTTACTATCTGAATCAGCCACAGTTTTTAATTTGATGAACTTCAACAAAGCGACAGGAATTTTAAAGCTACAACCAAATATGGCCTTGTTCAAATAAGTGAAATTTTAATGACTTAGAAAAAAAAGGAGATGTGAGGATTAATGCATTTAACTTTACAGGATCCACTTTGTACAAAGACAAAAAAAATCTCACTCCAAATTAAACAAATTTATTAAAAAAAAAAATCCACCTAAACAAGTAAGTTGAAATTATTTATGTAATGTGTCTTAGAACACTTTTATTAATGCTGAAACATTCGTTCCATACAAATGACCAAAGAAACAGAAAAAAGGAAAGAACCAATTGCACAGTTTTTGCTCTGTTTATTCAATAAATGGAAAAAAAAGAAACAAAATTTATATGATAAAAACCCAAATTTGTCTGCAAAATCCAGCACTCAAGGCAGTGAGCTAGTAACACTGAAGAGAAGCACTTTGATTCTCAGAGTTGCAGATGTAATTTTTCTAATCATTCCAATTTAGAATATCATCACATAACTGTGAAAAGATTTTCAAAGAAATCAAGCCTGAAAACCCTGATGCAGACACATACAATCAAAAAGGATTTTCAGTGTGTAAACTGCAAGTTAACATTTTCAAACAGTTTACATTTAAAAAGACACATGCGAACACACACAAGTGAAAAGCCCATCTGCTGTGATATTTGTGGGGTAAAATTTTCCCAGAACTCTTATCTCAAATTACACATGAAAAAACATGATGATAAAAAGTCTACAGGCAATGAAAGTGATAAACCTAAAAGGTCAAGAAACTCTAGTGTTAAAAGGCAAACAAAAACTAATGCTGAAAAAACTTTACAGTGTGAAGTTTGCGGGTCCAAATTTTCAAAAATGTCACATTTGAGACGGCATGAGCGCAAACACACTGGTGAAAAACCATTCCAATGTGGCACTTGTAACTTAAAATTTTCAGAAAACTACCAACTCAAAAGACATCTGAGAAAACACACAGGAGAAAAACGCTTTCATTGTGACATTTGTGGGTCAAAGTTTTTAGAAAAACTCTACCTAAAACGACATATGCAAACACATAGTAATGCTAAACCTTTCACTTGCAATGTTTGTGGTTCCAAATTTTCACAAAATGCATATCTTAAAAGCCACATGCTAACACACACTGGAGAAAAACCCTATCAGTGTGACAAGTGTGAATCCAAATTTTCACGCAGTCAACATCTCAAGAGGCATATGAGAATACACACAGGAGAAAAGCCCTTCCACTGTGACAAATGTGAATCAAAATTTTCAAGTAGTTCTAATTTAAAGGCACATATGCGGACACACACTGGGGAAAAACCCTTCCATTGTGATGTTTGTGCATCAAGCTTTACTGAGAATTCAACCCTCAGGGATCACATGCGGACACACACTGGAGAAAAACCATTCCACTGTGACATTTGCGGATCCAATTTTTCAAGAAGATCAAATCTGAAGAGTCATATGCGAAAACATACAGGTGAGAAACCCTTCCACTGCAATATATGTCAAGCCAATTTTTCACAGAGTTCAAGTCTTAAAAAACATGCACGAACACACACGGGTGAGAAACCCTTTCATTGTAATCTTTGTGGGACAAACTTTGCTGAAAATTCCCATCTGAAGAGTCACATGCAAACACACACTGGTGAAAAACCTTTCCAATGTGAAATTTGTTCATCAAACTTTTCCAGACGGTCTAGTCTAAAGAGTCACCTTCGAACACACACGGGAGAGAAACCTTATCACTGTAACACTTGTGGTTCAGATTTTTCTCAAAGTTCAAATTATAAAAAACATACCCGCATTCATTTAAGAAAAAACTACCCTGTATGAAATGTATAAGTCTAATCTGTTGCAGTGGGAATGTGTATCTTTTATTGCTTTAAATTAGGTGTAATTTAGTAAAGACATTAATTTCCACCATTGTTGAAGAGATTTGAGTAAACACCAGCTTTGCTTCTCTTAAATTGACTGTTTTTCTTGAGAGTCTGACCATAAAATAATTTACTGATCTTCAATAAATAGAATATTAACCATTAAATTTCTATCATTCTGTTGCATATATTGTTAAATAATGATAAAATCTGTTGCAACAAAGAAATTTGTATAACGTAACATAGTGTTCAGGTCATAAACACCAAATTCCATGGAAAGCACATATCGGCAATGTAAGGTCAGTTTTGCACCATATTTCCAGGATTCATAGCAGATTTGGACACTATGGTCTGTAATCTGACTAATCATTTGCAAATAAAATATACTTCATGTATCTTTTTGTTTCTTTTTAAAGGAGCCACTTATTATATTAAGTAACAATATTTTCTTATTTCTTCTTGAAGTGTATTATCTCACTCTGAGTAGCCATTTAACATTGAATTATATTTTTGACTATCACATGTTCCTATAATTTAGCAAGGAATATTTAAAAAATAATAATCAACTGTGAATTCATGGTTAATTTGCAGTATAAGCACCAAAAGTCCCTGGTATTGTGAATGTACCATTCTGGTGTGAAATTGCCTGGTTATTTTGAAAATGACATTAAAACATTGCACTTGATTACCGTTTAGAAGTTATGGACAATGTAAGTTCAACTTCTTTCTCGTTGTGTACACAGAATGTCCTCAATTACTAGCTTTGTTGATATACATTTGTCTCAAGTAGTCATGCTGCATAGAAGCTTTACTTGTCTTGATTATTGCACAATACACAAAGTTTGAAATGAATGTGCGAAAAAACATAAAAATCCAGCAATTAAAATAAAAATAATTTTTATTTTAGGTTCCTGAAAAATAAAGGATATTTTCCTTTTTTTCAATGATGTATTTTTTTTTTTTTGTGTCATGAAAGTTTCTTGAATTTAAAGCTTCATAAATTACATTTTATGGTGGGATCCTGTTTAATTAGCTATAAGCAGATTTATTAAGGACAATAAAGAAAAAATCTTATTCATTTAAAACTTCATTTTATAAAATAAGTACATTTTAAAATAACATCCATGAAAATCACACAGTAATCAAGACCAGTAAGATATGAAAAGCTGTAAAAAGGCCATTAATTAAGTAAGCTTCCATGCATTACTACTAGAGGAAAAAATATGTAAATAACGTTAGTATTGCGTCCGGACAATGCAAAAGAGATTGAACTTACATTGACGATAAACTGAAAATGGTAATCGAGTGCAATGTCTAAATTCATTTGTATTTATATAAGGTCATTTTTAAAAAAAGGTTAACATTATTTTGATTTACAATTATAATTTGATAATTTACAATCATAAATGGCCACTTCCTACTTGTTTCTGAGTACAACTGTCTGCCAGGAAAGCTAGTCAAACTCTATTATAGACACCTGCTCAACACATCAGAGATCCCCTGTGGTTTATACTGCAACTATGCTGAGTAGACTTTAATTACAGTTTCTTGGAATGAAAGTGCATAGTTTGATGTAATCAATTTGTTTTTTTTATCAACACCTTTATTCTCAAAGTCTTGGTCACAATGACTTCTGACTTCATGTTAGCATAAACATCATCTGTCCAATTTCATTCACTATACTTGGGTCAACCTATAGC